>ML776941.1:299530-384877 GCA_009831015.1 Picea engelmannii
TGGGAAAAGCCACGAGCGACAAATCTTGCTTTATATTTCTCAATACTTCCATTAGCAGCATGTTTTATTTTGAAGAGCCATTTTGATGATACCACATCCTTACTTTTTGGTCTGGGAGCTATTTCCCATACATCATTCTTTATTATGGATTGGTATTCCTCTGTCATGGCATCTTCCCATTCCTTCTTCTGGATGGCCTCTTCAAATCATGTAGGTTCTTCATCAAGTAGATTGCACATCAAAGCCATGTAACTAGAGAATGGCTTTGGTCTTTTCACCTATCTTGTGGTTCCTTCTGGGGCACCATACTTCTCTCCATCTTGAATAAGGTCTCTTGCCCAAGCAAGATTTCTTTTATGGGAGAAGGTCATTTAAGGAGGTTCTTGAACTTCTATTATATCATGATCTTCAGGAGTCTCCTCATCGGGGGAAGCTATGACTTCCCTTACAGGTTCTGTAGCTCTGGGAACTTCCCTCACAGATTCTGTAGTCCTGGGATTTACAGGTTTCTCTTCATATACTTCTTCAAGCTGGCATCTTCTAGAAATATTAAGTGCTACTTCTTCATCAAAGGTCACATCCTTGCTGATCTCAATGTGGCAGTGACCAGGTATATAGATTCTGAAGGCCTTGGATACCTCACAGTATCCCACAAATATTCCCTTCTTTTCGGAGGGTTCTAGCTTATTTCTTTTCTCTTTTGGTATATGAATAAACACTGGACAACCAAATATTTCGAGATGTCTTACCTCTGGCTTGTTTCTAGTGAACATCTCTTCTGAGGCCTTGAACCCAAGTGTGTTATGGGATAATTGGTTCTGCACATAAACAACTGTCATTGCTGCTTCTGCCCATAAGCACATAGGAAGATATTGATCTTCACAACTTCCAGCATGGTTCTGTTCTTCTGTTCAGCTACACCATTTTGTTGGGGTTCTTGATCCCAACATCTTTGCAAAAGTTCACGAGCTCTTCTGAAGTATATTCTCCTCCATTATCTGACCTGAGTATCTTAATATTCCTTATAGAAGGGTTCTCTTATCAAGGCTTTGAATTCCTTGATCTTGTTGAATACTTCAAATATATCCAGGTCTTTTACGAGAATAATCATTAATGGATGATACATAGTATACATACCCATTATTGGTGGATGATGGAATTGGGCCACATACATCTGAATGAATGAGTTCTAGGACTCCTTCTGCCTTACTGTCCCTCTTCGGAAATGGGTTCTTAACGTTCTTCCCTTGTGCACATCCATTGCATATGCCTTCATGATCACCTTTGAGTTCTGGAAAACCTGTGACAGCTTTGCATATGCATGGTAGTGCCTTGTAGTTGATGTGAGCTAATCTTCTAGAGTTCACATGGATTCTTCAATAGCATGGGTCATGGCAGCTTCTACGTGACCCACCTTCTTCTTTTCCACTGATGATTGCTTCATTTATGATCTCTCCTTTAGCACGTTGCCTTCTGCAACCTTTGCTATAGCTTTCTCATGTGCCCTGGAGCAAGGTAAAAAAAACAACAAGCAAGAATAATATCCTTCTTGATAATATAAATCAATAGAACAAACTATCATCACAGTAGCTCCTTTAGAGCTATTACTTATAATTTAGCAAAGATTAAAGGTAAGAAATACAATACGAAATGAGGTCAACACTCTCATAGTGTTGTGACCAAGCATTCTTCCATGGCAACCTGGAACTAACACATGAGGTTTCTCCTAGAGGAGGTGTTAGTCATATTAGGCAAAGTATTTACATCTATATTCTCACATGCTATCAAGTATAATACTTTACGATGATTTCTATCTCAACTAAAGTCATCAGTTTTTCATGTGTACCTTTGAATCTTGATTAATCAAACCTGGAGCCTTGTCCTCAAGAATGAGTGCTTGCTTTTCTTCCAGTTCTCCTTCACTCAAGTGACGAGTGCTTTTTTCAACCTATCTTTTGTACTAAGACAATACGCTAACTTGACAAAAGGTTAGGTTAGAGGATAAGATCTATGATCAACTTTTCAATCCTTCTAATAATTTGATCATAGCTTCAACATGCAACATTGATTGAGATAATGTCATGACAAATAGATGTATATTAGAATAATCACACCTGGGTTGCATCATTCCTCTGAATGTGTTGGATCTTGAGATACTTCTGGATCTATGGCAAGAGATCCCTTGTCCTGCAAATACTCTTTAGGGTTTTACCATTAAACATATGTAAGTACATACCTTTGATAGCATTTGCATGTAGTGACTCCATCTGGTAGCAACGGTAATCATTGCCAACTCTTGAGAAAACTTCAAAGGTGATTGCAACCGGTTCTACGGCTGCAACTGCAAATGGTACTACAACTGCAACTGCAACTGCAACTTAGGGTTTTATGAGGAAACCCTAATTTTTCAAACTTCAAATTTTGAAATTCTGATCCAGGGGATAGGTGCGCTGAGCTGAGGCGAGTTAGCTGGTGCAGTCAGATTTTCGAAAATCCAACTTTTACCCCTTCAAAATTGATCTATGGATTTCTAGACTAGTGCATCTAGTTTTCTGGTACTTCTGGTACTTTTTGAAACTAGGGTTTCACTTTCCGGGAGATCCAACCACTAAAAAGGTGCGATCAAGGTGCCAAATTGATCCTTGGGGGAGGGCGCATCTTTCTCGGAGGTTAGGGAGCTGAAAATACTCACTTTTGCAAAACCCTAATTTTTGGGTACGGTAACAGTGATGTTTTTCCTCTTGCAAATTGTGCTTCCTTCAGGTTGGCTCTGAAACCATGTTAATGTTTATGCCTTTATTATATTTATTTGCATTTCAATAGATAAGAGCATCATAAGAACAAGATCACTGAGAAATACACATTCACAAGAGACACAACATTTATCCTGGGAAACCCTCTAGGGGAAGAAAACCCAGCAAAAAATTCCTTATCATAAATAGCTTATACAATGTTCAAGAGATAACTCAAACCAATACGGATAGTCCTCCCCAAGAGATGTGCCACTCTTCTTCTTCTCTCTCTAACTGGTAATTGCAGGTTGCCTCATAAGATAATGAGCAAGTGAGTTGTGTGTTTGAAGTGAGGCGCTAGCCTCCTATATATACAAGACTGGCACATGTGAGAGGGTGTCACTGGCAGGGACGACCTCTCACTCTGGGTGGGTAAACCCACCTTTAATTAATTCTGGGTCTTCAATAGTAACTATTGGGGCCGAATTCTTGTTCTTCCCTTTATAATTGTCCGATGACCAATCCGCAAAAGGGGATTTGGTCCTTATACAATTACCGACATGATTAATCCACAATGGGGATTAATACAATAACAATAATAATAATAATAATAATAATGACATGATTAATCCGCAATGGGGATTTAATTCAATGAATAAAATAATAATAAGAATGCTCTTCGTAGTTACATTATTTCAACATATGTAACATCCCTCTCTTGCAAAAACTTGATTGGAATTATTCTTTGAGGACACTTGAGTGCAAGTGATCTGGTTCATTATATGATTGACTATTTTGATTATGAATTATGATGATGTTTTGGATCTGATGATATGCTATTTTATTTTATTTATATCGACAAGTGCTATTGAATGTTTTTTACTATATGTGTCGGGCTCTGGACCGATTGAGCATGTTGATGGCATCGAGGGACCTCCTTGGAATCCATATCGAGTCAGGGAGTGGACTATTATGGTTTGACTATTTTTGACATTGCATATATTACATATTATTGGTATATTACGATGTTGATTTTGGATCGCTGACATGTTTTGTTGATGGATGCACGATGATGATAACTTGCTAACCATACTCACATTTGGAGTAAAGGGGTCACGCATGATAACCAAAGATATTGAGGGAGAGGTGTGGAAACAACCCTTCCACAGTCTACTAGCACTCCCGTCGTGGCTCGAACTATAGGTTAATGATTACCTAGTTCGAGAGATTCACGTTGTCGTGAGGGCAGACTGTGAGATTCGCTCACGATGATTTTAAGGGGGGTGAAACAACTCAGGGTCCTTATTCCTTAGAGGCCCTTAGTCTCCCACAAGGTAATCTAATGGAGTATTGACTCCAAGGGTTTGATGTCTACCAAAATCAGTAAAAAGGCAAGTGGCACCCTTGGAGCACGTAGTGCGTCTTGAAGGACGCATCACATAAATGAAACATGAATGCAAGCGAGTGGAAACCCTGGAGAACTTAGTGCGTCTTGAAGGGAACATCGTGATTTTCAACACTAGTGAGTTAATGAAACTAAGCACCTAGAAAACTATGTCTCCTTAAGACTTGTCAGCCTTAAAATGAATGTTGCCTGAGTAAAGATTAATAATTATAAAATTTCGCTTAAAAATAATTTTTACTGAGCCTAAAGAATTTAAAGCCGAGTTCTAAGTAGGCCTTGACAACTAAAATTTAATTAAGCAAGTAATAAGGGGGGGTTGAAGAAAATGCCGGTGAAAATTAAATAAACTTTTTTTTAATGGAAGATTAAATTATTTAAAAGATTAGTTGTTGGCTAAGTACAAAACCTGCTAATTTAGAACTTAGACCAAAAAGGGGAAACTTAAATACAAAAGGAATATGGAACATAGAAGGGAATCTAGCCTAGAGAATTTTCTAATTTCGAACTCAACTAAGATTTAATAAAGGCATTAGTCATTAAAGGGAATGTAAGAGAATAAAGGGACATCGAGGATCATTTTTAGGAACGCTTTTAGGTGGGTGAGGGAAATTGGCATTTTAAATTAATTAATTAAATGGATTTCTAGTGCAACTAAGGGATCGAGTGACAAGTGTACGGGGGAGAATTTTCCTAATAATAAATTAATAAAAAAAAATTAATGTGCGTTTGGAAACATGTCACTAAGAAAACTCTGTAAAAGAAATGGCGGAGGAGGGGAATGGATCACGTCTGGTATGCGTAAGGTTATGCTGTATGATTTTACTCTTGACTGATTTTTCTTGTGGGAGTTGTGATAGCCATCTCAGATAGAGAGTGGTAGCTCGACCTTACGAGGTGAGTTGTGAGCTAGCCTTCTCTGGTTTGTGTGCATGGCCCATTTGTGGCTCGAGGGGCTTAGGGGGAAGAAGAGTACCCCTAGCGTTGTCTAGGAGGTACCGGTGAGATCTCAACGGTTAGCAAGAAGGAGCTGGATGGAGCACAAGTGCGGGGCAACGACCTCAAATTCTTTGCCCTCAGTTATTGGTAAATTAGCTAATTTTTTTTTGTATATGAATATCGGTATTGATGAATATTGTATTGAAAATTTGAATCAGTAGTTGGTAATTTATAATTCAGTTGAAAATTTATTCCAGCTTGGATTTAGTTCTATTGCAATATAAATTAAAATTTTAATTTTAGTTGCAATGTACTATATTTTTATCGTAAAATATTTTTTGGGTAATCCCCTGTGTCTCTGCCCATAAATTAAACCTCACGCCTTCAATTCCCTACTCATTGATTACTCCATATATTTGCGTTTTGAGGAGATCACAAGATATGCCCCTTGACACTAAAACTCAACTTATTACTTTTTTTTTTCCAACAATTTATGTGATCCTTGCCCAGTTACTATGTATCCTCGCTCAACATTTATTTGCGTTCATTCTGTGCGTTTTGGGTTACGATTTCCCTGGGTTGTGCGTTTAAAAGACTGTTGTTAACTGAAGCTAACATGCCATCAACTATTTTTGATATTTTGTTTTACTGGCCGAAATCAAAGTTTGTTTATTATTTCCAGTAGACACCCTTGAGCTAGTATTGAGTGGGCAGGGGGAGGAGGAGGTGCTAACACCGCAATATACAAATGTCTCTTCACATAGGGCATGACTGTGTATGGAAAAACTCCATCCATTTCCGTATACTAGCATTAGGGAAACCCCGGGTTACGCCATCCAAAGTCTTTACCCCTGGAGTTAATGTCGGGTTGCCCAGGGTCAAAACCGCGGTTTCCTGCAATGTTTTTATTATTTATAAAATCCTATTTCTAAATTTAGCTAAACACCATGTCAAGCAATTATGTATGTTAATACAAAAAGTTGATTAAATTTTTATATGGAAGTCTTTAATTAAAATATATTCCATCATTTTTTTAATGCAGATAAATTTGTAGCCATTGCTTCCATTTATTTTTAAGTAATGTAGATGCCGATGGTTTAGAAATATAAATATCTTTCTGTGACTAGGAATGATTCTAGTTTATTAATATGTATTCTTAATGCAACTTCGTATCATTTATAAATTTAAAAATATTTTTATATGAAGGGAATGATTCTGGTTTTAGTAACGAATGTTGATATTGTTTATAAATTTAAATAATTTTTTCCCAATAGAAAAAAATTCTTGATCGTAATGCAGGTTTGTATTGTTCATAAAGTTCGATTTATTTTTTGTAAACGCGGATTGTTTATTCTAATGCATGTTTGTAATTACATCGTATGAAATATCGTTAAGTTAAAAATTAGGGCGGGCATGTGAAGCTCCACAGGTGCAATCTAGTTGCATCGAAGGACTCTAAAGAGAAGGGATATTTTGCTAGTCCAGACAAATTCAACATAGTTTTTTCAGACACAACTGACAAAACTTGCATGTGGTCATGCCTTTTATTACAACGGTCTTTGTCCTTGGTGCGCCACTGAACTCCTGGCCATTCCAGACATCGCTCTCCTTTTGTTCCCGACAGAGAGTTTATTATTTCGCTTTATTTTAATTAATTAATCCTTGTTTACCATGTTACTAGAGCCTCAGGCGAGGTTAACTTCTTCCCGGAAAATTTTTACTTTCCAAATTACTTTTGAATGGTCAAATTTTTACTTTAAAATCAATGCCTTTCCCTTCCTCGATTCTTTCAGTAGTAGAAGTGGTTAGTTGAGGGAGGGGATAGCTCGGACAATGGAGAATTCTTTTCTTACTTCGTTGGCTTCTCTTGATTGTTGAACTCGTTTTCGTTTTGTCCAGAAATTCCCAACCTCAATGGATATTGCTGTTGCATTCTGAGTTTGCTTCCCATGCATAGCTTGACTGAAATTTCCCTTCCTTGCACTTAGTGAATCACCATAATCACTTTTATTTATTTTTTAAATCCGGTAGCAGCTAATCCTTTTTAATACCAACGGTTTCCTTGCTCCCACTACTTCAATGATAAATGCTAGTGTACAGTGTTTGTATTTAATGATGTAAAGTTATAATGATATAAAGTTCATAAAGATTGTATAAGTTTGTAAGTATGTATAATTTTAAAGATTGTAAAGTTACGATGATGTGTAAATAGATTGTAGTAATTAAATTAATGAATATTTTTACTTAAAGATAGTAAAGTTTATAATGTTGTATACCTTTAATGATATAAGGTTTATCATGAATGTATAAAATTATAATGAGGTATGAGGTAAAGTGTGTAATGATTTATAACTTTAATGATTTAAAGTTTATATTGATGTCAAGCTTATAAAGATCGTAAAGTTAAAAAGATTTCAAAAGTTATAATGGTGAATAAACTTTAAAGTTAGTAAAAGTTATAATGATGTATAAATAGTTTGTAGTTATTAATTAATTAATATCTTATTTAAGGATTGTAAAGTTTATAATAATTGTAGCTATTATTTTTCTATCACGATGTATGCGTTGATTATAAATGAGACTCTTGGATTTATAATGATGAATGTATTATTGACTATGATGGCGACCCCTTGTAAAACAAATTGTATATCGCTTCTTGTGTCATGGAATTTATTTTAACTGATGATTGATTATATCACGTGCCTGGAATTAAGTAGAATTTCACCTCGACTTTTTTCATTGCTAGATAGATTTGGTATGTCGGTTCTCTTGCGCCATGAAATTTGTGTTACATATGTTGGTTTTTAGATGCTTTTGCATGATGATCATTGATGATGTCTTAGCTTAGTCAATATTTTCTTATCTAAGTAAATGTTAGTAATATGCATCAAGCTTCTTGATGTGAAAGCTATGCTATGTTATTTTTCATTTATGTGCTGCATGAATTTCGTTCATTATGTTCATTGTCGAGTTGTGTTGCTTTATTGTATTATTGACATTACTTTCCTAATGCTTAAAAAAAAAAAATTACTTGTTATGCGTCGCTTGTTGTCATAATGAAGGGGTCTGTTACATATGGTATCAGAGCTAGTTTGACCCAAGATTTGGGATCCTTACGAATTCCATTGATTAGACACTTGATTATAAAATGTCGCTGATTAAATTGATTTGTATTCGTGTAGGTAATCATGGTTAGAGGACGTCATAGAGGTAGACGACGGGGTGCTAGGGGAGGAGGCGTGACGCCTCTAGTAGCCTCCACGCATGAGGGGTCTAACCCCCAAGGAGAAGAGCAGATTGTCAGACATGAAAAAATATTTGTGGGAGATGTGGTTGGGTTGATGAGTTCCATTCAGAGGATTTCAGGGGCCATGATTAGTCATTTGGATAGAGATGAGGCTAGGGTGTCGACACCTCCAGAGGGACCACCGTGCACCCCAACCGGTACTGGTAGCGTTCACCAAGAACTCGAGAAGGTCAAGTTTCCTGAGTTGTTTGGTGCCACAAACGACGTAGCCACCGAGGCATGGTTGGAGAATATGGTGATGTGCTTTATGATTCTCTACTATACCTCCAACATGAAGGTTCACATGGAGGTATTTGAGCTAAAGGGGAGCACTCTTCTATGGTGGAAGACGCTCCTGTCACAACTGAACATGGTCGTCGAAGATGTGTCATGGGAAATATTCAAGGAGCGGTTCTGGGAGAGGTATCTGTCTGAGGGATTCATTGAGCATCAGCTGAATGAGTTCAATGCCATGCAATAAGGCGGTTGTATGGTTCCTAAGTACAAGGCCTGTTTCATGGAGTTGCTTCGGTATGTTCTTCACCTGAATAGTAAGAAGATTAAGGTCAACAAGTTTGTGTTTGGCCTTAATGTAAGCATTTGTGTGAAGGTGAGGGTTTTAATGCCTCAGACGTTGCACGATGTTGTCCAAAAGGCCCTCATAGCTTAGGAGGAGATCATCAACGAGGGTAAGATCAGGACTTCAACGATACGGACAAGATAGGTGATATCTAGTGCGCATCAAACACCAACCAGACATCCACCAGGGTATCGAGGCAGTCTGAGAGGATCCAGGGTATCGAGGCACGTCGAACGATGCCTCAACAACGAACTCCCTATAGAGGACCATAACACCAACAAATGTTGACCACAACAACAACAGTTTAGGCCTTTTCCACAAAACAGACCAGGGTTCCAGGTCGGAGGGTTGTCAGCTTCTACTTCGGGGACCGAGAGTACTGGATTGGATACTGGGTGCTAGACATGTGGAGAGCCACATTACTAGTGGGACTACCTAATTGAGAGGGTCGGAGGAGCCGAATTAGCTTGACCCACTACCGTAGGAGATTTGGGCAAGGCCCATTGGATTCATGCAATAGTGAATAACTGCCATGCTGAGCACCGGTCTACTTCGCTCAAGAGTTTAGGTACCATCGTTGACCAAACCCTTAGTATTTTGATAGATCGAGGTGATACATAGAGATGTATTTTTGGTGCAGCACTAAAAATAATTAAGGTAAAGGTAGTCGAACATGATGAATTTAGCTTCGTACAAATGGCTTCGAGAGCCAAATAGAAGGCTGGAGGAAAGGTTATAGGCTGTAGCCTTAACCTAGGAGATTTTGTCACGAAGGAAAACCTTTATGTCACGATCTTAGGATCTTATGATGTCATGATCGGTATGGACTGGTTGGAATCACATGAGGCGATACTCAACTGTGAGACAAAATGGTTGAGTTTGGTCGATGATGAGAGATCGAGACATGTGATTGTAGGTAGGAACCAGGGAGTTTCCCTAAGGTTCATGTCTTCCCTAAAGCTTCGAAAGATCATGTGCAAGGGATGCAAGATATATGAGATCCTTGCGTTGAACGAAAAGGGCATGGAAGAAGGCCTAGAAAGCCTTCCTGTAATATGATATTTTGAAGACGTCTTCCTAGAGGAATTACTAGGGTTTCCACTTGAGAGGGAATTGGAATTTACCATCAACCTGAAACTGAGAACTGAATTGATAACAAGAATGGATTATCGGATGTCGAACCCTGAGTTACAGGAGTTGAAAATGCAACTGAAGGAGTTGATGGATCTAGGACTTATACATCCAAGTGTGTCACCATGGGGTGCACCTGTTATTTTCATATAGAAGAAGGATGGGTCGTGGAGACTCTGCATTGACTATCGTTAATTGAACAAGGAATCAATCAGGAACCAATATTCTTTTCCAAGGATAGACGATCTGTTTAATCATATGAAGGGTGTGACAGTGTTCTTGAAGATCGACTTGATATCAGGGTATCACTAGTTACGGATCAAGGAGGAAGACATTCCTAATACTTCCTTTAAGATGAGGTTTGGAAATTACAATTTTACTATTTTATTGATTGGACTGACAAACGCCCTAGGGGTATTCATGATTTTTATGAACGGGGTGTTCCCTTAATAATTGGACAAGTTCGTTCAAGTATTCATTGATGATATTTTGATTTATTCTTGGATGATGGAAGAACATGACAAACACTTGCACTTAGTACTACAGTGTCTATGAGAGAACAAATTGTTTGAGAAACTGTCGAAATGCTCATTTTATCAATCGAAGATTCTTTATTTAGGGCATCTCATCTCCGACAAAGGTATCGTTGTGGATCCCATGAAGGTCGAGGATATTATGGAATGGCCCGTGCCGAAAAATTTACTAGAAGTGCGTATCTTCATGTGTTTAGCGGGATATTATCGATGGTTCGTCCAGGGTTTTTCGAAGATAGCAAATCCGATTACGGATTTGCAAAAGAAAAACAAGAAGTTTGTATGGACCAAGAAATGCGCGGAAGAATTTCAGAAGCTCAAGGATTTGTTGATGACAGCGTCGATACTAAAATTCCTTGACATGGACAAGGACTTATTGGTATGCATTGACACATCCAAGGAAGGTTTAGGGGGAGTCTTGATGCAAGGCGGTCGGGTGATCGCTTACATCTCGAGAAAGTTACGAAAGCATGAGGAGAACTATGCATTGCATGACTTGGAGTTGTTATCCATTGTGCATGCCTTGAGAGTGTGGAGACACTACTTTATTGGATGGAAATTTGAACTAAAAATGGACCACTGTGCTATACAACACATTTTTTACGAAAAGAGACTTGAACGTGCAACAAAGGCGTTGGTTGGAATTTATTAGAAAGTACGATTTCGAGATTACCTACATAAATGAATAATGAACATAGTGGTTGATGCATTGAGTTGGAGACCACGCATATTTTCGGTAATGCCTCTTCAGATGAATCTACGTGAAAATATTGTAACTTTACAGCGCGACGATGACTGGTATAAAGAGGTTAAGGAATTTATCGGAAAAAACACCATGATGGTACCAAAATTTGAGGGCTTTACTATGGAAAACGACAGATTAATGAAACATAATATTTGGATTTACGTACCACCCAATGATGAGTTTTGTAGTTTGATATTAAATGAAGCTCATAGAGCAGTGTACATGGCTCATCCAGGAGTCACGAAGATGGGGGCAGACCTTAAACCCTTATTCTTCTGGAAAGGAATGAAGGTAGACATAGTCAACTATGTGGTAAGATGTCTAGAATGTCAGCAAGTAAAGGTTGAACATAGACATCCGACAGGATTACTAAAACCACACATTATTCCATAATCGAAATGGGAGGTCATTTCGATGGATTTCATTGTTGGATTATCATTGATGGTAAGGAGACATGACTCAATTTTTGTGGTAGTTGAAACTCTGACGAAGAGTGCTCATTTAATCCTTGTGCGTACGACATATTAGGCACCTGAAATAGGTATAGTTTTCATCAACGAGATTGTGAGGTTGCATGGTTTTCCTAAGAGGATCATATCTGATCGAGGATCGATGTTTACATGACGATTTTGGACTAGTTTCCAAGAGGCCTTGGCAACCCAACTTAACTTTAGTACCTCATATCACCTAGAGACAGATGGGCAAACTGAACGAATGAACCAAATCTTGGAGGATATGTTGCGTATGTACATGATGGACCAAGAAAAGTGTTGGGAGGAGTTCTTACCACTGGTAGAATTTGCATATAACAATAATTATCAAAGAACCATTAAGATGCATCTAGTCGAATTTCTTTACGAGCGACCATGTCAGATGCCTTTGAGTTGGGATCGGCTTGAGGATAGGGTCCTGGTAGGAACAAAAGTGATCCAAGAAATGGAATATCAAATGAAAGTCCTAAGACAAAGGATCAAGGAAGCACAAGATCGACATAAGTGTTTTTTCAATGTGCATTGTGTCGACTGTAGTTATGAAGTTGGTGATCGAGTATTATTGCGGGTGAAACCGCACAAGAGTTCAATCAAGTTTGGAAAGGGTGCTAAAATATCTCCTAGGTTCATGGGACCTTTCGAGTTTGTGAAAAGGAAGGGGTCCATCGCCTATCGACCAACCTTGCCTGATTATTTGAGGCATATGCACGATGTTTTTCACGTATCTGTTTTGAGACATTATGTTATAGATCCTATGCATGTTATTGACATGAGTTCCTTGCAGGTATCATATGAGGGTGCGCTCACAGAGGATCCAATCCACATTATGGACCATCGCATTCGATAACTGTGGTGTTGAACAGTAGATCAGGTCAAGTTATAGTGGGACAATTATAGTTCGCACTCTGCTACCTGGGAGGACGCATATGATATGTGTCAACAATTTCCATTTTTGTTTGATAGCTAGACATATATATATTGTGAAATACTTGATTTATGCACTTATATACTGTGAAACTTCAAGACGAAGTTTAAAACAAAAGGGGGTGTATGTAACATACCGCTCTTGTGCACACCTGATTGGAATTATTATTTGAGGACACTTGCATGCAAGTGATCCGGTTCATTATATGATTGACTCTTTCGATTATGGATTATGATGATGTTGTGGATATTATGATATGCTATTTTATTTTATTTGTATCGACAGGTGCTATTGACTAGTTTTTCCTGAGTGTCCAGGAATCTGGACCGATTGAGGATGTCGATGGCATCAATGGAACTCCTTGGACTCCATATTGAGTCAAGGAGTGGAATGATATGGTTTAAGTGTTTTTTATATTGCATATGTGACATATGACTAGTGTATTATGATGTTGATTTTGGATTGCTGAAATGCTTCATTGATGGATGCAGAATGACAATATCTTGCTAACCAGACTCACATTTGGATTAAAGGGTCACACATGACAACCAAATATATTGAGGGAGAGGTGTGGTAGTATCCCTGCCACAACATACTAGCACTCCCACTGTGGCTCGAAATGTAGGTTAACAATAACCTAGTTTGAGAGATCCACAATGCTGTGAGGGCACACTGTGACAATTGCTCACGATGATTCTAAGGGGCGCACAATAAGGAAATGTTCTTATTCCTTAGAGGCCCTTAGTCTCCCACAAGGTCACCTGACATAGTATTGACTCCAAGGGTTCATCGTCTACCAAAATCATTCAAAAGGAAACTAGCACCCTTGGAGCATGTAGTGCATCTTGAAGGGCACGTCGCGTAAATGAAACATGAATGCAGGCGAGTGGCACCCATGGAGCAAATAGTGTGTCTTGAAGGGAAAGTCGTGATTTTTAGCACTGTTGAGTTAATGAACCTAAGTACCTAGAAAACTATGTCTCCTTAGGACTTGGTCAACCTTAAAATGAATGTTTCATGAGTAAAGATTAATAATTATAAAATTTCCCTTAAAAACATTTTTTTTCTGAGCCTAAATAATTTAACGCCTAGGGATAAGTAGGTATTGAGAACTAAAATTTTATTAAGCAAGTAATAAAAGGGGGGGGGAAGGTGAATAAAATGGGGGTGATAATTAAATAAATAAAAAATTAATGGAGGATTAAATTATTTAAAAGATTAATTGTTGGCTAAGTACGAAACCTGCTAATTTAGAACTTAGACCAAAAAGGGGAAACTTAAATACAAAAGGAATGTGGAACATAAAAGAGAATCTAGTCTAGAGAATTTTCTAATTTCGAGCTCAACTAATCTTTAAGAAAGGCGTCACTCATTAAAGGGAATGTAAGGGAATAAAGGGAAATCGAGGAGCTTTTTTAGGAATGCTTTTAGGTGGGTGAGGGAAATTGGCATTTTAAATTAATTAATTAAATGGATTTTCTGGTGCAACTAAGGGATCGGGTGACAAGTGTACGGGGGAAAATTTTCCAAATAATAAATTAATAAAAATAATTTAATGTGTGTTTGGCAACAAATCACTAAGAAAACTCTATAAATAAAATGGTGGAGGAGGGGAATGGATCACATCTGGTATGCATAAGGTTATGTTGTCGGATTTTACTCTTGACTATTTTTTCTTGTGGGAGTTGGGATACCTAGCTCAGATAGAGAGTGGTAGCTTGACCTTGCGAGGTAGGATGGGATATATCATTCTCTAGTTTGTGTATGTGGCCCCTTTGCGGCTCGAGGGACTCAGGGGTAAGAAGAGTACCCCTAGCGTTGGCTAGGAGGTACAACTGAGGTCTCAATGGTTAGAATGTAGGACCTGAACAAAGCGCAACTGTGGGACAATGACCTCAGATTCTTCACCCTCGGCTATGATACGCAGGTGTGATTTTTCATTGGTAAATTAGCTAAATTTTTTTTGTATATGAATATCGGTATTGATGAATATTGTATTGAAATTTTGGATCAATAGTGGGTAATTTATAATTCAATTGAAAATCTTGGATTTAGTTCTGTTGCAATATAAATTAAAATTTTAATTTTAGTTGCAATCCACTATATGTTTATTGTAAAATATTTTTGGGTAATCCCCTGGGCCTTTACCCAAAAATTAAACCTTGTGCCTTCAATCCCCTACTCGGTGATTACTCAAGATCTTTACATTTTGAGGAGATCACAAGCGATTTATGTTATCCTTTCCTAGTGACTTTGTATCCTCCCTCAACATTTGGTTGCATTCATTATATGAGTTTTGGGTTAGTTGACATGCGTTGTTATCGAGGAACCCATAGGAACTGACCACATGCTCTGCATTTTAAGGACCTGTTGATGGGAAAATTTGACATGCCCTCAACTGGAAGAATAGATCCGGTCCGAGGTTGTCTAAATAACCCAATCCGTTTGGTGTAACCTATTATGATGGGTTTAATGGATCTGTTAGCCAACTAGGGTTCTAAAACAAAGAAATAAACTAACTAATGCTAAAACTATAATAATATATAAACTTTAATGTAATTATTTACAAATACATTCAACAGAAAAATAAATGTGAACATGCCATTATGTACATAGTAATTATAGGTTGCAAGTTTTTTTAGCGGATGCCTTGAAAAATCAATGTTTGGTAACTGTTTTCAAAAGTACATAAAGAAAGAACATTTTTTTATATTTTATGTTTTCTAATCATAAATATAATAACTTAAATTAAACATGTTATGAAACAAGGATAGAGTGATGGTCAAAGCCAATCTAAAACTGTCTTGTTTCGCTAATAAGTAAAATACCATAAATTAAATGGAAATAAAGATAACATGAGATTAATTTCATACCGTGTCTATGCCTCTGTGCGATCCAAAACTCCAGTTGTCCCACCTATAAGAAGAATCTATGACAGGCTTGTACTGATGCCTCCCAAATAAACTCTAGGTGTTTAATGACAACTAGGATATGAGAACAAAATAGTAGACATGTATGTACAATGATCTTATAATTATGAATGATTACAGTAACATAAATATTAATGTAAAGCATTCATTTTATCAATCAGCTAAATATCATATGTAAATCATGATATTAAAATCGATATAACGATCACAGTGATAATTTGTGAAACAACACATTATGAACACCATTTAAAACATTGAATAAAGTGGAACATATATGTCATTGAGACTAAATCTATACAACACATTAATATTCCAAAATAAATGAGACAAAACATAAACGAGACAACTTCACATTGGTCTAAAGTCGAAATGCTAAAAGTTGGTCCATTAAGTTCTGAAGATCATTTGTCCATAATCTATTCCAAGCCAAGATGTCTATTACATACAAAATGAAGAGTATTTAAAGTGATTTGAAATCACATTCTCCTATCTCACAGGATAGGATAGGATTTCATAAAATAAAAAATATTATAGAAATAGTGGGCTAACAACCACTCACAACAGAGTTGATTTTACTCAAACATTGATCAAATGTTTTGCAAAAAAAAAAGGAAACTACTAATCATTCAAATGCATAATCGAATATGTTTCCTCCGGATGATCATCAACCAGATCTACTATTTCCTGAAAAACACAACAAATTCAATAAGTTAGAAAATTACACATAACTAATTTCTAATTTATATTTAAGAGAGACTTGGCTACAGAATCGAAGATTCTGTATCCAGTATTAATTTAGAAATAAGATCATATTTTAAATTGAATTAATTCAAAATAGATGACAAGAATATAATAAGAGGAAAATTGTTTTACCATTTTAAAAATTGACTGAAGATGGGTCGGGTAGTTCAGAATTAATTATTGCCTTGACACTGGTTGCATTTTTTATCACTATGTTCCCTGACCTCTTAATGTGTTTAACCTTCTTATCTACGTGCATTTTGAGGTCGATATTTCCTTGTCTCAATGATTCATTTTGAGCGATAAGCGTTTTGATTCGGGCATGAAGAAGGGGGATATCGGTGTAATACCGCTCAATCCAATGGAAACAAACATCACAGTGTACAGGAGGAATGGAAGGTCTATGGAGTGCACAGTCAAACATGGGTGTATCCACCTTATCTGTTATATGCTTCTGATCATGCCTGATACTATACAACCCCTCCTTAACTTTGAGGTACGGTGGAAAATTTGTCACAAAGTCGTAGGGTTTAGTAGGAGAAATGAATTTCTTCCTATAACCCTACAAATCTGGGTCTTCTAGAATGAGGAACTCTTCAATATCAGGGTCCGAACACTCGTCTATCTCAATCGGACCGATTGAGCTCCGACGAGTGTCAGATCGGTTCCTTAGATTTCTCGAAATTTGGCGACCCACCCTTTTGTTTTTGAACCCTAAGTCTGTGCATTTCTTTGTTATTCCTTCGTGAGGTTTTTCAACATCTGGGTTAATAATAATAATCGGGCTAACTTCAATTTCAGGAAAAAAAGGAGTAGTAACCTTCAACTTAACATTCCCGTGCTCAAAAAATCTTGTAGGTGAAGGATTACTCGACATCCCAAAATTTAGAGGGTTTCTGTTGGTAGAGTATGGCGTATCAATTGAAAAATAAGACTAGTTTTTAATCAGTGGCTCCTCTAAGATAAGGTTTACCATAGGAAGAGCCTGGGAAAAAAAATTCCTTATCAAGAAATTTTCCCAAAAGTCACCCATGGTGGACAAGTGATGCATCAAAAAAATCTTAACCAAATCATGATGGAACAGGCTTGAATCAACACTTTGTCTTTTATATCTCTTAGACATTTTATAGAGACTTCTCAACAGATAAAATGGCATGTCTAATTCAAAACCAATGAAATGCATAAGTAAGCGAATATGGTAGAGGAAGACTAATCCGTATCGACCCTCACAGGTCATGAATTGTTTGAGGATCAACAAGAGGCAAGGCAACCTAGTTTTAACCAGGGAGATGGGAATACCTTTTTCACAAGAGTTGATTTTTCAGGACGTCACAAACAGGCTCCATGGAACTCTTTCAATTCGTGAGTTTTTGAACCGTTTCTCACCTATCGATGGAAGCCCTATTTCTTCACTTGCAAACCCCTCGGTTAAATCTAACTGTGTATCCCCAATTTTCTCTCTGAAACCATCGAAGGCATGTGCGAAAGCCTTTTCCACCTGAAGGTTATAGCCTTCAAATATTTTAAGGAAATCATCCCATCCTTGGCTTTTTAAGTCCTCGATTGCATCGTTGTGAGCGAGTAATGACTGACACCCATTCGGCTCCAAGCGAACAATAGGATCCATGACAAATGCAACCAGAATGTAAAATGGATAACTCAAAATAGTTTTAGGTTTGAATGGTAGGAGCAATAGGAACAAATCTGAATGGATAGTGGAGAAATGACCATAACAAAGATTGTGTGTTATCATAGCAAAGGTAGTGGGAGAAAACACCAAGGGTTTTATCATCGATGCTTTACCATTCCATGCAATGAGAACTAGACATAAAGAGTGCCGAAACCCTGTGAATTCAATGAATGGCTCATTAATACGTTGTGCCAGCAAGGTGAGGTAAGGACACAAGTACAACAGGTGCGCATTGATTGTCATGACTACTAACATGACTATTGAATTTTCAAGGGATTTATCAAATATATAAAAAAGGCTCTTCATAAATTGAATACAAACCATCGAACCATATAATAACTATATCAAAAATCAAAACATCGAAAAACAAGTCACTCAAACATTGGATTTAGATTTGATATAAGCATGATGACCTTTAAAATAATTCATTCAAAGGCATACAAATTATAACACCAAGATAGGTTTTATGTTTGATTCATGCTTAGAGTCATGAATCAAACATAAAACAAAACGAAAGTGCAGACAATAAGAGATTAATCAAAATATTTCTTAACCCAATAATTATCTCAAAATTATCAAAAATGTTTACAAAATTGAGGGGAAGGCAACTACCGAAAATGCAATTTCTTGTTCAAATATTAAAATCATGTGGGGCTGCCAACAATGGCGACGTATTGGGTGAAGAAGTTATCTCTGCATCACCATAAAATTCATGTTAGGACAGATCAAAATGATTGAAAAATTAAAGAACAATCGACAACAAGTCAAGCAATCCGATCAAACTCAGAAAATCACATAGTCTACCGTCAGATGTGTTTCTGTCCAAATGCAATCTGGTGACAAGTTCTAATTACAAGTGAGATGACGTTTAAGCAACTGAATCCAATACTATTGACAGCGTCGTTGCTGCCAGCATGCGTCCATAGCCTCGGTAGGGATGTCATTTAACCCACTCTAACACCTCTACCTTGTCCAATAATTATCCATTCAAGATGAAGGACATTTTTATGATCAATTCCAAAAAGTCATACCTGATAATTTTCTTAAACCTGACATTGATTTGCTGCTAGCAGGCCTGTTCAGTATCCTGATGAAGTTTCCTTGGCATCATGCATGCATTTACCCACTGCCAACAGACCTGTTCAGTATCTCGGCGGGTTTACAGACACTTCCCACACTTTGCAGTGCTTTCAACCCTTGAGAAATTATTTACAATTTGACATAAACTTTATGATATTCAAGAGAGCGTGGTGATGCTGAAAATTTCAGATTTCAAAAAACTTGATTTTTCCAATTTAATTTCTCATTTGACGACCTTCATCACGATTTGGACTTTCAGTTTTCTATTAAGAAAAACCTCTCGAGGACAGGAAGGAATACTTGAGTTGTTTTCTCTAAAAACATGGACAACGTTAAGTGATTTAATAATGATCATATCTCGTGATTATAAAGAGAAACTAGGAAAACTATTTTGAACACAAAATTTCTTTTTCTAATCTGAGTTGTAGAAATTCATAGTATAGGTGATTTGAAATGACGTCAGTTGTTGCTTTAGGACAAGACTTATGATTTTCCTTCCATAAAATAAATGGTGACTGTAGGAACCTTAATTAATTAAACCCTAAAAATTTCGTATAATTAAACATAAATTTCTTTCAATGCGTAACATTTCATTAATCATCATAAAAGCATGTAATATTCGGCAAAAAAAAAATTAAAGTTAACCACAACATGAAATAGATTACATATTCATCCATCTAACTTAGCAATTTCATAAATAAATTACCTGGTTCTGATGCTAAATCCCGCTGCTCCGTTGGTCCAATACTGAAGTTGAAACTGTGTCAAACACTGCCCAAAACCGTGTTTTCCTCCCTACCAGCTAGGAGCAGCTTGTCTGGCTCCCTAGTTCCAGGATATCGTAAGGATATCTTGGCCCCCGTTCCCAAAACCCCCAGCAAACCGGTGCCCTCTACTTCTGATTCACCAAAATCCACCAAAATCAAACTCCTCCTCAAAATGCTTCCTGCCTCCCCCCAAAAGAAATGCCCTTCCATAAGACTCTTCCCCGTCATATTCCCCCTTTACCGACTCTTCCCCCTTCATTAATTTCCTTATCCCTTTATTTATTATCTTATCCCCCTTTTTAATGTCTTATCCCTTTCATTAATATCTTATCCCTATATTTGTTATCTTATCCCTATATTTAATATCTTATCCCCTTATTTAATGTTTCTCCCCCCCCGTATACGTAAATCTTTAATACATTAAATTATTAACCCCCTTTAATTCTTTACTCAATTAATTAATGAGTCAATTAATAATTAATTTATCATTGACAGATATGGACAAATAATTAATAATAATTAATTAGTTAATATTATTTAAGAAATAATTATTGTTTAACTAACATATTAGGACAGTCAGATTATCAAATTAATCATCCCTATGCATCTATTTAACCAGGGTTGTTACATACACCCACCCTTCAGGAAACTTTGTCCCGAAGTTAAGGTATCTTATGGTACAAGGAAAAGAAACATGGTTCACACATTCAGAACAATTAACCGACACTACCAGTAAGTAAGTCAAGAAAACTCATACACACTAGTCTATATGTACAAGAAATGCATGTGTAGCTAGTACATACAAGTCCCTTGCATGTACTAATAATAAAAAACTATCATCCTTTACTAATTTATGTATGCATCCAATCCAATCAACAAGACTAGTCTTTTATAACAGACAATAAACCAATCAAATGTTTGAGAAATCCTATAATTACAATTATCCGGTTCAACAATTTTATTTAGACAATTGTGGTTTAGTTACGTAATTATGAATATTCATATATACACATTTTATTTTTAGAAGGGAAAACATTAAATTCCACCATAAGAAAAATCTCCATACTCTCTCAACTATTTCTACTCATCCTTCCTCCCTAACTTACTTCCATATCCATTCCTATCCTTCCTCTGCTAGACTATCTTGGAGCGTCAACTATATTGACCTAACTCCAAATAGAACCCGTAAGCGGAAGTGTCACTATCTCAACCAAGCTTCCCTAGCAGGCAACTGACAGTCATCATCACACGTCTTGGGGAGTGTGAGCTAACATCGTCCTCCCATGATTTTAGGTTTCGAAGGATACACTGTGGGAAATGCCTCCACCCCTCCTAATCATAACTAGGGTCTGTACCCTACAATGGAATATACAGTGGCACCGTGTTACTGGGGGTTTTGTCATTGTTTATTCGGTTTTGGGCAGTCTCATCACCTAAAATCCTGCACTGGTCCACATATCATAACAATGCATCCAAACCAATATAATTTCACATACAAATATTCGTACCATAATGTTTCTCGGCTAGTGGTCATGATATCCACTTTCATCATCATTACGTTGGATATTTCATAGCCCATAACCTGTAGATTAGTCTGTAACACAAACTCATACATTTCTATGCATTATCATCATGTAATTGCATACCATCATCATTTCAATTCGGTATCCTTTTATCAACAACTTAACATCAACGTTTTCAAGTTATAAATAGATCCCATAATATCCCATTATTCAATTTTGACACCCATTCATAAGATTATCATTTAACAAATAGATTGCATCATATCCAACATCATTCTAATAGCATTTAAACATTCATAAAAAATTTCATTCTCACAATATGTCGCATCATATACATCATCATCAATAAAATTTAAACATTTTTAAAATTACATTCACATAGTAGATCACATTATATACATCATCATCAATAACATTTAAACATTCATAAATGTTCATACATCTTAAAGTCTCACTGTGAATAGAAAATAAAGTATATAGGCCTTAGGTAATCCTGTCTGTCTAAGTCAAAAGGTGGTGTTACATACACCCAACCTTCGAGAAACATATTTTTGAGGTGGTCAAAAAAGTGAGGGATAGTCTCGTCGTAGTGTCTCGGCGTCTTCCCAAGTAGCAAATCCTGGACTATACTTGTCCCAATGGACCTTAACTTGGTCTACCAGACGGTTCCTAAGCTATCGGACTCTACGGTCCAATATGCGTAATGGTTCTACTATGAGAGTTCCCACATCCGATACCTGCAATTCCTTCCAATTTAGTTTATGTGATTTATCAACAACATAATGACGTAAAACAGATACATGAAAAACATTATGAGTTTTATGCAAGTGGGGTGGCAGTACGAGACGATAGGCAATGGGTCCAATTTTCTCTTGGATTCTGAATGGTCCTATAAATCGAGGTGACAACTTTCTCCCCTTCCCGAACCGTATGGTACTCTTATTAGGCCTAATACGGATGAAAACCTGGTCTCCCACCTCATAACTTTGGTCGGTCGTGTGTGCATCTACATAACTTTTCTACCTATCTTGTGCTTCCTTTAGTCTCTGCCTAATCTAAATCACATGTTCCTCCATCTCTTGAATCAATTTTGGCCCAACTGTTATTCGGTCTTCTAGTCTATCCCAACTCAATGACATTTTGCATGGCCTTCCATACAAAGCTTAATAGGGTGGCATTCCGATGGAGCTATGAAAATTGTTATTGTAGGAAAACTCTACCAAAGGTAGGTACTTCTCCCACTGGGTTTGATTATCCATGACATACATCCTGAGCATGTCTTCCATGAATTGATTTACTCTCTCGGTTTTCCCATCTGTCTCAGGATGATAAGTTGTGATTAAGTTCAACTGAGTCCCCAACGCTGACTGCAAACTTGTCCAAAACCTAGAATTGAATTGGGAGTCCCTATCTGAAATGATCTTCTTAGGTATCTTGTGCAAACAGATAACCTCACTTACAAATACACGTGCCACATTAGTGACATCGTAAGTGTCTCTAACCGGAATAAAATGAGCACTCTTGGTTAACTTATCCACTATCACAAGAATGGCATTGTGTCTATGAGATGTGAGCGGAAACCCCACAATAAAATCCATAGAAATGACTTCCCATTTGGACATAGGAACATCATGTGGTTGTAGGAGGCCTACCAGGTGATGGTGGTCGGCTTTCACTTGTTGACATTCTAGGCACTTGGCGACGAAATGGACTACATCACGCTTCATGCCTACCCAGAAGAAGAGCTTCCTCATGTCTGCGTACATCTTCTTCACACCTGGATGCGCACAATAAAGTTCTCTATGGGATTCCTTCAGTATGATGCTTCGAATATCCCCATTCTCAGGGATGTACATCCTTCCTCGATATCTTAACAGTCTGTCTTCTTCCAGACTATATCCTTCATACTTTGGATCTAACTGCCTCCCACTCTGGAGGTTTGAAGTAACCTTTAAATACCAACTGTCTCCTTGGAGTTGTGTCAACACATGTTCCCTCATATTGACCTTTAAGGGTACCAAGGAGAAGATACGTGGTCTCCTACTCAAGGCATCTGCGACCACATTTTCCTTTCCCTTGATGTATGAAATACCAAAATCGTACTCACTCATAAACTCACTCCATCTCCTTTGCCTGGCATTCAAATATCTTTGAGTGAAGAGATGTTTTAAACTTTGGTGGTCCATTTTGAGCTCAAAGTTTCGCTCCACAAGATAGTGCCTCCAAAGTTTCAGAGCTAGCATTACAACTGCCAACTCTAAATCATGAGTCACATATAGCTCTTCATGTTTCTTCAACTTCCTTGATGCATAAGCTATCACTCCTCCATCCTACATTAGCACGGTCCCCAACCCTTGCTTCGAGGCATCCATGCAGACTGTGAAGTCCTTTTCCATATCTGGCACTCGTAGAATTGGCGCACTAGTTAGTAACCTCTTAATCTCAATGAATGCACTTTCACACTCTTCTGTACATTCATACTTGACCCCCTTGCGCTGCAAGGTGGTGATGGGTTTCTCTATTTTGGAGAATCCCTCCAAAAATCTCCGATAATAACCTGCTAGCCCCATGGAGCTTCTCACCTCATGGGCATTTTTCGGCACTGGCCACTCCATAATGGATTTTACCTTTTCTGGGTCTACAGAGATTCCTTCACCGGAAATGATATGACCTAAATAGTGGATCTCTTTCTGAAAGAAGGATTACTTTGACAACTTCCCATACAATTTGTTCTCTCTAAGGCAGGACAACACTACTCGTAAGTGTTCCTCATGTTCTCTTTCGTTCTTGAAATAGATGAGGATGTCATCTAGAAAGACTTGTACAAATCGATATAAGTACTTCCAGAATACGTCATTCATGAGGCTCATGCATACTGCTGGCGCATTGGTCAATCCGAAATGTACTACAACAAACTCTTAATGTCCAAACTGAGTTTGAAAGGCGGTTTTTGGGATGTCACCTTCCTTAATCCTTAACTGGTGATACCCTGATCGCAAATCAATATTTGAGAATATCGTTGCTCCTTTCATCTGATCGAAGAGGTCATCTATTCGTGGCATTGGATACCTATTTTTCATTGTATCACGATTCAAGTCCCTATAATCTATACACAGTCATAAGGATCCATCCTTCTTCTTTACAAAAATTACTGGTGCACCCCAAGGTGAGACCATGGATGATTTTAGGGGCTAAATTTCACTCATGGGATAATTTCCCATGGTTTTTCCAAAAACGAGATTCACTATTTTAAAAATGATTTGCCCAAATTCTATAGAATACAATTATTTTACCCTAAAAATTGCCAAAATTTTATAAAAACTATATAAAATAATTAGAAATTTGAATATTTTTACAAAAATATCGCCAAACATTTATAGTTGACATATGAAGGATTAGAAATATTCGCCAAGATTTATACACATTAAAATAAATTTCCATCCTTAAAATCATCCCTGGGTGAGACACTGGGCCTTATTATCCCTAAGTCCAGTAACTCTTTCAATTGCATTTGCAATTCACAAAGTTCTTGCGCTTTCATCCGATACGAAGTTTTGGAAATTGGTTTTGCACCAGGTTTTAGCTCAATAGTAAAATCAAGCTCCCTCTCAAGAGGTAACCCTGGTAACTCGTTCGGAAAAACATCCTTAAATTCTGACAATACAGGGTACTGATCCAATGAGGGTCCCTTCCTTTCGTTCACTGCTTCCACTACATATAGTCGACACCCTTGTCTCAAACATTGCTTGACCTTCATAGTTGAGATAAAGCGTAATGACACTTTTCTCCATACACCCTAGATCTCTACTGGCCTTCCTTCGTCGTCTACATAGAGAACCCTTTTTGCGAAACAATCTACCAAAGCTCGGTGAGCTGCTAACCAATCCATTCCAATGATTAGGTCATATGCCCCGAGAGCAATGACATATACCTTCAACCTAGTAGTACACACTCCCAGGTCTACTATACAATTATCAACACTAGGTCCTACTGCTTGTTTTTCCCCCAAAGCCATCTCGACTTGTTTAAAGTCATCATGCTCGTAGGATGCCAATCCACTCTTTTCTAATGAAGAAGGTGAAATGAAACTATCTGTCGCACCAGAATCAAATAAAATCTTAACATTGATATGATTTAGCATACCTGATGACTCCACCACCGTGGATTGATGCTCGGCCTGGAGATTATTAACCGCTGCTTAAATATGGTGGCTTCTACTTTCTCTTCCCATCGGGGCCTTTCCTTCTCTATGCGCAAATCCTGATTGTAACTCTGGGTAGTCACGCTGGTAATGGGGTTCTCCACATCCCCAACAGGTAACACGAGATTTAACCTGCGCACTGTTATGTGACTGTCTCTGAAATGAGTTCCTTCCTCTGGAACCCCTGCCCCTACTAGTTGTTCCCTGAGATGGTCGTGGACCTATCTGCGTCGTTGGTGATGAACGAGATGCTGCACTCACTACCAATGAAATCCCTACGGTTACTGTCCTTGGTGAAACTCTGTTACCATATGGAGGTGGCCTTGAGCCCCCTCCCCTGGGAAATGTCCTAGGGGTCTTCCCCATGAATCCAAGACGATGCGAAAAGATTGGTCTCGTACGTCCGGTTAAGTTCATGTGTTCCTCCACATAACACGCATTTTCCACTGCTTCCACTACTGAAGACGGTTTCCACATCCGCACCATATCTCTTATCTTAGGGTTCAATCCGTAGATGAAGCGCTCTGCCTGTCGTTGGTCATTATCCATATATGAAACATATTTGACCAATTCCATAAATCTGATCTCATATTCTTCTACAGTTCTATTTCCCTGTACTAAGGCATGAAATGCCCCTACCTGTTGTTCCTCATAGAATGCTGACAGATATTTCCTTCGGAACCTCTCCTCGAAAAGTTCCCAAGATACAGTGTCTGGGGTAAGATGCAGTTGTCTTTCCAGGTTGCCCCACTAGTTCAAGGCGCTGTCTCTTAACTGAAAAATTGTGATCTTCGCCTTTGAGTTGGATGCATAGTCCCTTAAGGAAAAACACCTTGTCATTCCTTCCAACCATGCTTCCGCGCGTTCACTGGCGCAACCCCCGACAAACTCCAGAAGTTTGATCTTCTGCAATTCTTGAGTGATATATTCGGGCGGAGGTCCTCCCCCTGAATCCCTTGACGCTTCTGGATTACCCATTCCATACAGTGGGGGTTCCACTTCAGTCCCTGCTGGTTGTCGCCCCTTTAAAGTCTCATTAATGGCCTCCAACGAGCACAATATGAGAGCTAGTTCGGGCGATGGTGGTGGTGGCGCTGACGGTGTTGGCGGTGCCTGTGACGTTGCTCCCTTGCCTCGATTCCCTCAAGTCCTGACCATCCTGCATGATTTATCCTGCATCAACCAAAGTTGTCAGGGTGATTTCAAGGATGTTTCAAATTGACACTACTTAAACTAGAAACAGGGTTAGGCGTAAGTTTTTCTTTACTTGTCTGTAAACAGACATTACTCTCTTTAGGGGATTGGCTAGGTTAGGGTTAGGATTAGGATTAAGCATCTAAGCTTGATTTCTTCTCCTAAGAAAACTATTGAGTCCCTTGCCCGGTAGCTATGCTAGCCTTGCGCCATACTCGCTAATTCCTCTTGCTTACTCTCCTAGTGCGTATGTCGCCTCCTTCCCGCTTGTCCTAGTCTAAGTCCTTAAAACTTTTCGCTTACAACTAAATATCTTCAAATGATTTACTCATGATCTTTCCTTGGCGCGTTGTACATATGCATTGAATTGCATGTCTCGATGGCTGCAGGTGCGAGTCTTTAAGGATTGTAGAGTGGCTTTTGGCATTGGAACTCAACGCTTGTGCACTGTGGTTATGTATTGCTTCCTGACTTGTGGTCATATGATGTAGTGAGCCTGAGGCGATGCATTGAAGCTTAGTGTTTGACTTTGACTGGTGGAATGAAGTGGAGGGACTCGGTGCTTGGCTCGATGAGTTGTGTGTACGGTCTCGTGAGCTTGGCGCTTGGATAATCAGAGATTATTCTTCAGGATAGTACTTTGCTATTATTGATAATTAAACTTTTTATATGTGAATTTATTTGTAAAAGTGATATGTGTGGCACGTTGGTGTTTGGTCATTCCCCAAAGAACTTGGACTTGGTGGTGGTCGTGGGTTCAAAACCCATGGACCTCTAAAATTTATACTTAACCCTATTGCATTCATTAATCACATGATTAATGACATAGGTTTCAAACCTACTATTAACATGAAAATTTTATAATGTTAATTTACTTACCCAGTTTACCAATAAATTATTACGACAAATAAGTCAATTAATTTTAATTATCATATTAATCTTACCATTTATTATTAAATTTAAAACTCATATATCACTAATCTTTTAATTTAATTTAATTTAGTTTAATTTATATCTATATTTAATCTTATCTTTTTTTTTTATTTAATTAAATTAAAGTAATTAAATTATTTACTTACCTTAAATTAAACTATTTAATTTAAATTAAAACTCATAATTATTTAAATATTTTCTTTTAATTTAAATAATTTAAATTTACACAAACGTATTAATACTTTTAAATAAATTAATAAAACTAAAATTAATATTACTAGAAAATTATAATATAATTAATGTGCTTAACTACTTGATGCGAAACGAGGCATTCGCTGGCATCTTTTAAGGTCGGGCTTGTGGCATGAGGGCCACGTGCTCGGCCCCCGACTCTCTGTACCAAAACCCTAAGTTATTCTTTAACCCTAACGCTCCTTCACTTCCGCCTCTTTCCTCTGCCGCCTCTCCACTCTGCTCTTGAGAGATAGTAAATATGCCTTCTGCTCCTATAAATCAGTTTCAAATGGCAGAGGTTTTGATTTGATTGTCATGGATATCTCTGTGAATCTCAGTATTGCTTCCCCATTTTCGGTGTTGTCTATGTTCTCATTTTTTTTTTATTTCTTGTGGATCTTTGATCACAAAATGCCCAAATCT
Source organism: Picea engelmannii (assembly GCA_009831015.1). NCBI lineage: Eukaryota > Viridiplantae > Streptophyta > Pinopsida > Pinales > Pinaceae > Picea > Picea engelmannii. The sequence goes on from ML776941.1 coordinate 328,011, forward strand.
CAGCGCTGTTTTGTCTGGCGAGGTTTTAGAATAGCCCAGTCTCTAGTACTGACGGATGATCAAGAATAATTACCGAAGTGTTGTGATCACAGGGTGAAGTATGATGCCTTATATTTGAGCTCTAGGTGAGGTCAGTTCGTTCAAGGCGATGTGCTGATAATGGTTTCCCATAGAGCTTGCGGATGGCCTCCCCGCTTCTATTTCCAGTGGTGTGGTGGGATATATTCTTCATCATGCTTCCTTATTAAAGCCAGAGCCCAATGATACGATATCACCAGAGTATTGGCCTTATATTTGAAAAAAAATGGCGATTCCATTAGGGTTTTCTGCAGTATGGTGGTTTGTCCGTGAAAACTAGCCGATGGAGCTCAATGGGAATGGGATGAATAGAATGTAGTGGAAAACATTCGGGGAAAATATTGTGTATCTGGTGGACATTGTTGACTGAATCTGGAGGGATAAAGAGAGAGATATAAGTCTCTTTGAGAATGAGAGAAGAAGAAGCTTCTAGAGAGAACGACATTTCCGTAGAGATAAGACAAAGAAAGTTGTTACATAGAGTGGGAAAGGGATGAGATGCCAGAAAAGTGGACGTTGGATAACGCATCATTCGGCTATGCCTATTCACATTCACCTCCTCCTCTATCTCTATTTCGTTCTGGTCTTTATTGTTCGCGGGTTCCTATTCCAGTGAGTGAGCGGAGCTCATATCTTTGTATCATGAAAACAAGAGTTGTGAATGACAAAGAGCTGAGTTCCAACCCTCAACCATCGACTGTAGGCATGCAGGCGATGTTGGTACCTCATGGCATGGCGCTCGGTGCTTGGGAATCATGTCAATATTTGGTGCTTTGTACACCTGGTCTTGGATTAATGAAGCGTGGCTCTGCGGTCTAAAGGTCGGTGGCTCCTCCCTTGTAGGTCTTTTGTTTTATGATTCACAATTTTTTTTATTTTTATTATTATTATTTTATTATTATTTATTGTTTATATATATATATATATATATATATATATTGTTATTTATATAGTTGTTTACAAGTTCCTATCATAATCGACATATATGTATATATTTTGGTTTTTATTATTTGTTTGTTTATTTGAACTAGTGTTAAAATTCATTTAACACTCACAATATGTATAATATTATATTATTTTCATTTTTTTTAAGTGCATATTGTTTATATATATATATATCTGTATATATATAATAATAATAAAAATTGTGTGCTTGTTTTGCATGTTAGATGGAGCTGGAGCTCGAGTTTTCATCAAATTAAGGGTTTCAGGGTTTCACCATAGCTAAATAGAAGTGTTTAAATTCTGGGTGGATAGGTAGGCCCTTGGCTCCAGATTTTGAGCCAGGGCTCTGATACCATGTGTAGGAACCTTAATTAATTAAACCCTAAAATTTTTGTATAATTAAACATAAATTTCTTTCAATGCGTAATATTTCATTAATCATCGTAAAAGCATGTAATATTCAGCAAAAAAAATTTAAAGTTAACCACAGCATGAAATAGATTACATATTCATCCATCTAACTTAGCAATTTCATAAATAAATTACCTGGTTTTGATGCTAAATCATGTTGCTCCGTTGGTCCAATACTGAAGTTGAAATTGTGTCAAACACTGCCCAAAACCGTGTTTTCCTCCCTGCCAGCTAGGAGCAGCCTGTCCGGCTCCCTATCTCTAGGATACAGTAAGGATATATCGGCCCCTGTGCCCAAAACCCTTAGCAAATCGGTGCCCCCTGCTTCCGATTCACCAAAATCCACCAAAATCAAACTCCTCCTCAAAATGCTTCCTGCCTCCCCCCAAAAGAAATGCCCTTCCGTAAGACTCTTCCCCGTCATATTCTCCCTTCACTGACTGTTCCCCCTTCATTAATTTCCTTATCCCTTTATTTATTATCTTATCCCCTCCTTTAATGTATTATCCCTTTCATTAATATMTTATCCCTATATTTATTATCTTATCCCTATATTTAATATCTTATCCCCTTATTTAATGTTTCTTCCCCCCCCATATACGTAAATCTTTAATACATTAAATTATTAACCCCCTTTAATTCTTTACTCAATTAATTAATGAGTCAATTAATAATTAATTAATCATTGACATATATGGACAAATAATTAATAATAATTAATTAGTTAATATTATTTAAGAAATAATTATTGTTTAACTAACATATTAGGACAAACAGATTATCAAATTAATTATAATTAATCATCCCTATGCATCTATTTAACCAGGGTTGTTATAGTGACTCAGACATAAATTTATTCATAAACAAATGAAAACAAGAAAAATGAAAAGAACCAAAATTGAAAAACAAAAAAGAGAATTAAAAAAGAAAAATATGTATAGAGAGATGCATCTGGAATCGTCACGAGAAGTATCTTTTGAGAGCTTGGCCATTCACCGAGAAAGTGTCTAGCTACTCGTCGAAATTGTGTAGGCGGAAAGAGCTGGTACCTAATTTTTTAGAAATTACAAACGATCCCGACCACAAATACAGAATTTGGTGTGTTCCCCCTTTCCCTCGTGCAGTTTATCCCATTTGGGAACCAAGTCTCCGACATCAAAATTCCTATCTAAAGAAGAATTTGAATCAAACCATCTTTTTACAATTTGTTGGTGCTGATCCAATTTCTGCTTTGCTTGTGCTCTTACTTCTTCTAGTTTTAACAAGGCATTAATTCAACTTTCCAGAGGAGGGCAGTCCTCTTCTTGGAATTTCTGTGATAGTTGCAGAGATGGAAGTAAAACATGTGGAGGGAGGATTTCTTCTCTTATCCCAAAGTGCATTATATAGTGCATTGTGCATTGTGCCAATTCTTATGGTTTTCCAAAAATCTCCTCTTAATGATCTTGATTAATTTTTTATTCGTTGATTCTGCTAGACCATTTCCTTGAGGGTAGTAGCTAGAAAAATATTTCAATTTAATCCCTTTTTCTAAGGAAAACATATTCATATCAAGGGATGAGAAATAAGATGCGTTATCAAATACCAAATATTCAGGAATGCCAAATCGAGTGATGATATGCGAATTAAGGAAAGATACTACTTGATTCGTGTTTACCACTTTCAAAGGTGCAACTTCAGACCATCTGGTAAAATAATTTGTTGCTGTAATAATATACTTATGTTGTTGTGAGAAAGAAGGGTTAATCGGTCCTATGATGTCAAGACCCCATTGGTGAAAAGGGGAATCTACAGTGACAGGTTGCAAAGGAAATGCTGCCTTCTTAACTTGTCCTGTAGCCTTTTGACAAATTATACATTTACGACACATCGCGTGGGAATATTTAAACAAAGTGGGCCAATAGTAACCAACTCTTAACACTTTGTGAGCAGTGGTGTCTCCAACTAAGTTTCCACTAGCTTCACCTGCATGAATTTCAGATAATACATTTTTTGATTCTTCATTTTCTAAACAACGCATAAGAACATCGTCAAAATTCTTTCGAAATAAAACATCATTTATTAACTGGAAAGATGAAGATTTTAACCTAATTTCTCTTCTGTTTTTAGGATGAAGGTGGCGAGGAGAAGATCCATGTTTCAAAGAAAATTTAAAGTTCTCATACCAGGAATCGGAAACAACTTGTGCACAACTGATTTGTTTTTCGTTATGTTGATTTACAGTTAAGGTGGTAATTTGACTTTCCTATTCTTTAACTGAATCAACAACTAGTTTACATAGGCCTTGAACTCTAACAATTTGTGCGAGGGTTATTTAGAGGTCATACTGTTGTAAGGACGTCATCCAATTTGCCCTTTTCTCACCCAGTTCTTTTTGTACTAGCATATTTCTTACAACTGGGTAAGGAACAATATCCTTGGTTCTAGATTTTAGCAGGTATGACCGTAAGTGTTTTACTGCTTTAAAAACAACATATGCTTATTGATATACTATTGGATAATTAAAATATTCTCCTTTGAAAGATGAGCTCATGAAGGCAATGGGTATCTCATTACTTTCAGCATTTTTCTGTGTTAACACAACAACATAAGATCAGTCAGAAGAAAAGGTGTAAAGAGTGAAATCCTGAGAGAAATCGGGACTCATAAAGGAAGAAGCTTATACTATTTATTTTCTAATGGATTCAAAAACTTGGCTTTCTTGTAGTCCCCAATGGTACAAAACATCCTTTTTAATTAAGTTTTGCAATGGTCTTACCATTTCTGAAAATCTTGGGACAAATCTTCTGACAAAATTAATCTTGCCTAAAAATGATTAGATGGATTTTTTGGAAGAATTAGGGGAGAGTTTAGTGATTTCTTGGGTTCTTTCAGGCTCAATGATCATTCCGTCTTTGGATACTATAAACCCCAACAATTTACCTTTCTCTATTGCAAAGACCGATTTCTTAGGGTTGAGAGATATACCAAACTTACGATATCGTTCTAGTACGATCGTACGGTGAGACAAGTGATCTTTATTGTCTTTAGAGAATATGGTAACATCATCAAGATAGACCACAATTGATTTATTTACGAGACCACGGAAATCAATGTCCATTTCTCTCTGAAAAGTGGCTCCGACATTTATAATCCCAAAAGGCATCTTCCTGTAGGCATACGTGCCCCATGGGGTATGGAAGGTGGTTTTAAGTTGGTCTGAGGGAGGCATGAGGACCTCGTTATATCCCCAAAAAAAATCTAACAGAGAAATTATTTCGAAACAAGACATCTGCTGAAGAATTTGTTCCATTGGACGAACATGATAGTTATCTTTATTAGATGCTCGGTTCATGTTTCGAAAGTCGACAAAGAGTCAAATTTCACCACTTTTCTTCCTTATTGGAACTAGATTAGACACCCACTGTGTGTGTCTTACTGGGAAACTTATCTTTGCATTTAGTAATTTATTCAGTTCCTTTTTAACAGCGGGTTCCAATTTAGGGTGCATCTTTCTTAATTTCTGTTGAAAATGATGGGTTTGGGGTTTTATGGGGATAACATGTTGTATGGTATTAGGATAAAAAAATTTCAAATCATCATATGTCCAGGAAAAAATGTCTTTAAATTATTTAAACAATTTTATAAAAGAAAATCATTCTTTCTCATAGCATCTTGTTACCAAATTGATATTTTGAGGATTTTCCTTTGTCCCTAAATTCACCGTCTCATAAATCAAAGAAGAACTGTTCATTTTGAAATTAACTGACCCTCTAAATTTATCATGCAAGTCATAAAACATCTCTAGTCTTACAACAAATCTGGGGATAGAATTTACCAGATTAGATGTCGATTTAAGAGATCTAGGATTTGATATTACCATGAAATTGCGGAGGTTTTCATTGTGAGTGCCTCCATCAATGACTGCACCTTGGAAGGTGTCCTCCATATGCAAAAAGTTGATGATCTGTGGGTCAATGTTGAACACTCTCCAATTGGTGATGTTATCTGGGATCAACGGCCTGAACAACAATTCAATCGAAAATGCATTAGGAGAAAGAACTTATGTGGGCAATAGTTTAGAAGCGACATTAGCCAATAAATCAACCTCCAAATTATTTAGTCTAGGAATGGAATTTAAGTTAAACGCTGAAATTTTTTGAATTAAATTCCATACCTTAGTTTGGTAACTTTTCAGATGTGGTGATAAGAAATGTATGGAGTTTCTTACCTGCCTAACCATGATTTCTGAATCACTGAATACCATTAAATTTCATACGTCCATATCCAGAGCTTTCCTAATCCCTTATAGAAGTGCTTTGTATTTGATGGTGTTATTAGTGCATTCAAACTCTAATCAACAGACAATGAAAGTCTTGTTACCCATGGGATCAATGAGTACACATCCTGCACCGGCTCCTTCTTTGGATTTGGATCCATCAAAGTACAATGACCAAAATTGAGCTTCGTCAGCAGTGTTTGACACGCTTGGCCAAGCTAATGTCTGAGTATAGGTCATAGGTTTTTATTGCTTCCTCCGATCAGTGATAGGAGAGATTTCAGTCATTAAGTTACCAAAGAAGGTATTCAATCTCTGCATTTCAAATGAATTAGCAGATATAGTGAAAGGTTCATTTGCATCATTTAAATATGTCATGGTGTGTTTAAGATAACGTTCTCTGTTGATCCTGATTCTATTTGGCTGTCCATTTTCTGGTAGCGACAAATGAGACCAATCTGTGGCAAAGTAACCATGTAGTTGTTCGGACTAGTCCTTGCTTAAAAACAAACCATAGACTTCAGGGATGTCAAAAACAATAATGTCAATAGTCTGGTGAACCTTAGGATTAGAAGATAATCTAACCAAGACATTCTTAAGTTCACTGATTACCTTAACGTTCATCCGATCAAGCTAAATGATTTGAAGATCAGAAGGTTGAACTTTTGCGTTAATTTTTTGACAAACAGATAGAGGCATCACATTTGATGATGCACCGAAATCGACCATACAATTATGTACATTCCTATTAAAAATTTCAAAGGTTAAAAAGAAAGGTAGGACATTTTTCCGAGTGTTAACAACAGAATTCTACTGGTTTTTAGCTGTTATCCCTAAAACAGTTTTATCTACATTTGATACAGTTTTTTCAGCTAAATCCCTTTTATCTGGAGGTTCATATGTCGTTTTAGTTGGTATCCTTTTGGTTTTTTTTGAACCAATTTCTGTAGTTTTCTTGCCGCTAGGATCATTGTTTTTACTGTTGTCAATGATGCTTTGAACATTTTCTGCAAAATAAGGGGAAATTTCAGCAGCTCAAAAACATAAATAATATCCCTCAATTGTTTAGATCTTCAATTGAATCATATTCTAAAACAGGGGCTGCTAAATTTTTTTTACTTTCACCTTGCTTCGACTACTTTGGAAATACATTATTAATCACTTCAGAAGAAGGTTTGTTCTGTGTCTTTCTTCTTGTGTTGTAGGGGTGGACAGTTTCAAAATTTGCTTGGAAAATACTGTCAGAGAAGTGACCGAAGATATTGGGGGATGATTCTTCCTCTTCTATTACTTCTTCATCAGCTACGTCTTTAGAAATTTTGGTAGGGGTAGAAGTAGAATTATCATGTGCTTCTAGGATATTTTGTAAAGCATACTGCAATCTTTCAAAATTGAGACCCTCGGTGGTTGGGTTAGGCCGTTTGGGAGGAAAAGGTTTTCTGAAAGGAGGTTTAAAACTTCCTTTGCTTGTGGATGCCTCAGTTGATATTTTCAATTCCACGACTTAATTTGATAATTTTTGGAAAGCTTTCTGCAAGCTTTCTAAGTCTAAAGTTTCTGATTGTTTTTTAGCTTGAGGAGGCCTAGTAAGGATTTCTATTTTATTTTTAGAGGATGAAATTGTTTTAGCTTCACTATTGAGATTATATTTTAAAATTAATATATCCTTTTCAATTTGACTTGCCTCCCTAAAGGCTCCTAATAGAGTGTTCTTTTTAGACCTTTTGACCCATATGGTGATATTATTGTGCAAGGATTTAGCGTAATATGTGACGATTAGACTTTCTACAGGCATTGAATCTGCAGGGATCTTATTCTTTAGGGTAATGAATCTCTGGTTGAAATCTTTTACTTTTTCCTTAGGACTCATTTTTAGACTGGAGAGCTCCATAACCAAGACTTCAGGAGATTTATCATCTCCAAACTTCTCTAAGAAACAGGTTTCAAAATTTTCCCAAGAGACGATGGTCTGGGACTGTTGGGAAAAATACCATGTGGAGGCATTTCCCTCAAAAATATAAGGAAAGAGTCTGCATACTACATTTTCATGCTCTACATTTCAGAGTCTAATGGCCAACATAAAAAAAATTATGTGATCCTGAACAAATTGTTTAGAATCTGGATCAAATTTAGGCAACCATTTCTCCGGGTGTTTCGACAATGGATGTTGTAGTCTAGGTACAACCATGTAATCTTGATCGAGCCAAGGTCTGGAAGGATTGTTTTGGTTTTCCATGGGTGTTGGTGGTGTCGAAGGCTGAGATGATTCAGACGAGGAACTGCCTTCGTCAGATGACTCTCCTTCTGAAGAGAATGGAGATGAACTAGGTGGGGAAGGTGGGATATCAGACCCTCCGGCTTCAAGAGTAGGTGTATTGATAGGATCTGTGGTATTATATCCTAAAGGATTTGAGAGTAGACTAGTTCCTTCAAGTTGTTCTCGGATATCTAAGAAATATAAGGGTTGATTAAGTGGCTTACTAGGTTGTCTGATACGGGCTAATGCATTATGTGTCCCTATGAGTCACTGAAAAACATTTTCTTGGACGTCGGCCCCTTGATGAGATAATTTCACTGGTTCAACGATAATCTCAATATTATCGTTTGAGATAGTTGTTGTTTCAAGTGTAGCGTTGTTGTATGAGAGACTACGCGTTATGACAAGGGAGCGAGTGTGTGGGGGAGGAGTCTTGCGACCTCCACGTGCCATCAATTGAATTCAATCCCTCCTTCTAGCACCCTTTGTTGACGAGCAAATTTGACATGCCTTCAAGTGAAAGAATAGATCCGGTCTGGGGTTGTCTAAATAACCCAAGCCGTTTGGTGTAACCTATTCTGACGGGTTTAATGTCTCTGTTAGCCAACTAGGGTCCTAAAACAAAGAAATAAACTAACTAATTCTAAAACTATAATAATATATAAACTTTAATCTAATTATTTACAAATACATTCAACAGAAAAATAAATATGAACATGCCATTATGTACATAGTAATTACAAGTTGCAAGTTTTTTTAGCGGATGCCTTGCAATATCAATGTTTGGTAACTATTTTCAAAAGTATATAAAGAAAGCACATTTTTTTATATTTTTTGTTTTCTAATCATAAATATAAGAACTTAAATTAAATATGTTATGAAACAAGGATAGAGTGATGGTCAAAGCCAATCTAAAACTGTCATGTTTCGCTAATAAGTAAAATAACATAAATTAAATGGAAATAAAGATAACCTGAGATTAATTTCATACCGTGTCTATGCCTCTGTGTGATCCAAAACTCCAATAATCCCGCCTGTAAGAAAAATCTATGACAGGCTTGTACTGATGCCTCCCGAATAAAATCTAGGTGTTTATTGACAGCTAGGATATGAGAACAAAATATTAGACGTGTATGTACAATGATCTTATAATTATGAATGATTACATTAACATAAATCTTAATATAAAGCATTCATTTTATCAATCAACTAAACATCATAAGTAAATCATGATATTAAAATTGATATAATGATCACATTCATAATTTGTGAAACAACAAATTATGAACAACATTTAAAACATTGAATAAAGTGGAACATCATATGTCATTGAGACTAAAGCTATACAACACATTAATATTCCAAAATAAACGAGACAACTTCACATTGGCCTAAAGACGAAATGCTAAAAGCTAGTCCATTAAGTTCTAAAGATCATTTGTCCATTATCTATTCCAGGACAAGATGTCTATTACTTACAAAATGAAAAGTATTTAAAGTTATTTGAAATCACATTCTCCTATCTCACAGGATAGGATAGGATTTCACAAAATAAAAAATATTACAAAACTAGTGGGCTAATAGCCACTCACAACAGAGTTGATTTTACTCAAAAATTGACCAAAGGTTTTTCAAAATAGAAACGAAACTACTAATCATTCAAATGCATAATCGAATATGTTTCCTCCAGATGATGAACAACAAGATCTACTATTTCCTGAAAAACACAACAAATTCAATAAGTTAGAAAATTACACATCACTAATTTCTAATTTTTATTTAAGAGAGACTTGGCTATAGAATCAAAGATTATGTAGCCAATATTAATTTAGAAATAAGATCGTATTTTAAATTGACTTAATTCGAAATAGATGACAAGAATATAATAAGAGGATAATTGTTTTACCATTTTAAAAATTGACTAAACATGGGTTGGGTAGTTTAGAATTAATTATCGCCTTGACAATGGTTGCATTTTTTATCACTATGTTCCCTGACCTCTTAATGCATTTAGCCTTCTTCTTTGTGTGCATTTTAAGGTTGACATTTTCTTGTCTCAATGATTCATTCTGAGTGGTAAGTGTTTTGATTTGGTCCTAAAGAAGGGGGTTATCGGTGTAATACCGCTCGATCCAATGGAAACAAACATCACACTGTACAGGAGGAACGACAGGTCTATGGAGTGCATGGTCAAACATGGGTGTATCCACCTTATCTGTTATCTTCTTCTGATTAGGCCTGATACAAGAGAACCCCTCCTTACCTTTGAGGCACAATGGAAAATTTTTCACAAAGTTGTAGGGTTCAGTAGGAGCAATGACTTTCTTCCTTTAACCATGCAAATATGGTTCTTCTAGAACGAGGAACTCTTTGATCTCAGGGTCCAAACACTCGTCGATCTCAAACGGACCGATCGAGCTCAAACGAGTGTCGGATCGGTTCCTAATCTTTCTCGAAATTTGACGACTTGCCCTTTTGTTTTTGAACCCTAAGTCCGTGAAACTCTTTGTTATTCCTTTGCGAGGTTTTTCAACATTTGGGTTAATAATAACAATTGGGATAACTTCAATTTTAGGAACAAAAGGATTAATAACCTTAAAATTAACATTCCCTTTCTCAAACAATCTCGTAGGTGAAGACTTACTCGCCATCCTTGCGTCTAGAGGGTTTCCGTTGGTAGAGTCCAGCGTATCAATTGAAAAATTAGACTAGTTTTTAATCAGTGGCTTGTCTAAGCTAGGGTTTATCGTAGGAAGAGTCTCGGTAAAACCATTCCTTATCAAGAAATTTTCACAATAGTCACCCACGGTGGACAAGTGATGCATCAACAAAATCTTAACCAAACCGTGATGGAACAAGCTTGAATCAACACTTTGTCTTTTATATCTCTTAGACATTTTATGCAGAGTTCCCAACAGATAAAATGGCATGTCTAATTCAAAACCAATGAAATGCATAAGTAAGCGAATATGGTAGAGGAAGACTAATCCGTATCGACCCTCACAGGTCACAAATTGTTTGAGGATCAACAACAGGCTATGCCACCTAGGTTTAACTAGGGAGATGGGAATGCCTTTTTTGCAACAATTGATTTTTCGGGACGTCACAAACAGGCTCCATGGCACTCCTTCAATTCGTGAATTTTTGAACCATTTCTCACATGTCGATGGAATCCCTATTGCTTCACTTACAAACCCCTTGGTTAAATCTAACTGTGTATCCCCAATTTTTGCTCTACAACCATCAAAGGTCTGTGTGAAATCCTTCACCACCTGAAGGTTATAGCCTTCAAATATTTTAAGGAAAGCATCCCAACCTTGGTTTTTTAAGTCCTCGATTGCATCATCGTGAAAGAGTAACGCCTGACACCCATTCGGCTCCAAGCGAACGACAGGAGCCATGACAAATGTGACCTGAATGTAACAGGGATAACTCAAAATAGTTTTAGGTTTGAATGGTAGGAGTGATAGGAACAAATCTAAATGGATAGAGGAGAACCGACCATAACAAAGACTGTGTATTATCATAGAAAAGGTAGTGGGAGAAAACACTAAGGGTTTGATCGTCGATGCTTTACCATTCCATGTAATGAGAACCAGACATACAGAGTACCAAAACCCTGTGAATGTAATCAATGGCTCGTTAATACCTTGTGCCAGCAAGGTGAGGTAAGGACACAAGTACAATCGGTGTGCAATGATTGTCATGACTACTAACACGACTATTGAATTTGCAAGGGGTTTATCAAATATATCAAAAAGGATCTTCATAAATTGAATACAAACCATTGAACCATATAATAACTATATCAAAGATCAAAACATCGAAAAACAGGCCACTCAAACATTGGATTTAGATTTGATATAAGCATGACGACCTTTAAAATAATGCATTCTGAGGCATGCAATTGTAAAAACAAGATAGGTTTTGTGTTTGATTCATGCTCATAGTCATGAATCAAACATAAAACAAAATGAAAGATCAGACAATAAGAGACCGATCAAAATATTTCTTAACCCAACAATTATCTCAAAATTCTCAAAACCGTTTACGAAATCGAGGGGAAGGCAGCTACAAAAAATGCAATTTCTTGTTCAAATATCAAAATCATGTGGGGCTACCAACAGGACCGTGTATTTCTATTTAATTTCATTTTTTTTTCATGGGCGATTTCCCCGGGCTATGCATTTAAAAGACTGTGGTTCACTGAAGCTAACATGCCATCAACTATTTTTGATATTTTGTTTTACTGGCCAAAATCAGAGTTTGTTTATTATTTTTAGTAGATACCCTTGAGTTGGTATTGAGTGGGCAGGGGGAGGATGAGGTGGTAACGTCACAGTCTTTAAATGTCTCTTCACATAAGGCATGACAACATATGGAAAAACTCTATCCTTTTTCCGCAGACCAATGTTAGGGAAACCCCGAGTTCCGCCATCCGAAGGATTTACCCCTGGAGTTAGCGTCGGGCTTCCCAGGGTAAAACTAACGGTTTCCTGCAATGTTTTTATTATTTATAAAATCCTATTTTTAAATTCAACTAAACATCACGTCAAGAAATTATGTAAGTTAATGAAAAAAATTATAAATTTTTTATATGGAAGTCTTTAATTAAAATATATTCCATCCTTGTTTTATTGCAGATAAATTTGTAGCCATTGCTTCCATTTATTTTTAACTAATGTAGATGCCAATGATTTATAAATATAAATATCTTTCTGTGATGATGAATGATTCTAATTTATTAATATTTATTCTTAATGCAACTTCGTATCATTTACAAATTTAAAAATATTTTTATATGAATGGTGTTGGCATGTTTACAGGCAGAGTGTGCTTGTCATTGATGGCAAGATCAGAGTGTGCATCGATGGCAATGCAGGAACAACGTATGCAGAGATCAAAGCTCAGGAGAGATAGCGTTCTAAGATGCACAGATGAGATCCCATAGATCAAGGCTCGCAGAAGGATCAAAGGTCATGTCTCGCAGAAGGATCAAAGGTAAGCTCAGGTGAAGAAGCATCACCAATCCTGAATACTCAATGATCATTAGATCAACTTCCAATGACCAAAGGGAGCATAGAGGAGATGTACAGTTCTGATCCATTGGATCTGAGCACTGAGGATCAATAGTCATTGGATCCAGAAATAAATGCAAGAAGGTTAAGCCTTTGATGAGTGTAGGAGAGTGGACTTGTCAAAGTACCGAAGTCCCTAAGTAAACAAGGACCATCTATCATCAATACTGATAGGTGGCACATGATCCTCAACTCTGGAGCAAATCACTTTGAGGATTTTTCAATTTGAGACTTGAAAAACCCGAAGTCCGGAGAGCCTGAGAGCCAGAGTAAATGATAGGCGTCAGATCAATTTTAAGTGGAAGGACAGGATAAGACAACAAAGCCACATCACATAAAGTCTAAGCCGTCAATATTAGTTCATGATCGAATGAACAACAATCAATTCGAAAAGTTTGAGATTTGAAATCCCCGTAATGCGAAGTTCCATGAGTTGTCGGATCAATTTCGAGTGGAAGGACAGGATAAGATAGCAAATTTGCATCGCATAAATATTGAGTCGTCGATCCAAGATACTAATCAAATGAACAACATTCACTTCGGATATAGAGATGCGAGGTGTTTAGACTCAGGAATGTTTGAGATTTGAAAAACCATTGATAAATTCTTTTGGAACAAGACATTTGTTGAAGAATTTGTTCCATTGGAGGAACAAGATAGTTATCTTTATTAGACGCTCGGTTCAATTTTCAAAAGTCAACAAAGATTCGAATTTCATGACTTTTCTTCCTTACCAGAACTAGATTAGACACCCACTGTGTGTGTCTTACCAAGAAAATTATCTTTGCATTTAGTAATTTATTCAATTCTTTTTTAACAGTGGGTTGCAATTTAGGGTGCATCTTTCGTAATTTTTTCTAAAAAGGATGGGTTTGGGGTTTTATGGGGATGACATTTTGTATGATATTAGGATAAAATGTTTTCAAATCATCATATGTCGTGGAAAAAATGTCTTTAAATTATTTAAACAATTTTATAAAAGCAAATCGTTCTTTCTCATAGCATCTTGCTCCCAAATTGATATTTTGAGGATTTTCCTTTGTCCCTAAATTCACCGTCTCATAAATCAAAGAAGAACTATTCATTTTGCAATTAACTGACCCTCTAAATTTATCATGCAAGTCATAAAACTTCTCTAGTCTTACAACAGATCTGGGGATAGAATTTACTAGATCAGATGTTGATTTAGGAGATCTAGGATTTGATATTACTGTGAAATTGCGGAGGTTTTCATCGTGAGTGCCTTCATCAATGACTGCACCTTGGAAGATGTCCTCCATATGCAAGAAGTTGATGATATGCGGGTCATTGTCGAACGCTCTCCAATTGGTGATGTTATCCGGGATCGACGACCTGAACAACAATTCACTCGAAAATGAATTAGGAGAAAGAACTTATGCGGGCAATAGTTTAGAAGTGACATTAGCGAATAAATCAACCTCCAAATTATTTAGTCTAGGAATGGAATTTATGTTAAATGCTGAAAATGTTTGCATTAAACTCCATACCTCAGTTTGGTAGCTTTTCAGATGTGGTGATAAGAAATGTATGGAGTTTCTTTCCTGCCTAACCATGATTTTTGAATCACTAAATACCATTAAATTTCATACGTCCATATCCAGAGCTTTCCTAAGCCCTTATAGAAGTGCTTTGTATTCGACGATGTTATTAGTGCATTCCTACTCTAATCGACAGACAATGAAAGTCTTGTTACCTGCGGGATCGATGAGTACACATCTTGCACTGAATCCTTCTTTAGATTTGGATCCATCAAAGTACAATGACCGAATTTGAGCTTCGTCAGCAGTGTTTGACACGCTTGGCCAAGCTGATGTCTGAGTATAGGTCATAGGTTTTTATTGCTTCCTTAGATCAGTGATAGGAGAGATTTCGGTCATTAAGTTACCAAAGAAGGGATTCATTCCCTTCATTTCAAATGAATTAGCAGATATAGTGAAAGGTTCATTTGCTTCATTTAAATCCGTCACAGTGTGTTTAAGATACGTTCTTTGTTGATCCTGATTCTATTTGGCTGTCCATTTTCTGGTAGCGACAAATGAGACCAATTTGTGGCAAAGTAACTATGCAGTTGTTCAGACCAATCCTTGCTTAAAAACAAACCATAGATTTCAGGGATGTCAAAAAAAATAATGTCAATAGTCTGGTGAACCTTAGGATTAGAAGATAATCTAACCAAGAAATTCTTAAGCTTACTGATTACCTTAACATTCATAATCAGTAAGCTTAAGAATTTCTTGATTTTAATGATTTTAAAATTAGAAGGTTGAAGTTATGTGTTAATCTTTTGACAAACAGATAGAGGCATCACATTTGATGATGCACTGAAATCGACCATACAATTATGTACATTCCTATTAAAAATTTCAAAGGTTAAAAAGAAAGGCATAACATTTTTTCGAGTGTTAACAACATAATTCTACTGATTTTTAGCTGCTACCCCTAAAACAGTTTTATCTACATTTGATACAGTTTTTTCAGCTAAATCCATTTTATCTAGAGGTTCATATGTTGTTTTAGTTGAGATCCTTTTGGTTGTTTTTGAACCAATTTTTGCAGTTTTCTTGCCACTAGGATCATTGTTTTTACTGTTTTCAGCGATGCTTTGAAGCATTTTCTGCAAAATAAGGGGAAATTTCAGCAGCTCAAAAACATAAATAATATCCCTCAATTTTTTAGATCTTCAATTGAATCGTATTCTAAAACAGGGGCTACCAAACTTTGTTTACTTTCATCTTGCTTCAACTGCTTTGGAAACACATTATTACTCACTTCAGAAGAAGGTTTGTTCTTTGTTTTTCTTCTTGTGTTGTAGGGGTGGACAATTTCAAAATTTGCTTGAAAAATACTGTCAGAGAAGTGACCGAAGATATTGGGGGATTATTCTTCCTCTTCTGGTACTTCTTCATCAACTACGTCTTCATAAATTTCAGGAGGGGTAGAAGTAGAATTATCATGTGCTTCTAAGATAGTTTGCAAAGCATACTGTAATCTTTCGAAATTGAGACCCTCGGTGGTTGGGTTAGGCCGTTTGGGAGGAAAAGGTTTTCTGAAAGGAGGTTTAAAACTTCCTTTGCTTGTGGATGCCTCCTCGGTTGATATTTTCAATTCCATGACTTGATTTGATAATTTTTGGAAAGCTTTCTGCAAGCTTTCTAAGTATAAAGTTTCTGATTGATTTTTATCTTGAGGAGGCCTAGTGAGGATTTCTATTTTATTTTTAGAGGATGAAACTGTTTCAGCTTCACTATTGAGATTATCTTTTAAGATTAATATATCCTTTTCAATTTGGCTTGCCTCCCCAAAGGCTCCTAACAGAGTGTTATTTTTAGACCTTTTGACCCATATGGTGATATTATTGTGCAAGGCTTTAGCGTAATATGTGACGATTAGACTTTCTGTAGGCATTGAATCTGCAGGGATCTTATTCTTTAGGGTAATGAATCTTTGGTTGAAATCTTTTACTTTTTCCTTAGGACTCATTTTTAGACTGGAGAGCTCCATAACCAAGACTTCAGGAGATTTATCATCTCCAAACTTCTCTAAGAAACATGTTTCAAAATTGTCCCAAGAGACAATGGTTTGGGGCTGTTGGGAAAAATACCATTGGAGGCATTTCCCTCAAAAGTATAAGGAAAGATTCTGCATACTACATCTTCATGCTCTACATTTCGGAGTCTAATGGCCAACATTAAAAAAATTATGTGATCCTGAACAGATTGTTTAGAATCTGGATCAAATTTAGGCAACCATTTCTCTGGGTGTTTCGGCAATGGATGTTGCGGTCCAGGTATGACCACGTAATCTTGATCGAGCCAAGGTCTGGAAGGATTGTTTTGTTTTTCCATGGGTGTTGGTGGTTTCAAAGGCTGAGATGATTCATACGAGGAACTCCCTTCGTCAGATGACTCTCTCCCTAAAGAGGATGGAGATGAACCACGTGGGGAAGGTGGGATACCAGATCCTCTGGCTCCAAGAGTAGGTGTATCGATAGGATATGTGGTATTATATCCTAAAGGATTTGAGAGTAGACCAATTCCTTCAAGTTGTTCTCGAATATATGAGAAATCTAAGGGTTGATTAAGTGACTTACCAGGTTGTCTAATACGGGCTAATGCACTATGTGTCCTTATGAGTGACTAACGAACAATTTCTTGGACGTCAGCCCCTTGAGGATCTAGTGTCACTGGTTCAACGGTAATCTCAATATTATCGTTTGAGGTAGTTGTTGTTTCAATTGTAGCGTTGTTGTCTGAGAGACTACGTGTTACGACATGGGAGCAAGTGTGGCGGGGAGGCATCTTACGACCTCCACATGCCATCAATTGAATTCAGTCCCTCCTTCTAGCACCATTTGTTGACGAGCAAATTTGACATGCCTTCAAGTGAAAGAATAGATCCAATCCAGGGTTGTCTAAATAACCCAAGCCGTTTGGTGTAACCTATTCTGACGGGTTTAATGTGTCCGTTAGCCAACTAGGGTCCTAAAACAAAGAAATAAACTAACTAATGCTAAAACTATAATAATATATAAAATTTAACCTAATTATTTACAAATACATTCAACAGAAAAATAAATATGAACATGCCATTATGTACATAGTAATTACAAGTTGCAATTTTGTTTAGCGGATGCCTTTCAAAATCAATGTTTGGTAACTATTTTCAAAAGTATATAAAGAAAGCACATTTTTTTATATTTTTTATTTTCTAATCATAAATATAAGAACTTAAATTAAATATGTTATGAAACATGGATAGAGTGATGGTCAAAGCCAATCTAAAACTGTCATGTTTCGCTAATAAGTAAAATAACATAAATTAAATGGAAATGAAGTTAACCTGAGATTAATTTCATACCGTGTCTATGCCTCTGTGCGATCCAAAACTCCAGTTATCCCGCCTGTAAGAAAAATCTATGATGGGCTTGTATTGATGCCTCCCGAATAAAATCCAGGTGTTTATTGACAGCTAGGATATGAGAAAAAAATACTAGACATGTATGTACAATGATCTTATAATTATGAATGATTACAGTAACATAAATCTTAATATAAAGCATTCATTTTATCAGTCAACTAAACATCATATGTAAATCATGATATTAAAATTGATATAACAATCACATTGATAATTTGTGAAACAACAAATTATGAACAACATTTAAAACATTGAATAAAGTGGAACATCATATGTCATTGAGACTAAAGCTATACAACACATTAATATTCCAAAATAAATGAGACAAAACATAAACGAGACAACTTCACATTGGTCTAAAGACGAAATGCTAAAAGCTAGTCCATTAAGTTCTAAAGATCATTTGTCCATAATCTGTTCCAGGACAAGATGTCTATTACTTAAAAAATGAACAGTATTTAAAGTGATTTGAAATCACATTCTCCTATCTCACAGGATAGGATAGGATTTCACAAAATAAAAAATATTACAAAAATAGTGGGCTAATAGCCACTCACAACAGAGTTGATTTTACTCAAAAATTGATCAAAGTTTTTGCAAAACAAAAAGGAAACTACTAATCATTCAGATGCATAATCGAATATGTTTCCTCTAGATGATCAACAACAAGATCTACTATTTCTTGAAAAACACAACAAATTCAATAAGTTAGAAAATTACACATGACTAATTTCTAATTTTTATTTAAGAGAGACTTGGCTACAGAATCGAAGATTATGTAGCCAATATTAATTTAGAAATAAGATCAGATTTTAAATTGACTTAATTCGAAATAGATGACAAGAATATAATAAGAGGAAAATTGTTTTACCATTTTAAAAATTGACTAAAGATGGGCCGGGTAGTTCAGAATTAATTATCGCCTTGAAACTGGTTGCGTTTTTTATCACTATGTTCCCCGACCTCTTAATGTGTTTAGCCTTCTTCTCTGTGTGCATTTTGAGGTTGACATTTTCTTGTCTCAATGATTCATTCTGAGAGGTAAGCGTTTTGATTCGGTTCTAAAGAAGGGGGATATCGGTGTAATACCGCTCGATCCAATGGAAACAAACATCACACTATACAGGAGGAATGTCAGGTCTATGGAGTGCACAATAAAACATGGGTGTATCCACCTTATCTATTATCTTCTTCTGATGAGGCCTGATACCAGAGAACCCCTCCTTACCTTTGAGGCATGGTGGAAAATTTGTCACAAAGTCGTAGGGTTCAGTAGGAGCAATGACTTTCTTCCTGTAACCATGCAAATATGCTTCTTCTAGAATGAGGAACTCTTTGATCTCAGTGTCCAAACACTCGTCAATCTCGAACGGACCGATCGATATCAAACGAGTGTCAGATCGGTTCCTAATCTTTCTCAAAATTTGGCGACCTACACTTTTGTTTTTGAACCCTAAGTCCGTGCATTTCTTTGTAATTCCTTCGTGATGTTTTTCAACATCTAGGTTAATAATAACAATTGGGCTAACTTCATTTTCAGGAACAAAAGGATTAATAAGCTTAAAATTAGCATTCCCTTGCTCAAAAAATCTTGTAGGTGAAGACTTACTCAACATCCTGACGTCTAGAGGGTTTCTGTTGGTAGAGTCTGGCGTATCAATTGAAAAATCAGACTAGTTTTTAATCAGTGGCTCGTCTAAGCTAGGGTTTATCGTAGGAAGAGTCTCGGCAAAACCGTTCCTTATCAAGAAATTTTCCCAATAGTCACCCATGGTGGACAAGTGATGCACCAACAAAATCTTTACCAAACCGTGATGGAACAGGCTTGAATCAACACTTTGTATTTTATATCTCTTAGACATTTTATACAGACTTCTCAACTGATAAAATGGCATGTCTAATTCAAAACCAATGAAATGCATAAGTAAGCGAATATGGTAGAGGAAGACTAATCCGTATCGACCCTCACAGGTCACAAATTGTTTGAGGATCAACAATAGGCTATGCCACCCAGGTTTAACCAGGAATATGGGAATACCTTTTTCGCAACAGTTGATTTTTCGGGACGTCACAAACAAGCTCCATGGCACTCCAATTCGTGAATTTTTGAACCATTTCTCACATGTTTATGGAAGCCCTATTGCTTCACTTACAAACCCCTCAGTTAAATCTAACTGTGTATCCCCAATTTTCGCTCTGCAACCGTCGAAGGTCTGTTCGAAAGCCTTCGCCACCTGAAGGTTATAGCCTTCAAATATTTTAAGGAAAGCATCCCAACCTTGGCTTTTTAAGTCCTCGATTGCATCGTCGTGAGAGAGTAATGCTTGACACCCATTCGGCTCCAAGCGAATGAGAGGAGCCATGGAAAATGCGACCTGAATGTAACAAGGATAACTCAAAATATTTTTAGGTTTGAATGGTAGGAGCGATAGGAACAATTCTGAATGGATAGTGGAGAACCGACCATAACAAATACTGTGTGTTATCATAGAAAATGTAGTGGGATAAAACACCAAGGGTTTGATCATCAATGCTTTACCATTCCATGTAATGAGAACCAGACATACAGAGTATCGAAACCCTGTGAATACAATCAATGGCTCGTTAATACCTTGTGCCAACAAGGTGAGGTAAGGACACAAGTATAATAGGTGTGCATTGATTTTCATGACTACTAACACGACTATTGAATTTGCAAGGGGTTTATCAAATATATCAAAAAGGCTCTTCATAAATTGAATACAAACCATTGAACCATATAATAACTATATCAAAACTCAAAACATCAAAAAACAGGTCACTCAAACATTGGATTTAGATTTGATATAAGCGTGACAACCTTTACAATAATGCATTCTAAGGCATGCAAATTGTAACAACAAGATAGGTTTTATGTTTGATTCATGCTCACAGTCATGAATCAAACATAAAAAAAAATGAAAGACCAGACAATAAGAGACTAATCAAAATATTTCTTAACCCAGTAATTATCTCAAAATTCTCAAAAACATTTACGAAATCGAGGGGAAGGCAGCTACAAAAAATGCGATTTCTTGTTCAAATATCAAAATCATGTGGGGCTGCTAACAGGACCGTGTATTTCTATTTAATTTCAATTTTTTTTCATGGGTGATTTCCCTGGGCTGTGCGTTTAAAAGACTATGGTTCAATGAAGCTAACATGCCATCAACTATTTTTGATATTTTGTTTTACTGGCAAAAATCAGAGTTTGTTTATTATTTTCAGTAGACACCCTTGAGTTGGTATTGAGTGGGTAGGGGGAGGACTATTGAAATAATTTAACTGGAAAGAGTATTCTTGTTATTATTGATATTTTATTTATAGGATCAATCCCCATTGTGGATTGATCATGTCGGAAATTGTAATAGGACCAAATCCCCTTTTGCGGATTGGTCAACAGACAATTATAATAGACCGAACAAGAAGTCGGCCCCAATAGTTATTATTGAGACCCAAAAATATAAAAAAGGTGGGTTTACCCACCCAGAGTAAGAATTCGGCCCTGGCAGTGAAGAGACACTTCACACATGCCAGAACTTGTATAAATAAAGGAGGCTAGCGCCTCATTTGGACATAACTCACTTGCTCAGTTTGAGAGACAAGTTCTGATCTGTTATCGACAAAGGAGAGACGAAGAAGAGAGGTGCATCTTTTGGAGAGGACTATCTGTATTGGTTTGAGTTATCTCTTAACATTGTATTGGCAATTTATGATAAGGAAGTTTTTGCTGAGTTTTCTTCCCCTAGAGGGTTTCCCAGGACAAATGATGTGTCTCTTGTGAATGTGTATTTCTCAGTGATCTTGTTCTTATGTTGCTCTTATCTATTGAAATGCAAAGAACTATAATAATGGCATAAACATTAACATGGTATTAGAGCCACCCTGAAGGAAGCATATTTCGCAAGAAGAAAAACGTCACTGTTACCGTACCCAAAAATTAGGGTTTTGCAAAAGTGAATCTTTTAAGCTCCCTAACCACCTAGAAAGTTGTGCCCTCCCCCAAGGATCATTTTGGCACTTAGAGAACACCTTTTCAATGGTGTAACAACCATAAAATTCTAAACATCATTAAGTTTCATAAGCAATTTATTCAATAAACTGAGACAATAACTTCATAGAAAAATACTGATTTTCGTAATATCAATTTCAGTAACATAGATTTATCAATGAATAATTATTTCATGGAAGAATGAAACAAATACATAACCTAACAAGTTACCTGGTTCCGATGCTAATTTCCGTTGCCTTGCTGCCTTGCTGTTTCTCTCCTGCTACCTGCTACACAGTCCAATCCTTCCACAAACAAAGAATAACTGCCCAAAACTAATGTCCACCCTTCCAACTAGGAAAACGACCTAGCTCCAGGATATCTATGAATATCCTGGCCCCCGTGCCCAAAACCTCCAGCAACTCGGTGGCTCAACTGGTCCAAAGTCACCTCCATAAACCGTGCCTCAATCTCATCACATGTCACAGCCAAAGCTCTCGGCTCTCCTCCCTGCCAAACCACAGTCCCCTCCATACTCCTTCCATTAATATTCTATCTTCTCGGGATTCATAGTCCCTCACTCGCTGCATACACAACCATTTTATATCATATAACAGTGATCTCTCAAATCTATTTCTCAGGTCATTAAATGTAATTTTGTAATTAAATATTTAGTTAGTTAATCACAATTATATCCTTTAACTTAATTAATAACTCACTTAATTAAATTTATTAAATCATCATTGTTTAATTAACACTTTATTGACACAATTAATCCCTTAGTTAGTTTTGCTTTACAATTTCATACATTTTTCCAACTAGGGGCATTACATACACCCACCCTTCATGAAACTTCATTCYGAAGTTAAGGTATCATATAGTGCAAAGGAAAAGAGCATGGTTCACACATTCATAACGGTAACTGACACTATCAGTAGGTAAGTTAAGAAGGCTCATATATACTAGTGTATATGTACAAGAAATGCATGTGTAGCTAGTACATGCAAATCTCATGCATGTACTAATAATCAAACTGTCATCCTTTAATAGTTTAGGTATGCATTCAATCCAGTCAGCAAGACTAGTCGTTTATAAAATACAACAATCAATTAATTGTGTGAGAATTCTCTTAATTACCATTGTCCGGTTCAATAATTTATTTTAAACAACTGCGGTTTAGTTACATAATAATGAATATTCATATATACACATTTCTCTTCATCAAATTCCACCACATGACATATCTCTATATTGTCTCAACTATTACTACTCATCCTTCCTCCCTAACCTACTTCCAACTCCATCCCTATCCGTCCTCTGCTAGACTATCTTGGAGCGTCAGCTATACTGACCTAACTCCAAATAGAACACGTAAGTGGAAGTGTCGCTATCTCGACCAAGATTCCCTAGCAGGCAACTGACAGTCATCATCACATGACCTGGGGAGCGTGAACTAGCACCATTCTCCCATGACTTCAGGTTTCGGAGGATACATGGTGGGAAATGCCTCCACCCCTCCTAATCAGATCTAGGGTCCACCCCTACGATGGCCCACCCTACAATGGAGGATACACGATGGGAAATGCCTCCACCCCTCCTAACAGAACCAGGGTCAACACCCTACAATGGAACATACAGGAGCACCGTGTTGTTGGAGGTTTTGTCATCGTTTATTCGGTTTTGGGTAGTGTTAGTACCAAAATCATGCACTAGTCCACATATCATAGCAATGCATCCAAATTAATATAAATTCCTCATACATTATTCATACCATAATATTTCCCGATTAGTGGTCCCATTATCCACTTTCATCATCATTATTTCTTGGCTATTTCATAGCCCATAACCTGCAGATTAGTCTACAACACAACTCATACATTTCTATGCATTATCATCACGTAGTTCCATACTATCATCATTTCAATTTAGTATCCCCGTACCGATACATTAACATCAAATTTTTCCAATTAGAATTAGATTTCATAACATCTCATAATTCAATTTCATCACCCATTCACAAGATTATCGTTTTTTCCAAAATAGATTGCATCGTATCCAACATCATTCTGATAGTATTTAAACATTCATTAATTTCTCATTCCCACAGTATGTCACATTACATACATCATCATCAATAATCATTCAAATATTTGTAACATTTTCATTCACATAATAGATTGCATTACATGCATCATCATCAACAACATTTAAACATTCATAAAAGTTCATAAATTTTAAAGTTTAAGTGTTTCACTTAATAGTTTCACCGTGACTAGAAAATAAAGTGTATAGGCCTCAAGTAATCATGGTTGTCTAAGTCAAAAGGTGGTGTTATATACACCCCACATTCGAGAAACATGTTCTCTAGGTAGTCAAAATAGTGAGGGATAGTCTCGCCGTAATGTCTCGGCGTCTTCCCAAGTAGCAGATCCTGGACTATACTTGTCCCACTGGACCTTAACTTGATCTACCAGACGGTTCCTGAGTTGTCGGGCTCTACGGTCCAATATGCGTAACGGTTCTACCGTGAGGGTTCCCACGTCTGATACCTGCAATTCTTTCCAATTTAGTTTATGTGACTCATCAACAACATAATGACGTAAAACAGATACATGAAATACATTATGAGTTTTATGCAAGTGGGGTGGCAGTACGAGACGATAGGCAACGGATCCAACTTTCTCTTGGACCCTAAATGGCCCTATAAACCGAGGTGACAACTCTGTCCCCTTCTCGAACCGTATGGTACTCTTATTAGGCCTGATTCGAATGAAAACCTGATCTCCCACTTCATAACTCCGGTTGGTCCGGTGTGCATCTACATAGCTTTTCTGCCTAACCTGTGCTTCCTTTAGTCTCTGTCTAATTTGAATCACCCATTCCTCCATTTCTTGAATCAATTCTGGCCCCACTGTTACTCGATCTTCTAGTCTATCCCAACTCAATGGTGTTCTGCATGGCCTCCCATACAAAGCTTCGTATGGTGGCATTCCAATGGAACTATGATAACTGTTATTGTAAGAAAACTCTACCAAAGGTAGGTACTTCTCCCACCGGGTTTGATTATCCATTACATACATCCTAAGCATGTCTTCCATGACTTGATTTACTCTCTCAGTTTGCCCATCTATTTCAGGATGATAAGCTGTGCTTAAGTTCAATTGAGTCCCCAATGCTGACTGTAAACTTGTCCAGAATCTAGAAGTGAATTTGGAGACCCTATCTGAAATAATCTTCTTTGGTATCCCGTGCAAACAGATAACCTCGCTTATGAACACTCGTATCACATCAGCAACATCATAAGTGTCTCTAACCGGAATGAAATGAGCACTCTTAGTTAACTTGTCCACTATCACAAGAATGGAATTGTGTCTATGAGATGTGAGCGGAAACCCTACAACAAAATCCATTGAAATGACTTCCCACTTGGACATAGGAACATCATGTGGTTGTAGGAGGCCTGTCGGGTGATGGTGGTCAGATTTCACTTGTTGACACTCTAGGCATTTGGCGACGAAATGGACTATATCGCGCTTCATGCCTGCCCAAAAGAAGAGCTTCTTCATATCTGCGTACATTTTCTTCACTCCCGGATGTGCACAATAAAGTGATATATGGGATTCCTTCAGTATGATGCTTCGAATGTCCCCATTCTCAGGAATGTACATCCTTCCTTGATACCTTAGCAGTCCGTCTGTTTCCAGAATATATCCTTCATACTTGGAAACTAACTGCCTCCCACTCTGGAGGTTTGAAGTAACCTTTATATACCAACTGTCTCCTAGTAGTTGTGTCAACACCTGTTCCCTCAGATTGACTTTTAAGGTTACCAAGGAGAAGATACGTGGTCTCCTACTCAAGGCATCTGCGACCACATTTTCCTTCCCTTTTATGTACGAAATACCAAAATCGTACTCACTCATGAACTCACTCCATCGTCTTTGCCTGGCATTCAGATCTCTTTGAGTGAAGAGATGTTT
This sequence comes from Picea engelmannii, assembly GCA_009831015.1. Lineage (NCBI taxonomy): Eukaryota > Viridiplantae > Streptophyta > Pinopsida > Pinales > Pinaceae > Picea > Picea engelmannii. The sequence goes on from ML776941.1 coordinate 353,965, forward strand.
TAAACTCTGATGGTCCGTTTTGAGTTCAAAGTTTCTCCCAACAAGGTAGTGCCTCCAAATTTTCAGAGCCAGCATTACAACTGCTAACTCTAAATCATGAGTCGCGTATAACTCTTCATGCTTTTTCAACTTTCTGGACGCATAAGCTATCACTCCTCCATCCTGCATTAGCACGACCCCCAACCCTTGTTTAGAGGCATCCGTGCAGACCGTGAATTCCTTTTCCATATCCGGCACTCGTAGAATTGGTGCGCTAGTCAGTAACCTCTTAAGTTCAGTGAATGCACTATCACATTCTTCTGTCCACTCATACTTTACCGCCTTGCGTTTCAAACTGGTGATGGGTTTCGCTATTCTTGATAATCCTTCCACAAATCTCCGGTAATAACCCGCTAGCCCCATGAAGCTTCTCACCTCATGTACATTTTTCGGCATTGGCCATTCCATAATGGCCTTTACCTTTTTTGGGTCCACCGAGATTCCTTCACCTGAAATGATATGACCTAAATAGTGGATCTCTTTCTGGGAGAAGGAACACTTTGACAACTTCCTGTACAATTTGTTCTCCCTAAGGAAAGACAACACTATTCGCAAGTGTTCCTCATGTTCTCTTTCATCCCTGGAATAGATGAGAATGTCATCTAGAAAAACTTGTACAAATTGATCTAAGTACTTTCGGAATACGTCGTTCATGAGGCTCATGAATACTGCTGGCGCATTAGTCAATCCGAAAGGTACTACAACAAACTTGTTATGTCCAAACCAAGTTCAAAAGGCAGTTTTTGGGATATCACCTTCCTTAATCCTTAACTGATGATGCCCTGATCGCAAATCGATCTTTGAGAATACCGCTGCTCCTTTCATCTGATTGAAGAGGTCATCTATTCACAGCATTGGGTACCTATTTTTCACTATAGCATGGTTCAAGTCCCTGTAATCTATACACAGTCGTAAGGATCCATCCTTTTTATTTACAAAAATTATCGGTGCGCCCCAAGGTGAAACACTGGGCCTTACTGGCCCTAAGTCTAGTAACTCCTTCAACTGCATTTTCAATTCACAAAGTTCCAGCGCCGTCATTCGATACGGAGTCTTGGATATTGGTTCTGCACCAGGTTTTAGCTCAATAGTAAAATCAAGCTCCCTCTCAGGAGGTAACCCTGGTAACTCATTCGGAAAAACATCCTGAAATTATGACAATACGGGGTACTGATCCAATGAGGGTCCCTTCCTTTCATGTACTGACTCCACTACATAAAGTCGACACCCTTGTCTCAAGAACCGCTTGACCTTCATAGTTGATATAACGTGTAATGACACTTTTCTCTGTACTCCCTGGATCTCTACCGATTTTCCTTCATCATCGACACAAAGCACCCTCTTCGCGAAACAATCTACCAAATCTTGATGAGCTGCTAACCAATCCATTCCAATGATTAGGTCATATGCCCCTAGGGAAATGACGTATACCTTCAACCTAGTAGTGCACACTCCTAGGTCTACTATACAATTATCAACACTGGGTCCTACAACTTGTTTTTCCCCCGAAGCCATCTCGACTTGTTTAAAGTCATCGTGCTCGTAGGCTGCCAACCCACTCTTTTCTAATGCAGATGGTGAAATGAAACTATCTGTCGCACCAGAATCAAACAAAATATTAACATGGGTATGATTTAACGTACCTTATGAATCTATCACTGTGGATTGATGTTCGGCCTGGCAGTTATTAACCGCTGCATAAATTTGGTGGTTGCTACCTGATCTTCCCATCGGTGCCTTTCCTTCTCTATGCACAAACCCTGATTGCAACTCTGGGCAGTCCCGCTGGTAATGGGGTCCCCCGCACCCCCAAAAGGTGACACTAGATTAAACCTGTGCATTGTTATGTGTCTGTCTTTGAAATGAGTTCCTTCCCCTGGAACCCCTGCCCCTACTAGTTGTTCCCTGAGATGGTCGTGGACATGTCTGCACCATTGGCGATGAACAAGATGCTACACTAGCGGCCATTGAAATCCCTGCAGCTACTGTCCTTGGCACGCCTCTGTTACCATAAGGTGGTGGCCTTGGGCCCCCTCCCCTTGGAAATGTCCTCTGGGTCTTTCCTACGAATCCTGGGCGATGCGGAAATGTCGATCTTGTACCCCCGATTAAGTTTAAGTGTTCTTTCGTGTAACGCGCATTTTCTACCGCCTCCGCTACTGAAGACGATTTCCACATCCGCACCATAGCTCTTATCTTAGGGTTCAATCCATAGATGAAGCGATCTGCCTGTCGTTGGTCGGTATCCATATACGACACATATTTGACCAGTTTTATAAATCTGATCTCATATTATTCTACAGTTCAGTTTCCTTGTATTAAGGCGTGAAATTCCCCTACCTATTGTTCCTTGTTATATGCTGGTAGATATTTCCTTCGGAACCTCTCCTTGAAAAGTTCCCAAGATACTGTGTTTGGGGTAAGGTGTAGTTGTCTTTCCAAGTTTCCCCACCAGTTCAAGGCGCTGTCTCTTAACTGAAAAATTGTGATCTTTGCCTTTGAGTTGGACGCATAATCCCTTAAGGTAAAACACCTAGTCATGCCTTCCAACCATGCTTCTGCGCGTTCAGTGGCGCGACCTCCGACAAACTCCGAAAGTTTGATCTTTTGCAACTCTCGCATGATGTCTTCAGGTGGAAATTCTCCCCTTGAGTTCCTTGATGCTTCTGGATTACCCGTCCCAGATGGTGGGGTTTCCACTTCAGCCCCTGCTGGTTGGCGCCCCTTTAAAGTCTCTTTGATGGCTTCCAACGAGCGCAGTATGAGGGCTAGTTCGGGCGATGGTGTCGGTGGTGCTGGTGGTGTCGGTGGTGTTGATGGTGTTGGTGGTGTTGATGGTGTGGGTGGCGTCGGTGGTGCCCGTGATGACGCTCCCCTGCCTCGACCCCTTCGAGTCCTGACCATCTTGTATGACTTAACCTGCATCACCCCCAAAGTTATCAGGGTGAGTTCCAGGACGTTTAAAATTGGTGCTACTTAAACTTAGAAACAGGGTTGGGCGTAAGTTTTCTTTACTTGTCTGTAAACAAACATTACTCCATCAGGGGAATTGGCTAGGTTTGGGTTAGGTTTAAGCGGCTAAGCTTGGTTTGTTCGCTCTTGTGAAAAGAATTAATGGTTCCCTCGCCCTGTAGCTACATTAGCCTTGTGCTTTACTCGTCACTTCCTAGTGCATATGCCACCAGTCTAAGTCTTAACATCATTAATTAACCTTAAGGCAGATTAACCTTGTACTTAATAAAATTATTATCATACTAGTAAAATTATCTTGACCTTTATATATATTATTTATACTAAATTATTTAATTTAAGTTAAATTATTTTAACATTTTAACTATATATAAAAAAAATGATTAACGTCCTCACAAGGGTTCGAGCACGCATGGGTTCCCCGTGCCCGCCTGGCTTCCTCAAGCTCCCTCGTATATAACCTCAACATCCTACACCTGTCAGCTCCTTCGAACTCCCCACACGTCCTTTCTTTGTCCCACTTTCTCATCCGCTGGGACTTTCCTCGCATCAGTCTTTGTCCACCACAGATCTGCCTCTGCTCTGCTTTGCTCAGAGGTTTTCAGAATCTCCCTTGCCATGGCTCACCTCCACACCGTTGTTCTGAGCACTTTACCAGTTCATTTTGCAGAAATAGAGTATATTGATATGGCCCCTGATAAGATCCAAGACCTGGAGTTCAGTCTCCTTGAAATGTTGGGAACCAATCCCTTGTCTGTACATTTTGCGGAGCTCGCCCTCAGCTATGGTAAGAGGTACGATTCAGTCCACCACTTGTACACAGTTTCAGTATCTTCATGAAGATCGCGGGGTTATTCGAATCAAGAATTTACATAAACTTCCCTTACTTCTGTGGTAATGGATGGTGATTTCTTCTTTTGAAACAAAATGATTTGCTTGTAAATCTAGTCCTGTACGGATTTTGGTATTTTGCTTTCAATTTATTTCATTTATATTTATAAATTTATCCATCTGTGCATATGCATTTTGTTATATGTGTAAATATGTCTAATTTTATGGGTATACAGGATCGTTCAAATTCCTCTCATCTGAGCCAAAGAGGCCCTTTAGATCCCTTCGAGATTCACTATCAAATGCCTCAATCCACAAGCCTTATCTTGCCTCGTCACGACCTCTGCACCTACCGTGACTTATCCCCGACTCTGTATCGGGATTCGGGGTTTCGGACTTTTCACTGTCGTGAGTTCCTTACCTCTCCAATTCCTGATTCGCTATGAGCTTCGACTCTATGGGCTAGCCCCTAATAGCTATACCTTGGTCTATATGACCGCGCTCACAAGACCGTTACCATATACCTCCCTATCGGGATTTTGTGCATATCTTTCCCGATGGGTTCTTTTCTTCGTTAGCCCCTTCGCTACGAGCTTGGTCCATATGACCTGCCTCCGCGACCGTAGCCTTGTATCACCCTATCAGGATTCGGGGTTTCAGCGTTTGTGATGTCAATGCACGCACGTCCTTAGGATTCTCGATTCCCGATCCCCGATGAGTTCCTAGCGCATTAGCCCTTTAAGCTCTGCTCGTGATCCACACGACCTCGCCTTGTGACCGTAGTCTTATCCCTTATCAGGATTTCAGACTTCGCGAAACTGAAAGGTGTAGGACTTACGTCCTCAGGATCCCCGATCCTCCGATCTCCGATGCCACCTATCGTTAACTCCCAGCAAGGTTGGACCTTCCGACACCTGTGCTATGCTGCACCCTTAACTCCGTTGGGAAATTGCATGTCGAAGGTTCACGTTTTCGAATGCACTCGTTCATAGACCCTTCCAAGCTCCGAACCACGATATGGAGTGACACCTATCCTCCAAATGAACGGTTCAGATCTTGTCGGGAAATCGCGGATCGCGGTTCCGTGTGACAAGATTTTTGTGTGCTCGAAAATCCCGATTCCTCGATTCTCGACTCTCTCTCCAGGGTTCTGACACGCGTCCCAAATGATGGACGGTTCAGATCGACTCTCGGGATTCACTACTTTACAAGGTTAGGAACCTTCACTTACCTGTACCCCGATGACCAAAACCCCGATCTGGTGGTCACGCGACACGTGTCCTCCACTCTGACTCTAGTGGTCCCACAACACTTACGTCACTGTCGGGATATCGCAAATCGCGATTCCCAGCGACGATGTTTCTTTGTCTTCGTAAACCTCGATTTCTCGATCCCTGACTCTGCGGGATCTCCTAACGCGTGTCCCCGCTGTTTGGACAGATCCGATTCTATCGGGAAATCGTGGATCGCGATTTCAACATGCACGAGTTCCACACTCCTGAAATCTCCGATGGGTAAAATCCCGATTCCTCCCCAGAACGCTGACGCGTGTCCTTTCGAGATCAACAGCTAGGATCCGTTCTCTTGCAGAATAGGCAGCTCTCCGTCGGGATAATGTCTAGTTGCATGAAAATCTACGCAGTGTAAAAAATTTCTCTCTTTGGCACGGTTAAAATTTATAATGACCTATAGTTCCTGAGATTCTTCGTTATTTAAAATTTCACTGAGGCTAATACATGCAACTAGTTTACACTGTTCTCGTGCGATACAAGTCTGCTAAATTTCCTTTTTCCGACTGCACATTGGCAGTTCCTCTTTTAGGTAATTTCAAGGTGAAGTAGGCCTTTTCAAGGTCTTGCAGGAGTCCTATTGCAATTTAAATAGTGTAGTTCGTGTAATTATTAAATCTTACCAACTTCAAGCCTTAGACAAAAGTTTCTCTCAACATTTCCATCGATTTCAGGTGTCTGTCTTACCCGAAACTTCTTTGAAAAATATTGCTCAAATAAAATTAAGTTATCACTTCTATTTTCGTGCTTAATAGCTTTATTAGGCTACTTTAAGGGTAGTCATTTTGTGGGAAGTAATTCTTCAAACTATCTGGTTTACTGCCACTTATTTTAAAAGCATTCCTTTGAATATTCAGACTAAAACTGTATTATCCATTCATGATCCAGTTAACGGGTATTGTCTAAAGCTGTTGCTTGTGATATGAGATTATTTGCTTGGATCATGTAGGGGTACTATCCTGAGTACATTCCTTGATACTGTATCAGTCATGTTTGGTCAAGTTGAATGTTGCTTGACACAATTTATTAAGACACAAATGACGTGTGCTTCTTACAGGTTAAGCGTGGCTGGAATTAATCGTTTGGGATTTTGGCCCTTAGGCCCAGATTTCGAACTAAGAAGCTATGATACCATATGTAACAACCATAAACTTCTAAACATCATTAAGTTTCATAAGCAATTTATTCAATAAACTGAGACAATAACTTCATAGCAAAATACTGATTTTCGTAATAGCAATTTCAGTAACATAGATTTATCAATGAATAATTATTTCATGGCAGAATGAAACAAATACATAACTTAACAAGTTACCTGGTTCTGATGCTAATTTCCGTTGCCTTGTTGCCTTGTTGTTGCTCTCCTTCTACCTACTACACAGTCCAATCCTACCACAAACAAAGAATAACTACCCAAAACTAATGTCCACCCTGCCAACTAGGAAAACGACCTAGCTCCAGGATATCTACGAATATCCTGGCCCCCATGCCCAAAACCTCCAGCAACTCGGTGGCTCAACTGGTCCAAAGTCACCGCCAGAAATTGTGCCTCAATATCATCACATGTCATAGCCAAAGCTCTCGRCTCCCCCCCCTGCCAAACCACAGTCCCCCTCCATACTCCTTCCATTAATATTCTATCTTCTCGGGATTCATAGTCCCTCACTCGCTGCATACGCAACCATTTTATATCATATAACAGTGATCTCTCTAATCTATTTCTCAGGTCATTAAATGTAATTTTGTAATTAAATATTTAGTTAGTTAATCACAATTATATCCTTTAACTTAATTAATAACTCACTTAATTAAATTTATTAAATCATCATTGTTTAATTAACACTTTATTGACACAATTAATCCCTTAGTTAGTTTTGCTTTACAATTTTATACATTTTTCCAACTAGGGGCATTACAAGTGGCTAGATCTCCTAGAAAATGAAACCCTAGTTTCACAAAGTACCAGAAAACCAGAAAACCAGAGTACCAGAAGTAGCAAAAGTACCAGAGTACCAGAAGTACCAGAAAACCAGAAGCACCAGTCCAGAAATCCGTAGATCAAGTTTGAGGGGGTAAAAGTTGGATTTTCGAAATTTCGACTTCAGCAACATACTTGCCTTAGCCCAACGCATCTACTCTTTGGATAAGAATGTCAAAATTTGAAGTTTGAAAAATTAGGGTTTCCTCATAAAACCCTAAGTTGTAGTTGCAGTTTCAGAACCAGTTGTAGTTGCAGCCGTAAGACCAGTTGCAATCACCATTGAAGTTTTCTCAAGAGTTGGTAATGATTACTGCTGCTACCAGATGGAGCCACTGCCTGCAAATGTCATCATAGGTATGTACTCACATATGTCTAATGGTTAAAACCTAAAGAGTATTTGCAGGTGAAGGGATCTCTTGCCATAGATCTAGAAGGATCTCAAGATCCAACACATTCAGAGGAATGATGCAACCCAGGTGTGATTATTTTGATATGCATCTATTTGTCATGACATTATTAGTGTTGCATGTTGAAGTTGTGATCAAATTATTAGAAGGATTAAAAGTTGATCATAGAGATTATCCTCTAACCTAACCTTTTGTCGATATAGTGTATTGTCTCAGTACATAAGACAGGTTGAAGAAATCACTCGTCACTTGAGTGAAGGAGACCTAGAAGAAAAACAAGCACTCATTCTTGAGAACAAAGCTCCAGGTTTGATTAAATCAAGTTGATAAGATTCAGAGGTACACATGGAAAATTGATGACTATCGTTGAGATAGCAATTGTTGTAAAGTATTATACTTGATAGCATGTGAGAATATAGAGGTAAATACTTTGCCTGATATGACTAGCACCTCCTCTAGGAGAAACCTCCTATGTTAGTTCCAGGTTGCCATGGAAGAATGCTTGGTCATAACACTATAAGAGTGTTGACCTAATTTTGTATTGTATTCCTTACCTTTAATCTTTGCTTCAGATAAATTATAAGTGATAGCTCTAAAGGAGCTACTGTGATGATTGTTCATGCTATTGCTTTATATTATCAGAGGGATATTACTCTTGCTTGTTGTTTTGTTGACCTTGCTCCAGGTCACATGTAATAACCCTGAGGAAGCTATGGTGAAGGTTGCAGAAGGAAACGTGACAAATAAGAGACCATAGATGAAGCAATCATCATTAGAAGAGAAGAAGGTAGCTTCCATAAGCTAAAGGGTCACTCAGAAACTGCCATAACCCACGCCATTGAAGAATCTTGGCATAGAAGATTATCCCACATCAACTACAAGGCGCTACCATACATATGCAAAGCTGTCACATGTTTACCAGAACTCAAGGTTGATCAAGAAGGCGTATTCTATGGATGTGCACAAGGGAAGAACATAAAGAACCCATTTCCGAAGAGGGACAACAAGGTAGAAGGAGGCCTAGAACTCATTCATTCAAATGTATATGGCCCAATGCCATCGTCCTCCATTAATGGGTATGTATACTATGTATCATTCATGATTATTCTCGTAAGACTTGAATATATTTGAAGTGTTCAGCAAGGTCAAGGAATTCAAGCCTTGATAGAGAACCTTTCTAAAAGGAAGATTAAGATACTCAGGTCAGATAATGGAGGAGAATATACCTCAAAGAGTTTTTGAACTTCTGCAAAGACGTTGGAATCAAACGGTGTAGCTGAACGAAAGAAAATAACCATACTGGAAGCTGTGAAGACTATGATCTATGATCAAGATCTTCCTATGTGCTTATGGACAGAAGCAGCAATGGCAGCTGTTTATGTGCAGAACCGATTATCCCATAGTGCACTTGGGCTCAAGACACCGGAAGAGATGTTCACCGGAAAGAAGCTAGAGGCCTTCAGAATCTATATTGAGATCAGTTGGGATGTGACCTTTGATGAAGAAGCAACACTTAAGAAATCAATAAGATGCTAGCTTTAAGAAGTATATGAAGAGGAACCTGTAAATCCCAGGATTGCAGAATCCGTGAGGGAAGTTCCCACGGCTGCAGAACTAGTAAGAGAAGTCGTAAATTCCCTTGATGAGGAGACTCCTGAAGACCACGATATATCAGAAGTTCAAGAACCTCCTAAAATGACCTTCTCCCATAAAAGAAAGCCTTCTTGGGCAAGAGAGCTTATTCAAGATGGAGAGAAGTATGGTGTTCCAGAAGGAACCTCGAGACATGTGAAAAGACCAAAGCCATTCTCCAGTTACACGGCTTTGATGTGTAATCTACTAGATGAAGAACCTACATGCTTTGAATAATCCATTCAAAAGAAAAAATGGGCAGATGCCATGATAGAGGAATACCAATCCATAATGAAGAACGAAGTATGGGAAATAGTTCCCAGACCGAAAGAATAAAGATGGGGTATCCTACAGATGGCTCTTCAAAATTAAACATGCTGTTGATGGAAGTATTGAGAAATATAAAGAAAGATTGTTGCTCGTGGCTTTTCCCAGAAGGAAGGCATTGACTATGAAGAGACATTTGCTCCTATGGTCAGATACACTTTGATCAGAACCATTATATCTCTTGCTGCCAAGATGAAATGGAAGATGCACCAGATGGACGTGAAGACAACTTTCCTGAATGGTGTTATCGAAGAGGAAGTGTATATAGAGCAACCCCAAGGATTTGAGGTTGAAGACAGGAAGTATCATGTCTGCCGATTGAAGAAAGCCTTATACGGTTTGAAGCAAGCTCCCAGAGCTTGGTATGGCCATATAGACAGGTTCTTGATGAGCGTAGGCTTTACCAAGAGTAAAGCAGACTCAAATCTCTACTTCAAAATTATGGATAATGAGCCAGTAATCTTACTACTATATGTGGATGACTTATTCTTAACTGGAGAAGAAAATCTCATCACTGAATGTAAAAAGAGACTTGCCACAGAATTTGAAATGAAAGACCTTGGCCTAATGCATTATTTCTTAGGTCTTGAGGTATGGCAGAGTCCAGAGAGGATCTTCCTTAACCAAGGGAAGTACATGGTCGAGATCTTAAAGAGATTCGACATGCTAGAATGTAACTCCATGAATACACCCATGGAAACGAAGCTGAAGCTGTTGGTCGATATTTCGTCAGACTTGATAGATGCCACAATGTAGAGACAGATTATTGGATCACTAATATACCTGACGAACACCAGACCAGACATTTGTTTTGCAGTGAACACCTTGAGTCAGTTTCTGGTAGAGCTCAGGCGTGTTCACCTAATGGCTACAAAACATGTGATGAGGTACCTTAAAGGTACAATGGATTATGGTCTCAGCTATGATGGAGATCATGACTTCACACTGAGTGGATACACTGATTCAGATTGGGCAGGAAGCATTGCTGACAAAAAAAGAACTTCTGGATGTTTTTTCAGTTTGGGATCAGCCATGATCTTGTGGCAGAGTAGGAAGCAATCCAGTATTTCTCTCAGCACATCGGAAGCAGAGTACATTGCCGCATGTTCTGCTAGTTGCGAAGCTATATGGCTTCGAAAGTTGTTGACCAACCTATTTTACCTAGAGATGGAAGCAACCACGATCCTATGTGACAACCAGAGCTGCATAAAGATGAGAATCTTGTATTCGACAACAGGTTGAAGCACATAGAGATTCGTTATCATTTCATCCACGACATGGTACAGAGAGGAGCCTTGAAGCTCCAATACATTAGCACAGATGAACAGGTTGCTGATGTGTTGACCAAACCTCTATCTCATGTAAAGTTTGAACACTTTCGAGATAAGCTTGGTATAGTCTGAAAGTACCCTCCCTGAAAGGGGGAGTATATATAATTCCTTTCTTATGACCTAGTTGTTAGACGTAAAGAAAGATGAGTCATTGCTTCTGACCTCACTGTTAGACGTAAATAATGACGCTGTGTGATCCTTGCTTATGACCTCGTTGTTAGACGTAAACCAAGATGAGTCATTGCTTCTGACCTCGCTGTTAGACATAAAGCATGATGCTGTGTGATCCTTGCTTCTGACTTCGTTGTTAGACGTAAAGCAAGATGAGTCATTGCTTCTGACCTCACTATTAGATGTAAATAATGACATTGTGTGATCCTTGCTTCTGACCTCATTGTTAGACGTAAAGAAAGATGAGTCATTGCTTCTGACCTCGCTGTTAGACGTAAAGCATGACGTTGTGTGATCCTTGCTTCTGACCTCATTGTTAGACGTAAATCAAGATGAGTCATTGCTTCTGACCTCGTTGTTAGATGTAAATCATGATGTTGTGTGATCCTTGCTTCTGACCTCGTTGTTAGACGTAAAGCAAGATGAGTCATTGCTTCTGACCTCGTTGTTAGACATAAAGCATGACGCTATGTGTTCCTTGATTATGACCTATTTTTTAGACGTAAAGCAAGATGATTCCTCACTTCTGACCTCGTTGTTATATGTAAAGCGAGATGATGTGTGATTCCTTGCTTTTGACCTCGTTGTTAGACGTAAAGTAAGATGATTCCTCACTTCTGACCTCGTTGTTAGATGTAAAGCGAGATGTTGATATGTTCCTTTCTTCTGACCTAGTTGTTAGACGTAAAGCAAGATGATTCCTCGCTTCTGACCTCGTTGTTAGATGTAAAACAAGATGTTGATATGTTCCTTACTTCTGACCTAGTTGTTAGACGTAAAGCAAGATGATTCCTCGCTTCTGACCTCACTGTTATACATAAAGCGAGATGTTGATGTGTTCCTTGCTTCTGACCTAGCTCTTAGATGTAAAGAAAGATGATACCTTGCTTCTGACCTTGTTGTTAGACGTAAAACAAGATGTGACTGACACTGAGCTACCAACTTATCAACTGTGACATTGAGCCAATGTAGTACTGTGATGTGCCAGCCTAGTGCTGTGATGAGGTATCATTTATTGATACATATTGATGCAGATGATGATGGCATTCTTTCGAGAATGATGATGTTGTCGATGAACAAAACTTCCGATGACTCGTAAATTTTCTAGCCAATGCTCCAAGATGATATTGACGATACTATCCTCCTTATGCCACTGATGATGCATACCTCTCTCGCTTGATGTTGTTGAAGAATACCCTTCTTGTTAAGGGGGAGTGTTGATATAATGTAACTGCAAAGACTATTCTTGTTGTTATTGATATTTTATTTATAGGATCAATCCCCATTGTGGATTGATCATGTCGGATATTGTAATAGGACAAAATCCCATTTTGCGCATTGGTCAACAGACAATTATAATAGACAGAACAAGAAGTCGGCCCCAACAGTTATTATTGAGAACCAGAAATATAATAAAGGTGGGTTTACCCACCCAGAGTAAGAAGTCGGCCCTGGAAGTGAAGAGACACTTCACACATGCCAGAACTTGTATAAATAAAGGAGGCTAGTGCTTCATTTGGACATAAATCACTTGCTCAGTTTGAGAGACAAGTTTTGATTTGTTACTGGCAAAGGAGAGAGGAAGAAGAGTGGTGCATCTTTTGGAGAGGACTATCTGTATTGGTTTGAGTTATCTCTTGACATTGTATTGGCAATTTATGATAAGGACGTTTTTGCTGGGTTTTCTTCCCCTAGAGGGTTTCCCAGGATAAATGTTGTGTCTCTTGTGAATGTGTATTTCTCAGTGATCTTGTTCTTATGTTGCTCTTATCTATTGAAATGCAAAGAACTATAATAATGGCATAAACATTAACAAGGACAAGGTGGTAACATCACAATCTTTAAATGTCTCTTAACATAGGGCATGATAATGTATGGAAAAACTCCATCCTTTTTCGCAGACCAGCGTTAGGGAAACCCCGGGTTCCGCCATCCGAAGGATTTACCCCTGGAGTTAGCGTCAGGTTTTCCAGAGTCAAAATAGTGGTTTCCTACAATGTTTTTATTATTTATAAAAGCCTATTTTTAAATTCATCTAAATATCACGTCAAGAAATTATGTAAGTTAATGAAAAAAATTCTAAATTTTTTATATGGAAGTCTTTAATTAAAATATATTCCATCCTTGTTTTAATGCAGATAAATTTGTAGCCATTGCTTCCGTTTATTTTTAACTAATGTAAATGCCAATGATTTATAAATATAAATCTCTTTCTATGACAACGAATGATTCTAATTTATTAATATTTATTCTTAATGCAATTTCGTATCGTTTACAAATATAAAGATATTTTTATATGAACGGTGTTGGCATGTTTACAGGCAAAGTGTGCTTGTCATTGATGGAAAGATCAGAGTGTGCATCGATGGAAATACAGGATCAATGTAAGCTTAGGTGAAGAAGCAAGTAGTATGCAGAGATCAAATCTCAGGAGAGATAACGTTCTGAGATGCGCAGATGAGATCCCATAGATCAAGGCTCGCAGAAGGATCAAAGATTGTGGCTCGCAAAAGGATCAAAGGTAAGCTCAGGTGAAGAAGCATCACCAATCCCGAATACTCGATGATCATTAGATCAATGTCCAATGACTAGAGGGAGCATAGAGGAGACGTACAGGTCTGATCCATTGGATCTGAGCACTAAGGATCAACAATCATTGGATCCAGAAATAAATGCAAGAAGGTTAAGCCTTTGATGAGTGTAGGAGAGCGAACTTGTCAAAGTACCAAAGTCCCTAAGTAAACAGGGAATGTCCATCATCAACACTGATAGGTGGCACATAATCCTCAACTCCGGAGCAAATCACTTCGAGGATTTTTCAGTTTGAGACTTGAAAAACCCGAAGTCTAGAGAGCCGGAGTAAATGATAGGCGTCAGATCAATTTTAAGTGGAAGGACAGGATAAGCCAAAAAATCCACATCGCAAAAAATTCGAGTCGTCGATATTAGTTCATGATTGAATGAACAACAATCACTTCAGATATAAAGATGCGAGGAAGTTACACTTCGAAAATTTCGAGATTTGAAATCCCCGAAATGCGAAGCTCCATGAACCATCAGATTAATTTCGAGTGGAAGGACAAGATAAGCTAGCAAAGTTGCATCGAAGAAATATCGAGCTGTCAATCCAAGATACTGATCAAACGAACAACATTCACTTCAGATATAGAGATGCGAGGGGTTTAGATTCAAGAATGTTTGAGATTTGAAATCACCAGAATGCGAAGTTTTTTCAACCGTCAGATATGGAGATCATACAATGACTGTTACATCAGGTAAATATACATCATCATATTACATCAGAAAATCTCATCCTCAAGGACATGTGGTAGACCACGTCAGCAAGGACAGGTGGCAGACTACGTCATCAAGGACACGTGGCATCTTCTCGTCTCATGACACATCATCGGGTGAGGCAAGAGTTACATCACTCCGGGAGTTTGTATTCGAGAGTTTTACCACTAGTACTCGACCAAAGACCCAAAGTCATGAATTCCAAAGACCCAAAGTGGATACGAGTCATGCGATATGAATATCACTTCGGGTGTATTATCGATTGTTCATCGTGTAGCAGTATACGTGTCAACGGATCGTGAACTCCATGTGAAAATTCTCCGGGAAAACGTGAAGGAGAAAGGTTTGAGATTGTCGAAGGCTAAAGTCCCAGAGTAGAGGATATTCGTTGGATTAAAGAGGACAGAAGTCAGTAGATTGTCACCTCTGGGAAAACGTGAAGGAGAAAGGTTTGAGATTTCTAAAGTGATGAAGTCCTGAAGTGAACGAGGATCGTTGATTAGAGGAGGACACATGGAAGGAATTTGTGTACTCCGGCTAAAAGCGTTTTGAGAAAGAGGAGGTTGAGAATTGAAATCTCTGAAGTCTGGGGATGCGAAGGAGATATCAACCATTGATCTGAGGGGGATGCGCGTCGTTGGATCGTGGACACCCAGTGAATTCCTCTGGGAACAAGTAGAGTTTGAGAATCGAAACTCTTGAAGCCTGAAAGGCAAAATCGATATCATCCGTTGGTTTGGAGGGACACGTGTCATCTGATCATTGAAACTAAGGATTGCATGTGGATAAAGGAAAGAAATAAGTGTCGTTGATTGAAGAGGAAATATGTCAGCAGATCTTCCATTCCGAAATATATCCAATCAACAACAACATGGTTTGAGAGTTGAAACTCCCGGAGCCCGGATCACGAAGGAAACTCAACCGTTGATGGAGGAAGGAGAGATCTGGTCTGTGGACTTGAGAGGACAGATATGAACCATCTGTTCAAGAGCACTGTCAGTATCATGAGATCGATGATCATTCTCCATTGCGGGGCCAGAGCATGCTCGGGCCTTAATTTTTCGTAAGCGGGCCGCAATCGAAACCACAATTTTGGGAAAAGGACGCATGGAGGCTCATGGTGAATTGTAAGGTGAAAAGAAGTTTGGTCTAAACCACCTTTGGATGCACTCACAACCGCTTGGTCACATGAAGCTCATAGCCCAAGGTTATATCGTGAAATGGAGCCATCTCTCACTAGACAGAAATCAGGAAGCGCCTTTTGAATAAGCGCTTGGTCACCACCGGTGGTCACATGAAGGAAGGGGATAGAAGCCAACGAAGCCTAATTTGACTGGTTATGTAACTGACAAAGAAGAAAAAGATTCTCGACTACCAGAGAAGCTAAGGAATCTCAGTATATCGACCACTGATGATGAACTCATAGGGAACAAAACCGCCAGAGAAGATGAAGAGTTTCCATGATTATCAAGAGATGACTCGATGTGAGAAAAGCATGCAGAACAGAGAAGTGAAGTGATTTTTTTTATCGAGCTATGCAGGCGTGAGGAGGAGCTGCAATGAACAACCTGTAGGGAATAACAATGACACAGTGAAGGGCATGCAGATGTATTGTGCATGAAGGATGCAGAAGGTGCATAAAGAGTATAAAAACACAGAACATAGAATAGATGGGTGCTTCTATTGAGAGTGACTCATGTGATAAGAGATATGTTGATGCGGGAGAGAAGAGTAACATAGCAGAACAATGATGAGATTGGTAAGCCATAGATAAATGTTGTATCACTGTGATAAAGTAATAAAAATAAAATATTTATATTTCAAGGTGGTAGGGAGGTGCTAGGGAGGACTGGTGTCCTCAGAGTTTCAAGTGGGTGCTTGAACACAGGGAGTTGTAGCCAAAAAAACTAGGGTGGCAGGGTGGTGCAAGGGAGAAATATCATTCTCTGTTATACAGGTTGGTTCCTGTGTGACAGGAAGTTAGTGCTTCCATACAGTTGGTGCTGGAACACTCAGGGAGTTGGTGCTTCCTTCTAGTGGGTTCTATAGAAACTAGAGAGTTGGTTCTCTCAACAAGTTGTTGCTTGTAAAACAGAGGTTGTAGCCTCAAGATGAGTTGGAGCTCATAAGATTGATAATGTAAAGAAAATAAAGATTACTTATCATATCAATAAGAAGAGGTTTTTCCCTTTATGGGTTTCCTCAGGAAATATTTGTCTCTATATATTTCATGTGTGTGATTGATGTTTAAAATTCTATTTATTACTTCCGTGCATCATTGTGATCATCATTGAGTGTTCTGTAAAGAATTTAAAATGGGCATAATCATTTAAGAACAATAATAACTGATTCAACCACCCCTTTCAATTGTCCAACAATTGGTATCAGAGTCGGTTCCTTTTATTTAAAGGTAGATCAGTAATATTAAACATGTCAAGCCATGAAGGGAATTCAACCAATAACGCCCCTCTGTTCAATGGAACAAAATTTTCCTTCTGGAAAGTTAGGATGAGAACCTACATAATGGATTTAGGTGAAAATGTCTGGGATGTGGTAGACATTGGTTATGTAAAGCCAATTGTACTAGCTAAGAAGGATGACTAGCTAGAATTTAGCTTCAACACTAAGGCTATGAATGTTATTCTAAGTGGGCTTGCAGAAGAATAATTTGTAGAAGTTATGCACTTAGAAACTGCCAAAGAAATGTGGGACAAACTCATTAGCAGTTATGAAGGTAATGAGAAGGTAAGGGATGCCAAGATTCAAACCTACATATTACATTTTGAACAGTTAAAGATGAAAGAGGATGAAACTATTGGGAAGTACTTTCTAAGTGTTGAAGAACTAGTGAATGCCATGAAGAGTCTCGGTGAGAAGTTTGAAGACGTAGTTTTAGTCCAAAATATTTTAAGATATTTGCCAGATAGGTTCAACCCAAAGGTATCTACTATAGAATAACTTGTAAATGTGTTGAACCTGCACATAATAGATCTAGCTAAAAAATACCACACACATTTGTAGAGAGGAATTGAGAAAGAAGAAGCAAGATAGAAAGAATGGAAGAATTCTCATTAACCATATTCCACACTCAAAGAATGAATAAGTTACAATATATATAGAATAAATGAGTAACTAATGAGCCATAGTTGTGGTCTAGATTGATCTAGACACAAACCAGTAGTTACAAGAGTAAACTTCCACCTAGTCTAGTCTCTCAGGAAGTTACGGGAGTGAACTACCACCTAGCTGAGTTAACTAGTCAACTGGTCTTCAGTTAACCGAATGAACAAAGAGTAGTGATTTGGTGATGATCCCAATGGTGCATGGTGACAAAACCAATGCAACATCTAAACTCAACTCATCTAGTCAAACTGAAGTGTCAATTGAAAGAGAATATTTTCTAGGTGGAATATTCTCCCCTAAAATATAGGAGACTGGATAATGACTAATAAACAATAAATAACCTTAGGAAAAATAAATCCTAGGTGTGTGTGAAGTAACTCCAACACCCCCCATGAACATCACTATGGTGAAAATAAAGAATGGGTCTCGGCTACGAGGCCATGTTAAGTACCCAAATACAAAAGATACACTGAACTAAATGAGGAAAGAGGGAAAACCTCATGGGAACAAAACCCTCCCTTCAAATTACAATGCATAAAATAAAAAATGAGAAGGAACAAAAAATAATTGCTAAGCAACCATGTCCTTCACTCCAAGAAGACATCACAACTGTGCAACTTTGTGCTCTTTGAAGATTTTGTTGAAGATGTAGATGTCTGCACGGATTTTATGAAGTATATGCATCATTGATATTTCCACTCATATCCACTTTATCTTCTTGTAATGAATAATATCCAAATAAATTTTGGATGAAATTTTGAAAACCGTACGTCCATTTCCAGAAAATGATCATAACTTCAGTTCCCGGACTCCATTTTGGATGATTTGGTTTTTGAAATTGGATATTTTCCCGAGAGGAATTCAAATATCCAATTTGTTTCTACAAATTTTTCTCAGAAAATATCAGAATGATGTATGATGTGCGTGGCTCCCTTTTTGTCTCCTGAGATGCATGCAACAGTGTCTGCATGTGACTCCTGAGATGCATGCCATATATATTCCACATGAATTTCAGAAAATAAATCTGAAATGGAGTAGACATCATCTTCAATTAATGGAATATAAATTTCTGCATAATTTTTTGTAGAAGACTCTTCTGGCTCTATCTGTTCAACCTCATGCATGAAATATTCACAATATTATTTATTCCCAAATAGAACCTCCAATCTGGTCCATAATTCATTTGGAGTTAATCCTTTTGATTCTTCATATACTTGATGGAAAAGTTCGGGAGAAACATACATGTTGATACTTCCTATGACCATATCTTGTCTATTGAGAAAGTCATTTTTCTCATTGACGGAATTAGGCTCTACTTCCATTGCCATGGTTATTTGGTATAAGCCTCTGCACCTAAGATGAAGTAGAATTTTTGGCTTCCATTCCAAATAGTTATGAGGCATGAGAAGTATTTCCGGCGAATAATCCATCTTTTTGTTGTCTTCAATCTTTTGTACCTGCAAAAAATGATTTGGTGTAGATTTTTCTTAGTAGTCCGTTGACTCTGACACCATGTAAATGTGTTGAACCTGCACATAATAGATCTAGCTAGAAAATACCACACACATTTGCAGAGAGAAATTGATAAAGAAGAAGCAAGATAGAAAGAATGGAAGAATTCTCATTAACTGCATTCCACACTCAAAGAGTGAATAATTTACAATATATATAGAATAAATGAATAACTAATGAGCCATAGTGGTGGTCTAGATTTATCTGGACACAAACTAGTAGTTACAAGAGTAAACGACCACCTAGTCTAGTCTCTTAGGGAGTTACGTAGTGAACTGCCACCTAGCTGAGTTAACTAGTCAACTAGTCTTCAGTTAACTAACTGAACAAAGAGTAGTGAGTTGGTGATGATCCCAATGTTGCATGGTGACAAAACCAATGCAACATATAAACTCAACTCAACTAGTCAAACTGAAGTTTCTATTGAAAGAGAATATTCTCCAGGTGGAATATTCTCCCCTAAAATATAGGAGACTGGATAATGACTAATTATGACTAATAAACAAGAAATAACCTTAGTAAAAATAAATCCTAGGTGTGTGTGAAGTAACTCCAACATAACTTAATGATCTAAAAACTTTTCCTTTTGATCAACTTCTAGGAACGTTGACTGCATATTAAATGATGATACGTAAAGATAAATCCACCCCTAGAGAGGCATCATTTAAAGCTGATCAGAATGAGGATTCTGAGCCTGATGAAATTGAAGAAAAATTTGTGAGAAGACTAAAGAAAAGATCAAGAAAGTACCAAGGAAAATTGCCCTTTAAATGTTTTAACTGTGGAAAGATAGGCCACTTTGCATCTAAGTGTCCACAGAAGAAGGAGGATCAGAATTATGAAGGTGAAAATAAGTTCAAACCCAAGAGATTTGGTAAAAAGAAAAGTTTATGTGTAAACGATGATGACTCTTCGGAAGACACAGATAGTGACTCCTCATGTGAAGATAAGGTTAATGACTTTATGCTTATGGACCAAGAGGAATATGATAATAAAATCACAGGAATTAATGTTGACGATGAAGAAGCTGTGGTTGATCTGGAAGGATAACTGATCAGTTCTCTAGAAGAAATTGCTAGACTCAGATCTAAGAAGAAAAAGAAAAAACAATTGTTGATACAGTTTGAGAAAGACAATAAAGAACCTAATGAATCCTTTTCCCTGATAAAAGTGGAATTATAAGAGGCAAAGAAAACAAAGGATATTCTGAAATAGCAGTTATCATAAAAGAAGGCAAGATGTGAAGCCTTGGAAGAAGAGGTAGTAAAAACTAGAAAAGAGATGGAAAAGTTTAAAACATTGTATCTTCAAAACATTCCAAGCATTAAAGCCACAAAAGAACTAAACGACATTCTGAGCAAACAATGATCTCCATTGTTGAAGATTGGTTTAGGTTATATAAATGGTTCAAGCAACAAACAACCATAAAGCAAAGATCCAGTAAAGATGATCAAGTTCCAAGTCAGTAGACAGTCATACCATGAGAGTACTTTGTCACCTAAAGACAATAAAGACAAGATGATCCATGATCAGAAATAAAGAGATCAGAATATGGAGCAACAAATGCCAAGAAGAAGGCCATCCTTCAGGTACCAAAATTTCTTTCATGGCTATTGTTTTTACTGTTATAATTTTGGTCATAAGATTGTAAACTGTCAAATTAAGTTTATATACATGCAACTGAGGAGGTCAAGAAATAAACAATATTTAAAACATAGAAATAAGAAGTCGATGAATAGACAACGTAGCACCAATCACTTTGACCTACTGAAAAATGAGCTCGAATGTTATAATTGTCGTAACCCTGGCCATAAAGCTGCAAAATTCCATTTGAAGAAGTACAAGTAAGGTCCAAGGATAAATCCTTTAGCTAGAAATGCCATCACATGGAAAAAAAAAGGCAGTGAAAAATTTGGTCTAGTACTTTCAGCTCAAAAACAAAAATACCCCTGGTATATAGAGAGTGGATGTTCCAAGCACATGAATGGAGACAAGGACAAGTTTCTGTCTATAATTAAAATCAAAACAGGAAATGTAACCTTTGGAAATGATGAACCAGGTAAAATCTAAGGTAAAGGGATGGTGAGTTTGAGTAATGGTAAAGGAAAATCCCAGGATGTTCTTCTTGTAGATGGGATGAAACATAATTTTCTCAGTATAATTCAAATGTGTGACAGAGGATGTGAAGTGGTGTTCAATTCCAGGGATTGTAAGATAAAGTATATAAACTCAGGACAAGTGGTGGCTAAAGGCATAAGGACATAAAACAATGTATATGTGTTGAAAGAAGATAAAGAATAGTGTCATCTAAGAAAACATGATGAAATATGGTTATGGCATAGGAGACTTGGACATCTAAACTTTGATCACCTAATCAAGCTCAAAAATCTTGAGGCAGCAAAATATCTTCCAAGAATATCAAAGCCACAAGAATCTGTGTGTAAACCTTGTCAAGTAGGAAAGCTAACCAGGACACAGTTTAAATCCAAGAACTCTACTTCAACAGAGAAACCACTCCAATTAGTTCATATGGATCTATGTGGACCATCAAGACAAGAAGGAACGAGGAAGGAAAACTACTTTGTGTTGATCATTGATGATTACTACTCTAGACTCACTTGGGTTGATTTGCTCAAAGAAAAATCTGAGGCATTTGAGAAATTTAAAATATTTAAGGTTTTAACTGAGAATCAAATGAGAGATAGATTAAAGGTTGTGCGATCAGATAGAGGAGGAGGATTTATGTTAAGTGATTTCAAGGAGTTATATGATAAACATGGGATCAAAAGAGAATACACAATCAAAGGAACCCCACAACAAAATGGAGTAGTTGAGAAGAAAAACAGAACAGTTCATAAAATGGCCAGGTCAATGATGAGTGAGAAGAACATTGGTCAAACCTACTGGGTAGAAGAAATACACACAATAATCCATATTCTTAATAAATCTCACCTCAGACCACACAGTAACAAGACACCTTATGAACTGTGGCATGGAAGACCTGCTACAATCAAACACTTCAAAGTCTTTGGGAGCATGTGCTACATAAAGAATACTAATGAGAATCTCGACAAGTATGATGACAGGGCTGATGAAGGCATCTTCTTAGGGTATGCTACAAATAGTAAAGGATACAGATTCTATAATAAGAGGATGCATAAATTGGTTGATTGTATTGACATAAAAGTTGATGAAGGAGTCCCAGTAAGAGAAGTGATTCGTGAACAATATTGAATCAACAACAAAGGATATAGGTGAAGTTGAAGCTGAACAGGTCCAAGAATCAGAACAAGAAGACTCTGAGTCAAATGAAGATGCAAATACTTAGGCAGACTCAAATCAGTAGACAACATCAATTTCTTCCTCCAGAATTACTCAAAAGAATCATCCTGCAAGTCAAATAATTGGTGAGAAGGACAAAGGTGTACAAACCAGGAGAAGGATAATCAAAAACACTGAGAAATCACATATAGCCTTCATATCCATGGTGGAACCCAAGAACTTCAATGAAGTCATTGAAGATGGAAACTAGTTAAAATCAATGAATGAGGAACTGGACCAGATTGAAAAGAATGACACTTGGGAACTTGTTTTTAGGCCAACAAATAAAAATGTAATAGGATCCAAATGGGTCTACAAAAAGAAAATGAATGAGCAAGGAAATATTGTAATAAATAAGGCTAGATTGGTCTGCAAAGGATATGCTCAAATAGAAGGACTGGAATTTGAGGAAACATTTGTGCCTGTAGCAAGATTATAAGCTATTAGAATGTTTCTTGCCTATGCTTGTCATAAGAAGTTTAAGGTCTACCAAATGGATGTCAAGTCATCTTTTCTAAATGGAGATATAAAAGAAGAAGTCTATATGGAACAACTAGAAGGTTTCCAAATGTCAGATAACCCTAACTTTGTCTGCAAGCTAAAGAAAGACTTATATGGGTTGAAACAAGATCCTCATGCCTGGTATCACAGACTGGATACGTATCTACAAGACAAAGGATTCAAGAGAGGAACAATTGACAACAATCTATATATCAAAGCAGAGGGTAATAATCTACTCATTGTGTTGGTATATGTAGATGACATCATCTTTGGTAGTAATAATTCTTCATTGGTACAATGGTTTGCTTTTGTCATGCATTCTGAATTTGAAATGTCTATGATAGGGGAACTATCATTTTTCCTTAGCCTACAAATTACTCAGAGGTATGAAGGGATATTTCTTTCTCAAGAAAAATATCTAAGAGAAATGTTGAAAAGGTTTCAAATGGAAGATTCTAAACCTATGAGCACACCTATGGTCACTGAATGTAAGTTAAGAAAGGATGATGATTCACCTGATTTTTATCAGAGTTCATATAGGTCTACGATAGGTAGCCTATTGTATATCACAACATCCCATCTAGACATAATGCATGCTATTGGAATGGTAGGAAGGTATCAAGTTGCACCTAAACAGATCCATTTGTTAGTTGTCAAAAGAATATTCAGATACTTGAAAGGAACAATGGAATACGACCTATGGTATCCTAGGAATCATAATTTTCAACTATTAGTCTATTTAGATGTTGATTGGGATAACTGGGCAGATGAAAGGAAAAACACGAGTGAAGGTGCATTCTTCTTAGGAGATTCCCTTGTATCATGGTTGAGTAAGAAGAAAGGTTCCATTTCCTTATTGACTATAGAAGCTGAGTACATTGCAGTTTCTAGTTGTTGTACCCAAGTATTATGAATGATTCAGACACTTGCAAACTTGGAGGTAAAATATTCTGCATCGATCCCAATTCATTCTGATAATACTAGTGCAATCCGTGTGTCCAAGAATATTGTATTTCACTCCAAGACCAAGCATATACCCATCAATTATCACTTATTGAGGGAACAGGTGACCAACACTATTGTTGCTTTGCATTATATTCCTTCCAAAGATCAGATTGTTGATATCTTCACTAAACCGCTTGCAAAATCTTAGTTTGAGTATCTACGCGAGATGTTGGGCGTGAACCCATTATCAACCTAAGAGGGTCCATCTATCAGGGGGAGTATTTATTGGTTGAATATCTGATACCTCTGAAAAGTACTGCAACAACTCAAGGGGAGCATGCTTTCTTTGACATTGATGTCAAAGGGGGAGAAAAGGTGTGTTCTGGATGCTACAATTGGAGATCTAAGTATAACAGTGCAGTCTTTCAGGAGTACCATCAATGCCAAAGGGGGAGATTGTTGGCATGTTTACAGGAAAAGTGTGCTTGTCATTTATGACAAGATCAAAGTGTGCATCGATGGAAAAACATGAACAACGTAAGCTCAGGTGAAGAAGAAAACAATATGCAAAGATCAAAGCTCAGTTTAGATAGCGTTCTGAGATGTGCATATCATATCCCATACATCAAGGCTCGCAGAAGGATAAAAGGTCGTGGCTCACAGAAGGATCAAAGGTAAGCTCAGGTGAAGAAGCATCACCAATATTGAATACCCGATAACCATTAGATCAACATCTAATGACCAGAGGGAGCACATAGGAGACATACAGATTTGATCCATTGGATCTGAGCATCGAGGATCAATAGTCGTTGGATCCAGAAATAAATGCAAGAAGGTTATGCCTTTGATGAGCATAGGAGAGCGAACTTGTCAAAGTACTGAAGTAAACATGGACCATCCATCATCAATATTGACAGGTGGCACATGATCCTCAACTCCGGAGCAAATCACTTCGATGATTTTTCAGTTTGAGACTTGAAAAATTGGAAGTCCGGAGAGCCGAAGAGCCAGAGTAAATGACAGCCATCAGATCAGTTTGAAGTGGAAGGACAGGATAATCCAGCAAATAAACATCGTAGAAAGATCGAACCGTCGATCTTAGTTCATGATCGAACGAACAATAGTGACTTTGGATATAAATATGCGAGGAAGTTACACTCCGAAAAGTTTGAGATTTGAAATCCCCAGAATGCGAAGTTTCGTCAGCCGTCGGATCAATTTCGAGTGGAAGGATAGGATAAGATAGCAAAGTTGCATCACAAAACAATAGAGTCGTCAATCCAATATCCTGATCAAATGAACAACATTCCCTTTGGATATAGATATGTGAGGGGTTTACACTCAGAAAAGTTTGAGATTTGAAATCCCCGAAATGCGAAGTTCTGTCAACTATTGGATCTAGAGATCAAACATTGACTGTTAGATCAGGGAAATCTACGTCATCATATTACGTCAGAAAATCTTGTCCTCAAGGACATGTGGTAGACCACATCAGAATACCATGTTAGCAAGGATAGGTGGCATACTATGTCAGCAAGAACATGTGGCAGCTACTCGTCTTGTGACACATCATCAAGTGATGCAAGAGTTACATCACTCCGAGACTTTTTATTCGAGAGTTTTACCACCAGTACTCGACCAAAGACCCGAAGTCCCAAATGCCGAAGACTCAAAGTGGATATGAGTCATGTGATCTGAATATCACTTCGGGTGTATTCTTGATCGTTGATCGTGTAGCAGGATACCTGTCAACGAATTGTGAACTTTGGGAAAAACTTCTCCATGAAAATGTGAAGGAGAAAGGTTTGAGATTACCAAAAGTCGAAGTCCCGAAGTGGAGGATAGTCATTGGATTAAAGAGGACACGAGTCAATAGATTGTCATCTTTGGGAAAACACGAAGGAGAAAGGTTTGAGATTGCTGAAGTGCTAAAGTCTTGAAGTGAACGAGGACCATTGATTCGAGGAGGACACATGGTAGGAATCTGCGGAGTTCGGGTAAAAGCGTTCTGAGAAAGTGGACGTTGAGAATTGAAATCTCCAAAGTCCAGAGAACCGAAGGATATCTCTACTATTGATCCTAGGGGGAGGCATGTCATTGGATCTTGGACTTCGGGTCAAATGCTCCAGGAGCAAGCGGAGTTTGAGAATCGAAACTCCCGAAGCCCAAAAGGAGAAATGTAACACCATGTTTCCCCCAACTTGTAAATATAACTGGACTGGCCAAGAACTATGGTGAACTCATAAATGTGAATATGTGATGTAAATGGACCTTGAGGGAAAGGTCAATGAATGTGAATAACATTTTGAATTTATTGCAAGACTGCTGAGAGGGGACGTGCAGAAAAGGGACCACGATGGCGGTGGAAGGCACCTAAAAAGGTGGCTTTAACTTCCACCGAGAATTAATACCGTATTTGGACTCCACTGGCCCGGAGAACCAAAAGCGGCTCACTGGCCCTGAATTAAATGTCTCGCGGGCTGGTAGGTAGATGGTTTAATGAGGGATGGGAGGTGAACCTCCCATCCGTAGAGCCGTCAGGCCTGATCAGAGTGAGGGTAATCGCGCCACATGCAACCTCGCAAGAGGATAATGCGTGGGGTAGAAGTGATTGCAGGGGCAGATGCGAGGGGAGAACTCTGGCATTACGCAGAGTGAGTGATAGCAGAGAGGAAGGATTGCAACCTTCGCTCTTTGTCACTGGAAAACAGAGATACAGTCTCATAGCATCATGGTCTCAGCTCGAGGGTGGCTAGTGGTAAATCCGCTGGAAGTCACTAAGCCTACAGTTGGGTGGAAACGAGCACCCCTCTCAGCAGTTGCTTGACCCTGGTGTTATCTGTGATAAGTGTTTTGCCTCTGGCATCTTGATATATATATATATGCTTATTCTGATAATTATGCTTATAAGTTGTGAAACTGTGAATGATTTCGTTATAAGAATGATTGTATGGTGTCTTGATTAGTACTAGTAGTTGTATATTTATATGGAAAGACTACGTATGATTTATGTTTTCATGAATTCGTTATTTGTGTGCATACTAATCAAATTCAGACTTCACGTCTGGTTCTCGGGAGGTCGACATCCTTACATACCTTAGGTAGTACCCAGCGTAAATCTCCCCATAGAAATACCTTCCTTGAAAATCCCATCAAGAACCGAGAAGGTGGTTGTAAGGGCGTAAGGCCTTAGTAACCCTACATGAGGAGGAACGATCCTCTTGAAAACTGAGATGACAGCCTAAGGATGAAGTAACGAATCGACGGATGAGATCCCGTCGGGAGATCTATGGTCACTCACGACTGTCAGATCGGAGGAAGGAGCTGGAAAGTTAAAGTACCTTAACCTTATAGGTATTAATCGACGAACGAGATTTCTTCTGGGAATCCACGGTCACCCATGAACATTAGATTAGTAGAAGAAAGTAGGGCGTTAAAATGCCTTACCCCTTTTTTTTCTGTGTCTTCGTGGGTAGCGAGGAATTTGGGATAGTATATCTCTAAGGTCCATGAGATTATCTGGACCATGGATCTTTTCCACGTCCAAGGAGTCATGGAAGAACACATGGGTAAGGACCGATCTGGGTCATCAAATCTCGACTGGAAAAACCAGACAGCTGTTGGATCTATCCGATATTACCCGAGGGTTAAAAACCCCTGTGAATCGGGAATCGCGGAATCGGGAGTCCTGGTGACAAGGGATCGAGACTCTCCAAGGTGGAAACCCCGGAGCAGTTGTGGGCCGTTCGATTTAAGGAGGTTACGTGTCGAGAGATTACCCGTTTTGGGAAATCGGGAATCAGGGATTCGGGAGTCCTGTTGACAATAGGTCGGGCTCTCTCCTTGATAAATCCCGACAGAAGAGAGGTTGTGGTCATATGGGAAGAGGTCATATCGACCAATGATTAACCTAAGAGGCTAATCTCCGATCGAGGTTCATTCAACACTTAGGCATTTCGACATTCGGGATACCGAAGGGACATGTTACCCCGTGCTCTCAAACCCCGAAGTCCAGACTTATAAACCTTGATATGTTAGCATGTGGTCAGGCTCTGACGAATGGTCAGGATCCTCTCGGAGGATCCAGGGTCTGGGATGACTGTCCGATGTGAGGTAGAGATGCCAGCTTTATGCTGGGGCACGAATGTGCATAAAGGTAAGTAGTGAGTAGATCTGGATAGCCAGAGTCCACCTGCTCAAATCTATGGCTGAGGATTCATTCCGGAGCCCCCTTACCATTCTGCCTTTAATGGGGGGGGTCCGGAATTGGACACACAACTCTGGAATGGTCGAGATTAACTCATCATGATCAACGATGCTCAGGTGGATTCTAGACCCCCCTTTCCATTCTGCCTTTAATGGGGGGGGTCCAAAATAGTGTGGCATGTGAAGTGCCCCCCCCTCCTGTCATGTCGACTACCGTGTCGAGTTCCCCTTTTCTCCACCTGTATTCCACTTAACCACACGACGGGGCCTATTCTCATTGGCGGTTCTCTACCTCTGTTGAGATTTGTTCCTATTGGCAATTTGCTGACCCTATAGGGATTCGTCCCCATTGGTCGGTCGCTAGCCCTGTCGGGGTTCGACGGTTGCAGAGTCGAACGTTTAGACATTATTATAGCACCGAGGCGTGGAATACAAATAGGCACTGTGTTCAAATTGAACCATGAACATGACCCGCGATCACATGGGAATGGATAAGGAGAGAGAAAGAGCCGGCTTACGCTGGGCCTCCATGGATAATTAGGGGTTCTGGTCCGGCAGAAGACCAAAAAAATCCGATTTAGGTAGTGGGTATGTGACAAAGTGGTATCAGAGCATGGTTACAACACTCGGCCTGATTGGGCTCATGCACGAGTCGCGCATAAGCTCTGTTTGAAGCACTCCTACGAGGAGTAACCCCGTAACTTAACTCTCTTGTCCAGGATTAAAAACTTGGAAATGAGAAATCGACTGTGTATGCATGTGAAAGAGATATAAATTATGCGCAAATTATGAAAATGTATTTAACTCTTGACTAATAGCCAACGTTTGTCTTTTCACTCAAGCGGATGATCAGCCACGGGAATCGACATGCGCATAATATGGTGACTCACCAAGAGATGGGAGAAGGCTCCCACAATAGAGACGAAGATTCTGATGAAAGGAGAGGAAGCCGAGGCCTAGCTACTTGGAATGAATAAATACTTCAGAGTCCTTGATTTTTCAGAAAATTTGAAGGCCCGAGTGGCCACTTTCAATCTGAACGGAAAAGCTTCCATCTGGTGGGAAGATCTTAAGAGCATGAAAGGGGTCCGCGAGGAGGACCTGTCTTGGAAACAGTTTGAGAAGTATTTCCGGAAGAAGTATTTGTCGGAAAGATATTTCGACGAGAAGGCTAAAGAGTTTAATGAACTCAAACTGGGACAACTCACTATAGAGGAATATGTCAACAAATTCCTCGACTTATTGAGATATGTGCCCTACATCAAAGCAGAGAAGGCGAAAGCGCAACACATCATTAGTGGGCTACCCAAGGAATACCAGAACTGAATTGAATTTGATGAGCCAAAGACCTTAGAAGACACTATACGAAAGGCAACCTATTGTCATGAACAATATGGACATCGGGCAGAGTCTCGTGGAGACTGGAAACATAAGAGTGGTTCGAGATTTCAGAAAAAGGGGAGCAAATCCTCAGGATTTAAAAAATACAAGAAGAACCCCAGAATGAACTTTCCAACTCGGAGTGTACTCCAGCAGAACTTTCCATCATCAGAAGGAAATAAAAATTCCGGACCTATACCAGTAAAGACTAATAACCCAAAGAAAGAACCTCTGAAATGCTGGGGTTGTGGAGAAGAGAATCTCCTGAGAGACTGTCCACACTGACAACGGAATAGTCAGAAAGTTTATAACATTCAGGAAGTGACCACAGTCAATGATGTGGCAAGGAGTGTGTCGTAGATTTATGCAGCCTTGGATAATAACCAAGCTGACCACCAAGCTTCAGTGGTGGAAATAGAAGGCATGATTTTCAACCATCTAGTGTCTGTTTTAATTGAACCTGGTTCAAATTTGAGTTATATAGCCCCTAAGACTGTGGATAAGTGTAAGCTACAGCCACAAAAATAAACCAAGCCATGGTTGGTACAGTTAGCCACTGGCACTAAAAGAAAGGTGGTAGAGGCCATACCAGCCTGCCAGTTAATGTTGGGTGAATTCCCCACCCAAGCAACCTTTAATGTATTACCCCTGGGATCATACGATCTGTTGATTTATATGGACTGACTGGCTGCCCATAAGGCCAAATTGGACTGTTTCCATAAAACCTTAGAATGTGTGAGCAAAGAAGGAAAAAGGATAACCCTCCAAGGGATCTGAAAACCGGTCTCGGTGAGACAAATCTTAGCCCTACAAATGAGAAAGTATTTCCGAAAGGGATGTCCCCTATATGCAATACAGGTGTTGAAAACAATCGAAGGTGCTAAACCTAGCCCTGATGATCACCCTATCCTAAGAGAATATAGAGATGCGTTCCAGAAAGAGGTACCAGGTCTACCTCCGAGAAGAGACATTGACTTCTCGATAGAGCTCGCACCAGGAGCGGTGCCAGTGTCTAGGACACCCTACCGGATGAGCACACCTGAGTTAGTGGAACTCAAATTATAATTGAAAGAAATGATGGATAAGGGTTATATTCGACCCAGTGTGTCCCCATGGGGAGCACCAGTCCTGTTTCTGAAAAAGAAGGATGGCACCCTTAGACTGTGTATAGATTATAGACAACTTAATAAAGTAACCATAAAGAAAAAGTACCCCTTGCCCAGGATCGATGATCTAGTCGATCAGTTGGGAGGCGCGCCTATTTTCTCAAAGATTGACTTGAGGTCGGGATATCATCAATTCTGAATCAAGGGTGAAGACATCCATAAAACCGCTTTCCAGACACAGTATGGTCATTATGATTTTGTGGTATTGTCATTTGGGTTAACCAATGCCCCTGCCACTTTCATGTGCTTAATGAACAACATACTCAGTAAATTTTTAGATAAATTTGTACTAGTCTTCATTGATGACATATTAATCTACTCTAAGAATAGATAAGAACATGAGGAGCATCTCAGACTTGTGCTACAAGTGCTAAGAGAGCATAAACTCTATGCTAGATTCAACAAATGTGACTTCTTTCAGAAGCAAATACATTACTTGGGACATGTTCTGTCCAAGGAAGGGGTAGCAGTAGATCCTGACAAGATC
>ML776941.1:386032-427461 GCA_009831015.1 Picea engelmannii
TGTTAAGGATGCATGTAATGCATCAACCCAGGAAATGGGAAGACTACCTGCCATTGGTAGAATTTGCCTACAACAACGGCTACCAAGCATCCTTAAAAATGAGTCCCTTCGAGGTCCTCTATGGTAGACAGTGTAATACTCCAATCAGCTGGAGTAATCCTGTAAATAGGATTTCTTTTGGACCCGACATGTTGAAAGAAATGGAACAACAAGTGACTCAGATAAAACAAAATCTCAAGGTCGCTCAGAACCGACAAAAAAGTTATGCTGATCAAAAGAGAACTCCAAGAGAGTTCAAAATGGGAGACCATGTATATCTCAGAATTAAGCCCAGAAGGAGTTCCCTGAAAATGGGATCTTGTGCCAAGTTGGCACCCCAGTATTGTGGACCCTTTGAGGTTCTATATAGAGTGGGACTTGTAGCCTATTGGCTAGCACTTCCTCCCACAGTAAAAGAACATAATGTTTTCCATGTTTCATTATTGAAGAAATATGTACATGATGCTAATCATATAATTGACTGGTATGTGATCTAGGTGGAACCGGAGGGATAATTTCTACCAGAACCCCAATGCATATTGGACAGAAAGGAAACCCCGCTCCGGAACCGAACCATTGTACAGGTCAAGGTGCAGTGGAAGCATTTTGGCCCAGATGAGGCTACATGGGAAATAGAGGATTCCATGAGACAGGCATATCTGATTTTGTTTACTTCTGTACATACCATTCATGTTAGTAGATAAGAACATCGAGGACGATGTTCCTTTTAAGGGGGAGGGAATTGTAACACCATGTTTCCCTCAACTTGTAAATATAACTGAACTGGCCAAGAACTATGGTGAACTCATAAATGTGAATATGAGATGTAAATGGACCTTGAGGGAAAGGTCAATGAATGTGAATAACATTTTGAATTTATTGCAGAACTGCTGAGAGGGGACGTGCAGAAAAGAGACCACGATGGTGGTGGAAGGCACCTGAAAAGGTGGTGTTAACTTCCACCGAGAATTAATACCGTATTTGGACTCCACTGGCTCGAACAACCAAAAGCGGCTCGTTGGCCCTGAATTAAATGTCTCGCAGACTGGTAGGTAGATGGTTTAATGAGGGATGGGAGGTGAACCTCCCATCCATAGATTCGTCAGGCCTGATCAGCGCAAGGGTAATCGCTCCACACGCAACCTCGCAAGAGGATAAGGCATGGGGTAGAAGTGATTGCGGGGGTAGACACGAGGGGAGAACTCTGGCATTACGCAGAGTGTGTGATAGCAGAGAGGAAGGATTGCAACCTTTGCTCCCGGTCACTGGAAAACAGAGACGTAGTCTCACAACATCGTGGTCTCAGCTCAGGGGTGGCTAGTGGTAAATATACTGGGAGTCGCTAAGTCTACGATTGGGTGGAAACGAGCACCCCTCTCAGTATTTGCTTGACCCTGGTGTTATCTCTGATAAGTTTTTTGCCTCTAGAATCTTGATATATATATATATATATATATATATATATATATATATATATATATATATATATATATATATGTGCTTATTCTAATAATTATGCTCATAAGTTGTGAAACTGTGAATGATTTCATTATAAGAATGACTGTATGGTGTCTTGATCAGTACTAGTAGTTGTATATTTATATGGAAAGACTATGTATGATTTATGTCTTCATGAATTCGTTATTTGTGTGCGTACTGATCAAATTCAGACTTCACATCTGGTTCTCGGGAGGTCAAAATCCTTACATACCTCAGGTAGTACCCTGCGTAAATCTCCCCATAGAAATACCTTCCTTGAAAATCCCATCAAGAACCGGGAAGGCGGTTGTAAAGGTGTAAGGCCGTAGTAACCCTGCATAAGGAGGAACGATCCTCTTGAAAACCGAGATGACAGCCTAAGGATGAAGTAACGAATCGACGGATGAGATCCCGTCGGGATATCTGTGGTCACTCATGACCGTCAGATCGGAGGAAGGAGTTGGAAAGTTAAAGTACCTTAACCTTATAGGTATTAATCGACGAACGATATTTCGTTGGGGAATCCGCGGTCACCCACAACCGTTAGATTAGTAGAAGAAAGTAGACCGTTAAAATGCCTTACCCCTTTGTTTTATGTGTCTTCATGGGCAGCGAGGAATTTTGGATCGTAGATCTCCAAGGTCCATGAGATTATCTGGACCGTGGATCTTTTCCACGTGCAAGGAGTCGTGGAAGAACGCATGGGTAAGGACCAATCTGGGTCATCAGATCTCGGCTAGAAAAACCCGACAGCCGTTGGATCTATCCGGTGTTACTCGAGGGTTAAAAAACCCTGTGAATCGGGAATTGCGGAATCGGGAGTCCTGGTGACAAGGGATCGAGACTCTCCAAGGTGGAAACCCCGGAGTAGTTGTGGGCCATCCGATTTAAGGAGGTGATGTGTCGAGAGATTACCCATTTCAGGAAATCGAGAATCGGGGATTCGAGAGTCTTGTTGACAATAGGTCGAGCTCTCGCCTTGATAAATTCTGATGGAGGAGAGGTTGTGGTCATATGGGAAGAGGTCATATCGACCAATGCTTAACCCAAGGGGCTAATCTCCGATTGAGGTTCGTTCAACACTTCGACGTTTCGACATTCGTGATACTGAAGGGACATGTTACCCTGTTCTCTCAAACCCCGAAGTCCAGAGTTATAAACCTTGAGATGTTAGTATGTGGTCAAGCTCTGACGAATGGTCAGGATCCTCTTGGAGGATCTAGGGTCTGGGATGACCGTCCGATGTGAGGTAGAGAGGCCAGCTTTACGCTAGGGTGTGAATGCACATAAAGGTAAGTAGTGACTAGATATGGATGGCCAGAGTCCACCCGCTCAAATCTACGGTTGAGGATTCATTCCGGAGCCCCCTTGCCATTCTGCCTTTAATGGGGGGGGGGTTCAGAATTGGACACGCAACTCTCGAACGGTCGAGATTAACTAATCATGATCAACGACGCTCAAGTGGATTTCAGACCCCCCTTGTCATTCTTCCTTTAGTGGGGGGGGGGGNGTGAAGTGCCCACCCCCCCCCTCCTATCATGTCGACTACGTGTCGAGTTCCCCTTTTCGCCACCTGTATTCCACTTAACTGCATGACGGGGCCTATTCTCACTGGCGGTTCTCTACCCCTGTTGAGATTTGTTCCTATTGTCCATTTGCTAACCCTGTAGGGATTCGTCCCCATTGGTCGGTCACTAGCCCTGTCGGGGTTCGGCGGTTGCAGAGTCGAACGTTTAGACATTACTGTAGCGTCGAGGTGCGAAATACAAATAGGCACTACGTTCAAATTGAACCGTGAACATGACCCGTGATCACATGGGAACGGAGAAGGAGAGAGAAAGAGCCGGCTTACGCTGGGCCTCCATGGATAATTAGGGGTTATGGTCCGGAAGAAAACCAGAAAAATCCGATTTAGGTAGTGGGTATGTGACAAGAAATCGATCTCGTCCATTGGTTTGGAGGGACATATGTAATCTGATCATTGAGACAAAGGATTGTGCGTGGATAAAGGAAAGAAGGCAGAACTGTTGATTGAAGAGGATAGATGTCAACAGATATTCCATTCTGGACGATATCCAGTCAACAACAACGTGGTTTGAGAGTTGAAACTCTTGTAGCCTGGATCACGAAGGAAACCTCAGCCGTTGATAGAGGAAGGAGAGATATGGTCCATGGACTCGAGAGGACAGATCTAAACCGTCCATTCAAGAGCATCGTCAAGAACGTGAGATTGACGGTCGTGTTCCATTGCGGGGCCAGAACATGCTTGGGCCTTAATGTTTTGTAAGTGGGCCGCAATCGAAACCACAGTTTTTGATAAAGAACACGTGGAGGCTCGTGGTGAATTGTGGGTCAAAAATCAGTTTGTTCTAAACCACCTTTGGATGCAGCTGCAACTACTTGGTCACATGAAGCTCATAGCCCAAGGTCATATCATGAAATAGAGCCAGTGCTCACTAGACAAAAATCAGGAAGCACCTTTTGAATAAGCGCTTGGTCACCGTCGGTGGTCACGCGAAGGAAGGGGATAGAAGACAAAGAAGCCATAGTTGATTAGTTGTAAATGATAGAGAAGACGAAGAGTATCGACTGCCAGAGAAGCTAAGGAATATCAGCATAATGACCACCGATTATGAACTCACAGGGAACAGAACCACTAGAGAAGATGAAGAGTTTCCATGATGATCAGGAGATGACTTGACGTGAGAAAAGAATGCAAAATAGAGAAGTGAAGTGATTTATGTTGTCGATCTATGCAGGCATGAGGAGGAGCTGTAGTGAAAAACCTGTCGGTCAGAACAATGACGCAGTGAATGGAATGCAGAGGTTTTGTGCACGAAGGATGTAGAAGGTGCACATAGAGTATAAAAATGGATAACAAAGAATATATGGGTGTTGTTGTTGAGAGTGACTCATGCGAGAAGAGAGGCGCTGATGTAGGAGAGCAGAACAATGTAGCAGAACAATGATGAGACTGGTAATCCATAGATAAATGTTGTATCACTGTGATAAAGTAGTAAAAAGAAAATATTTATATTTCAAGGTGGTAGGGAGGTTCTAGGGAGGATTTTTGTCCTCAGAGTTTCAAGTGGGTGCTTGAACACAAGGAGTTGTAGCTTCCATATGGTTGTAACTAGAAAAACCAGGGTGGAAGGGTGGTGAAAGGAAGAACTATCGTTCTTTGTTATACAAGTTGGTTCATGTGTGATAGGAAGTTGGTGCTTCCATCCAGTTGGTGTTGGAACACTTAGGGAGTTGGTGCTTCCTTCTAGTGGGTGCTAGAGAAACTAGAGAGTTGGTGCTCTTAGCAAGTTGTTGCTTGTAAAATAGAGGTTGTAGCCTCAAGATGATTTGGAGCTCATAAGATTGATAATGTAAAGAAAACAAAGATTACTTATCAGATCAAGAAGAAGAGGTTTTTCCCTTTATGGGTTTCCTCATGAAATATTTGTCTCTATATATTTCATGTGTGTGATTGATGTTTAAAATTCTATTGCTTACTTCCCTGCATCATTGTGATCATCATTGAGTGTTCTGTAAAGATTTTAAAATGGTCTAGGTACAGTAACAAATGATTCACCCCCCCTCTCAGTTGTCCAACAAAGGGAATGATTCTAGTTTTAGTAATGAATGTTAATATTGTTTATAAATTTAAATAATTTTTTCTCAATAGAAAACAATTCTTGATCATAATGTAGGTTTGTATTGCTAATAAAGTTTGATTTATGTTCTTTAAATGAGGATTCTTTATTCTAATTCATGTTTGTAATTTCATCGTATAAAATATTGTTAAGTTAAACATTAGGACAGACATGTGAAACTACACAGGTTGAAGCTAGTTGCAGCGAAGGACTCTAAAGAGAAGGGAATTTCTGCTAGTCTAGACAAATTCAACGGAGCTTTTTCAGACACAACTGACAGAACTTGTGTTGAGAATAATGTAGATGTGGTCATGTATTTTCTTACAACGACCTTTTTCCTTGGCGCATGACCCACTTCCTGCCCATGCCATACGCCACTCTCCTTTTCTTCCTGACAAAGAGTTGATTATTTCTCTTTCTTTTAATTAATTTATCCTTGTTTACCATGTTACCAAAGCCTCAGGCGAGGTTAATGTCTTCGTGGAAAAATTTTACTTTCCACATTATTTTTGATCGGTCAATTTTTTACATTAAAATTGTTGTCTTTCCATTCCTTTATCCAGTCAGTAGTAGCGGTGGTTAGTTGAGGGAGGGGATAGCTCGGCCATTGGTGAGATCTTTTCTTATTTCATTGGCTTCTCTTGATTTTTGAACCCATTTTAGTTTTTTCCATAAACGCCCAACCTCAACGAATTTTCCTGTTTTATTCCAAGTTTGCTTCACACACACAACTTGACTGACATTTCCCTTCCTTGCGCTCAGGGAATCACCAGAAACACTTTTATTTTTTTTGTAAATCCTGTAGCAGTTAATCCTTTTTAATACCAACAGTTTCCTTGCTGCCACTACTTCAATGATAAACCTTACTGTACAATGTTTGTATTTAATGATGTAAATTTATAATGATATAAAGTTCATAAAGATTGTATAAGTTTGTAAGGATGTATAATTTTAAAGATTGTAAAGTTACGATGATGTGTAAACATATTGTAGTAATTAAATTAATCAATATTTTTACTTAAAGATAGTAAAGTTTATAATGTTGTATAACTTTAATGATATAAGGTTTATCATGAATGTATAAATTTATAATGAGGTGTGAGGTAAAGTGTGTAATGATGAATAACTTTAATGATGTAAAGTTTATATTGATGTCAAGCTTATAAAGATCGTAAAGTTAAAAAGATTGAAAAATTTATAATTGTGAATAAAATTTAAAGTTAGTAAAAGTTATAACGATGTATAAATAGTTTGTAGTTATTAATTAATTAATATCTTACTTTAAGGATTGTAAAGTTTATAATAATTGTAGCTATTGTTTTTCTATCATGATGTATGCATTGATTATAAAGGAGACTCCTGGATTTATAATTATGAATGTATTCTTGAATATGATGGAGACCCCTTGTAAAATGGATTGAATATCGCTTCTTGCGCCATGGAATTTATTTTAATTGAGTATTGATTAAATCACGCGCCTAGAATTAAGTAGAATTGTGCATTGACTTTTGTCATTGCTAGATAGATTTGGTTTGTTAGTTATCTTGTGCCATGAAATTTATGTTACATATGTTGGATTTTAGATGCTTTCGTGTCTTGATGATCGTTGATGATGTCTTAGGTTAGTCAATATTTTCTTATATGTGTAAATTTTAGTAATATGCGTCAAGCTTCTTGATGTGCAAGCTATGCTATGTTATTTGTGTGTTTATGTGCCACATTAATTTCGTTCATTATGTTCGTCATCGAGTTGTGTTGTTTGATTGTGTTATTGAAATTGCTTTCCTAATGTTTTTTAAAAAAAATTACTTGTTATGTGTCACTTGTTGTCATAGCAACGGGGTCCGTTACAGTTTTCCAGCGATATATCGATGAAGGAAAATATTTTTCATCAATGTTAAGTGAATATTGCCAAGGAAAATAAAATTATAGGAATACCATGAATGTTGCTAGAGAAAATAATTTTTAAGCACGATATATTGCAGAGAAAATAATTTCTTCACGCAATACATCGCTGAGAAAATGAATTTTTGGAGAAACAAAGGAAGAAGAAAGAAAGAGTCAAAAAGTTAAGAGAAAGAAAGTGGAGAAAAACATAATTTTTGGGGGAAAAATATCGGTGAAGAAAATGATTTTTTTTCCAATAAAAATAAGTTTTTTTGGGCGAAATGTTGGCGAAGAAAATAAAAAAATTTCACCAATAAAAATAATTTTTTGGCCCAATATGTGGACGAGAAAAATGATTTTCTACCCCGATACATCAGTGGGAAACATAATTTTTTGGCTTGATACATTGACGAGAAAAAATATAATTCTTGTCGATAAAGGAAACGGTGTTGGCAAGAAAAAAGATAATTCTCATTGATAAACGAAAGGGTGTCAACAAGAAAAATGATAATTCTTGACGATAAAGGAAAGGGTGTCAACGATAAAAGAGATAATTTCCGTCAATAAAGAAAGAAGTCTCAATGAGAAAAATAATATTTTTTGTCGATAAAGAAAAAATTTCTTAGAGATAAAGAGGAAAATATGGGCTAAAAAATAATTTATTGGAGTGATATATTGGCCAAGAAATATATTATTGGAATGATATACCGGCTAAAGAATAAATTATTGGTGTGATAAATAGAAGATAACGAAAATAACATAAGAGAAAGAAAAAGATAAGAAGAGAAGAGAAATAAAGGGAGAAAATAAGATAAGAGAAAGAAACAAAAGAGAATAAAAGGTAAAAATATAAAGGAGGAAAGGGAAGGAGCGAATGGATAAGGATAAAAATGTTTAGAGCCAAGAACTTGTTTTGGCCATAAAATGAGCATAAAAACTTATAACCCGACAAAATTGAAAGGGTATGCTTGTAGTGATGAAGGCTACCAAATTTCTAGTGAGGGCCACTTGTCATTTCTTCTCACTTTCCAGAAAATCCAAAATAATGTTTTTTAAAGATCTAGGTGGTACTTAGTGATCGAGACCCAGATAAAAATGAATTTTTTATAGAGAGTCCAAAAAATCAAGCATGAAGATACCCGTTTGGGATTCTGGAAAAATTCAAAGGGGTCTAGAGTGGAGATGCCAAAACAACGAAAAATCCACTATTCTAGGCCACTTTTTGGGGATTTTTTAAATATTCGAAGGAAGAAAAGGGACACTAGATCACCAATCCTGAAATTTTTATTTACTCAATATTTCATATACTCAACAATTTGGACAAATTTGTATTGAGAAATTTTTTCCCATTTTTCATCCATTTGGGAGATTAAATTGAGACACAAGTAAAGTCACTAGAAATCTAATTCAAAATAGAATATATTTGAAAGCTCATAATTTTGATTAGCATATCCATGTTGTTTGAAAATTTGAGGAAAAGAACTACATGCATCTTAATTAATGAGAATGAGACAATATTCATAATTCTAACAATAAATGTTTCATGCACATTTTTGTATAATTAGAGGTACATGAAAAACATATTTGGTCCCTATATGAGGACTAGAGATATGGGAGATGCACAAGGATACTACAACCACGAGGATGAGATAATAGGTTTACATATCCTGCCTGGAAATGCAAAGATTTAGTACAATGGACATAAAAGTAGGGTGGAGCCTATGGAGCTAGTTGAGACTATGAGAAGATTGCAGAAAGACGTAGAGAGATACAGAGTGGACAACGAAAGGTTGATAATATTTCAAGAGGAGAAGATTCAAATTAAAACTTAGATGCTACGAAGTTTAAATATGTTTCAAAGACAAATCAATAAATATTTTGGCACAAAAAAAGAAGATAGTGCAATACAAGTAGTATCCTTGATTTCTCATGATACGAGGGATGACCAAAGGGGATCTAGGAGCTGAAGGAGTGTTATTAGACATCATCATTCACTAGGACATTTGACTACGAAAGAAGTTACAGGTTTAGGGTTAGAGAGAATATCAAGCGTGTGACCTATTATACATCAAAGGAGAATGCCTCGGTTAGATATTTTGCAAGGAGAGCCTAGGAATATCAAGCCACCACCATTTGATGGAGAGCATAGGAAGGGAGAATACGACGAATCCTGGTTGTTGAGCATGAGAAAATATTTCCAATTGCATAACTACTCATCAAACCTAGAAGCAAGAATTTCCATATGTCATATTTAGGGGAAGGATTCCATGTGGTGGAACCAGCTAAAGCAAGTCAAGCATATTGATGAAAAGAGGATTTCTTGGAATTATTTCAAAAGATATGTCCAACAACAATACTTTTCAGAGAATTACTATGATAATAAGATGTAAGAATTCTTTGATCTCAAGCTAGGAAACATGACTATGGATGAGTATGGGAAGAAATTACTAGAGCTTCTGAGGTAAAATACCTCATGAGGGATGAGGAGGTGAAAATACATAGGTTCTTGGGTGGGTTTCAATAATTTTAAAATATAAAAACCAATTTGATGAGCCTATAAATTTGGAAGAATCCACGAGGAAGGACAAATACTTGTATGAACACAACAAGGAAAGGCCATGTTTTCAAAAAGCCTGGGATGATAAGAAGAGAGAAAAGATGGATTAGAGGAAGAAAGGATTCATGACTCCCTTCATCAAGAATATATATCAAGAATATTAGTAAGGAAATACAACACAAGGTGGACACAAAATGATAGATTCCTTAGGGAAGTGGCCAATACAAGAGCCAATAAAGTGTTTGGGATATGAAGGACACCACTTGTATAAATATTCCCCCCACAAGGGAAATAGAATGAGGACTATGCATAACATACAGGAAGACAATACAATGGAGGACATGGGTAGGATCGTGCCAAGTATTTATCCATTCTTAGACAATAAATAAGAGGAATACCAATCTGACATAATTGAGGTAGAAGGTAAGATTGGTATTCATACTAGAGCTATTTTTCTTAATTTTGGAGCTATTCATAGCTATATATATCCAAAAGTAGTTGAAAGGTTTAAAGTGAAGATATGCAAACATGAAAAGTCTTGGTTGGTTCAGCTAGCCACCAAAACTAAGAGGAAAACTAGTGAACTTGTCAAGAATTGTCGAATGATCAACATGAATGGAGTCAACACTAAGACATATTTTAACATCATACCACTTGGGTCATACGGCTTCATAATTAGTATGGATTGGTTGGAAAATAATCATGTTATCATATATTGATACAACAAGGATTTCACATGTCTGGATGATGAAGGGAATTCAAGGACAATGTAAGGTATTCCAAGACATGTACTCGTTAAAGAGATTTCAACATTCCAGATGAAATGTTTTTTTACGAAAGGATGTTAGATATATGCATCCCATATGGAAGAGACAACAAAATAAAAGGAGCCAAGTCTCTAATATTATCCAGTATTGAAGGAATATGAAGATGTATTTGGGGAATTGTCAAGATTACCCCCAAAGAGAGATATTGATTTCTCTATTGACTTGATTCCTGAAAATTTTCCCCAGTGTCTAAAACACTCTACAGAATGAGCACACGAGAGAGAAAATAGTTTCATATGAAAATAGAATCAATTTTGAAGAAGGGGTACATACACCCATATGTATTACCTTGGGGTTCCTAATTCTCTTTGTGAAGAAAAAAGATGGAAGTATGAGGTTGTGTATTGAATTCAGAAAGCCGAATAAGGTTACTGTAAAGAACAAGTACCCTCTACTGCAAATCGATGATATTTTTTATAAAATGAATGGAGCAAGGATATTTTCCAAGAATGTTTAACATCTTGCTCTTGCGTGCACATGATTTGACTTATTCTTTGAGGACACTTGCGTGCAAGTGATCCAGTTTTGTATATTGTATTCTATTTCTCTTATGGATTCCAATGATGATGCTTATGGATTATGATGTTATGTTATTTGATATCTATGTATAAAAATATTATATTGATGGGTTTCTTTTGAGTGTGCAGGACACTTGACAGATTGAGGATGTTGATGGGAACAATGGATCTCCTTGGACCCCGGATCGAGTCTGGGAGTGGACTGTATACGGTTTGGGTATTTTGATTTATGCATATGTGACATATGATTGGGTATATTATGATGTTGTTATGGATCATTGACATTGTTTCATTGATGGAAGCATGCTGGTGACTTATTTCTAATCAGACTCACATAAGGAGTAAAGGGGGCATCCACAACAATCAGGTATTGAGGGAGAGGTGTGGCAACAACCCTTCCAAAATCTACTAGCACTCCCTCCATGGCTCAAATTGTAGGTTAAACATTACCTAACTTGAGAGATCCATGATGTCGTGAGGGAATACTGAGACAATCACTCACGAAGATTCTAAG
Organism: Picea engelmannii; assembly: GCA_009831015.1. Lineage (NCBI taxonomy): Eukaryota > Viridiplantae > Streptophyta > Pinopsida > Pinales > Pinaceae > Picea > Picea engelmannii. Next base: position 397,495 of record ML776941.1, read on the forward strand.
GGGAGCGCAATAAGGAAGGGTCCTTATTCCTTAGAAGCCCTTAGTCTCTCACAAGGTCACCTAATGTACTATTGAATCCAAGGTTTGGAGAACTACCAAAATTAGTCAAAGGTGAGTGGCACCCTTGGAGCACATAGTGTGTCTTTAAGGGAACATATCATAAATAAAAAAAAGAATAAAGGTGAGTGCCACCCCTAGAGCACGTAGTGTGTCTTGAAGGGCACATCACGATTTTAATAAAGGAGAGTCAATGAACCTAGGTGCCTAGAAAACAATAATTGTTTTGACATGGTCGGCCTTAAAATAAATATTAAATGAGTAATTTTTACTAATTATAAAATTCCCTTAAAATTTCTAAGCCTAGTTAAAAATTTAGCCTAGGTCTAAATAGGGTAAGAAGACTTAAAAATAAATAATAAATTAATAAAAGGGGGATAAAGAAAAATCAAGTTAAGAATTAAAAGAAAAATATTTTATCTAAAGATTTAATTACTGATTATGTGCAATACATGCTAAATTGGAACTTAGACAAGAAGAGAAATGAATGTAAAAAGGAACGTGGAAACATAGAAAGGAATCTAGTCTAGTCTAACTAAAGAAATTTCATAAATGAAGCACAACTAAGTTTTAGAAAGATGTCAGACATTAAAAAGAAAATAGAGGGAATAAAGGAACATCAAGGAGTGTTTTTAGGATCACTTTTAGGATGAGTGAGGGAAATTTACTTTTAATTAAATTAAATAAGTGAATTTATGGTGCAACTAAGGGATTGATGACAAGTGTATGGGGGGGGGGTAATTCCTAGATAATTTTTTGATTAAATGATTTGAACATGCAAATGGAAGGGTCACTAAAACAATTCTAAAAAAGTAATAGCTGAGAAGAGGAATGGATCATGACTGGTATGTGTAGATTTATGATGTTAGAATTTCTTTGATTGATTTTCTTTTGGGAGTTGGGATACTCAGCTTGAAAAAGAGAGTGGTATCTCAACCTTACGGGGTGAGCCGGGAGCTAGATTTTTCTTTGGTTTTGCATGCGTGGCCCCTTTGTGGCTTGGGGGGATAAAGGGGAAGAAGTATACCCCTAACATTGGATGGGAGGTACCGGTGAAGTCTTCACAGTTAGAAAGCGAGGATATGGATGGAGCGCAAGCGCGAGAGATCATCTTCGACTTCTCTCCTTCGGTCATGGTATTTTTACATTGGGTTGTTCCTTATTAAGATAACTTTAATTTAAAATTTTCATCAAATATGTTCCCAATCGATTGGTGGTTGATTTTATTCAGTTGTAAATTTTTATACACTATGTTGGCATTGGAGCCACTCAAACGCATTGGTGAATACTTAGAAAATGTGAACTATGAATTTATTTTGAGTTGAGCATTGGATTGGTTGGTGATTGACTGCATGATGAATTATAAAGCATGATTATATAGTTTTATTTTATGCATCAATAACCAGGTTGAATTGAGGACCTTCACCATGTTGTATACATTGTTGAGTTTGGCCCAACCTGTCGATTAATTGAAATCAAACTATCTACAATGATAAAAAGAGGTTCCTTTTATTCTTTGTAGATATTTCCAAGTGCTCCCTTCATTGGTTTCTTTTCCTTGACCACTGTAGGCTCTTCGCGCCACCCATGCTTGGCGTTTTCACACATGAAATTACCATGCGCTTGTGCCTTTAATCTGCGTTTTTTCTTTAAATCTCGCAGCTCGTCCCTCATAAAATTTTCTGAGTTTGACTAACCTAGTCTACAAAATTCTTTTATGGGTGCTATCCCTACAATTATACCTTTCAAAATATTTGTTTTGGCAACCTTCCTTGCGAATGGTTATGGAACTATATATGGAAAAAAAAATTAAACTTCCTCGATGTTTTTAATAAGAAAATGTGGCCAGGCATGGGTGCCTCCTACCCAACGCTTGATATCTCTATTGTATTCTCTCACCTATGCGTTCCCAGTGATTCTATAACTTTGTTTGCATCTGAAATTTCCCTTGGATATTGAAGGGATTTTCCCTACGTTTTTGTGGAGACCCTAAGCTTCGTGCCACCCCTCCTTGCCAAGCTAAACATTACAATTTTACCTGCATTATTACTTCCTTGCCCAACATTTGTAAATGTGTTGAACCTGCACAAAATAGATCTAGCTAGAAAATAATACACACATTTGCAGAGAGAAATTAAGAAAGAAGAAGCAAGATAGAAAGAATGGAAGAATTCTCATTAACCGTATTCCACACTCAAAAGAGTGAATAATTTACAATAAATATAGGATACATGAGTAACTAATAATCCATAGTGGTGGTCTAGATTGATCTGGACACACACCAACAATTACAAGAGTAAACTGCAACCTAGTCTAGTCTCTTAGGCAATTACGGGAGTGAACTGCCACCTAGTTGAGTTAACTAGTCAACTAGTCTTCAGTTAACTGACTGAACAAAGAGTGGTGAGTTGGTGATGATCCCAATGTTGCATGGTGAAAAAACCAATGCAACATCTAAACTTAACTCAACTAGTCAAACTGAAGTGTCAACTAAAAGAGAATATTCTCCATGTGGAATATTCTCCCCTAAAATATAGGAGACTAGATAATGACTAATTATGACTAATAAACAAGGAATAACCTGAGGAAAAATAAATCCTAGGTGTGTGTGAAGTAACTCCAACATCCCCCCTGAACATCACTATGGTGAAAATAAAGAATGGGTCCCGGCTACGAGGCCATGTTAGGTACCCAAATACAAAAGATATATTGAAGTAAAAGAGGAAAGAGAGAAAACCTCATGGGAACAAAACCCCCCCTCAAATTAAAATGCATAAAATAAAAAATGATAACGAACAAAAGGCAGTTGCTAAGCAACCATGTCCTTCACTCCAAGAAGACCTCGCAACTGTGCAAGTTTGTGCTCTTTGAAGATTTTGTTGAATATGTAGATGTCTACACAGATATGATAAAGTATATGCATCATTGATATTTCCACTCGTATCCACTTTATTTTCTTGTAATGAATAATGTCCAAATAAATTTTGGATGGAATTTTGAAAACCGTACAGCCGTTTCCAGAAAAATGCTGAAATTTTGTTGATTTTAAAACGATCATAACTTCACTTTTCGGACTCCATTTCGGAAGAATTTTTTTTTGAAATTGGATATTTTCCCGAGAGGAATTCAAATATATAATTTGTTTCTACAAATTGCGCTAAAAAAAATATCATAATGGCGTCTGATGTGCGTGGATCTCTTTTTGTCTCCTGACATACATGCATGCATGGTGCATGCAAAAGTGTCTGCATGTGACTCCTGAGATGAATGCCATATATCTTCCATATTAATTTCAGAAAATAAATCTGAAATGGAGTAGACATCATCTTCAATTAATGGAAGAAAAATTTTTGCAAAAACTTTTTTAGAAGACTCTTCATAATAAGAGACTTGATCTTCTAATGGCTTCTCTTCTGGTTCTCTCTGTTCGAACTCCTGTATGAAATCTTCACAATATTCTTTATTCCCAAACAAAACCTCCAATCTAGTCCATAATTCATTTGGAGTTAATCCTTGTGATTCTTCATATACTTGATGGAAAAGTTCGGGAGAAACAGATAGGCCGATACTTCCTATCGCCATATCTTGTCTATTGAGAAAATCGTTTTTATCATTGATAGAAACAGAATCTACTTCCATTGCCATGGTTATTTGGTACAATCCTTTGCATCTAAGATGAAGCATAATTTTTGGCTTCCATTCCAAATAGTTATGAGGCGTGAGAAGTATTTTCGGCGAATAATCCATCTTTTTGTTGTCTTCAATCTTTTGTACCTGCAAAAAATGATTTGGTGTAGATTTTTCTTAGAAGTCTGTCGGCTCTGATACCATGTAAATTTCTTGAACCTACACAGAATATATCTAGCTAGAAAATGCTACACACATTTGCAGAGAGAAACTAAGAAAGAAGAAGCAAGATAGAAAGAATGAAAGAATTTTCATTAATGGTATTCCACACTCAAAAGAGTGAATAATTTACAATAGATATAGGATACACGAGTAACTAATAATCCATAGTGGTGGGCTAGATTGATCTGGACACACACCAACAGTTATAAGAGTAAACTACCACCTAGTCTAGTCTCTTAGGCAGTTACGGGAGTGAACTGCCACCTAGTTGAGTTAACTAGTCAACTAGTCTTCAATTAACTGACTGAACAAAGAGTAGTGAGTTGGTGATGATCCCAATGTTGCATGGTGACAAAACCAATGCAACATCTAAACTTATCTCAACTAGTCAAACTGAAGTGTCAACTGAAAGATAATATTCTCCAGGTGGAATATTCTCCCCTAAAATTTATGAGATTGGATAATGACTAATTATGACTAATAAACAAGAAATAACCTTAGGAAAAATAAATCCTAGGTGTGTGTGAAGTAACTCCAACACCCCCCCTAAACATCACTATGGTGAAAATAAAGAATGGGTCCCAGCTACGAGGCCATGTTAGGTACCCAAATACAAAAGATACACTGAAATAAACTAGGAAAGAGGGAAAACCTCATGGGAACAAAACCCCCCCTCAAATTACAATGCATAAAATAAAAAATGATAAGGAACAAAAGGCAGTGGCTAAGCAACCATGTCCTTTACTCGAAGAAGACCTCGCAACTGTGCAAGTTTGTGCTCTTTGAAGATTTTGTTGAAGATGTAGATGTCTGCACGGATCTGATGAAGTATATGCATCATTGTTATTTCCACACATATCCACTTTATTTTCTTGTAATGAATAATGTCCAAATAAATTTTGGATGAAATTTTGAAAACCGTACGGCCATGTCCAGAAAAATGTTGAAATTTTGTTGATTTTAAAACGATCATAACTTCACTTTTCAACCTCCGTTTCAGACGATTTTTTTTTTGAAATTGGATATTTTCCCGAGAGGAATTCAAATATATAATTTGTTTCTACAAATTGTGCTCAGAAAATATCAAAATGATGTCTGATGTGCGTGGATCTCTTTTTGTCTCTTGACATGCATGCATGGTGCATGCAAAAGTGTCTACATGTGACTCCTGTGATGAATGCCATATATATTCCATATTAATTTCAAAAAATAAATCTGAAATGGAGTAGACATCATCTTCAATTAATGGAGAAAAATTTCTGCAAAAACTTTTGTAGAAGACTCTTCATAATAAGAGACTTGATCTTCTGATGGCTTCTCTTCTAGCTCTCTCTGTTCAACCTCCTGAATGAAATCTTCAGAATATTCTTTATTCTCAAATAGAACCTCCAATATGGTCCATAATTCATTTGGAGTTAATCCTTGTGATTCTTCATATACTTGATGGAAAAGTTCGGGAGAAACATACATGCTAATACTTCCTATGGCCATATCTTGTCTATTGAGAAAATCATTTTTCTCATTGACAGAAACAGACTCTACTTCCATTGCCATGGTTATTTAGTACAAGCCTCTGCATCTAAGATGAAGCATAATTTTTGGTTTCCATTCCAAATAGTTATGAGGCGTGAGAAGTATTTTCGGCGAATAATCCATCTTTTTGTTGTCTTCAATCTTTTGTACCTGCAAAAAATGATTTGGTGTAGCTTTTGCTTAGCAGTCCGTCAGCTCTGATACCATGTAAATGTGTTGAACCTGCACAAAATAGATCTAGCTAGAAAATACTACACACATTTTCAAACAGAAATTAAGAAAGAAGAAGCAAGATAGAAATAATGGAAGAATTCTCATTAACTGTATTCCACACTCAAAAGAGTGAATAATTTACAATAGATATAGGATACATGAGTAACTAATAATCCATAGTGGCGGGCTAGATTGATTTGGACACACACCAACAATTACAAGAGTAAACTGCCACCTAGTCTAGTCTCTTAGGCAGTTACTGGAGTGAACTGCCACCTAGTTGAGTTAACTAGTCAACTAGTCTTCAGTTAACTAACTGAACAAAGAGTAGTGAGTTGGTGATGATCTCAATGTTGCATGGTGACAAAACCAATGCAACATCTAAACTTAACTCAACTAGTCGAACTGAAGTGTTAACTGAAAGAGAATATTCTCCAAGTGGAATATTCTCCCCTAAAATATAGGAGTCTGGATAATGACTAATTATGATTAATAGACAAGGAATAACCTTAGGAAAAATAAATCCTAGGTGTGTGTGAAGTAAATCCAACAATGTTGACCTTACTCTCTACTTTTTTGATCAAGAGGATTGCAACTCTGGGATCGAGGTATATTACTCAGGGTTTTGGAGAAAGACACCATCTATGTTATGATTTTCTTGCCCCTAAATCATCCCCCAAGTGCACTGCGTCTGGTTGTCGGAGATTTTCCTTCACACTAATATACAACGCATTCCCATATCCTCTCTGCATTTTTATTTAATTCCCAACGCATTTCCTTCTCCCCTGGTGTCCTTCCTTAATTGGCTCGGTGTTCTGCCCTTTTATCTCTAAGTTTTACCTGTGTTGGTCTCTCTATTTTTAAGGATATTTTTCGGACGTCAGGTGTATCTACTCAATCCCCTCCTCGATGGAATTAGAAACTCCCTTGATTGGTGGCAGTGATCCTGTAGCAATTCGTACTGGGTCGGACTATCCTTGGCCACATATTGCATGGATGTCTAGTGCCTTGTAGGCTCCATTGAGCCTCCTCCACCAACTCCTAGCTTGTATGAGTGTTTCTCCTTGCCAGACTCGCATGGAAAAAGTCCAACCTTCACTAATTCTCAATCCTCCCTATTCTTGCCAATTCCCGAAATTTTACTAATGTTGGGGGTAACATAAACCTTTTTCTTAGCTTTAGTTGTTAAAAAGTTTGTGTCTCGTTATTATTATTGCAGAACAATTGAGTAGAGAAACTACTCTTAGTATGCCTTCCACCTTGAAATTTTATATGGCTTGAGAATATATATGGATGGAGAATTTTTATGGCTAAATTCGAGAAATAGAAATTTAACTTGGGTTTGACATTTAATGGTTGTAGAACCCTGACTATAGAATGAATTAATCTCAGATCCAATCTACCATACACAATAATCCTTTTACACCAGGTTTCTCCTTAACACTTACTTCCTTAACCTTTGGAGTTATCTAGGAGGCAAGGTAAGATCCCTTTATGAGGCAGATTAGCGTTAAAATAAGGGAGGTAAAATTTGGAATTTACCAACTCCAATTTATGTTCTAAATTGATGTTTATGTATAATATTGTATTGTTTTTTTCAGTAAGCATTAAGTGATATGTTCATGGAAGGATCGTAAAATCCAAATTGTGAAAATGTCAGATGCTTATGATACTTTCTCTCGGGAATACACCATTTAATAATGTTACCGCATGCAAATTTTAGTCGTACTATTGATGAGTTGTGTTGCAGGTGGCATTGATGTCATTTACTTGATGCATGTTGTAGTAATTTTACTTTTATGCCACTAAATGAGTTGGCATATATTTGTTTAAAGTGAGGATACCCTTGCACCTTAATTTACGAACTGACGACTGAAGTTATGTGACTAGACTTCTTGCGCGCAAAGAGAATGTGATGTATTGAATGATTATTTAGATATTAGACTTCTTGCGCAAACAAATTTAATATGACAGATGGTTGCATTTATGGTAATGGTTAAGTGGTTAGATTGCGTTACTTTATGGACTCATGATGACACATAAACATTTACACCTTTATTATCAACGTGCATTTCAATAACGATGATGCCTGATTAGTTTAGTAATAAAATTTACTTGCGCTCCTTAATTTAAGTGGGTGTGGGATTTCTACATAATTATTCTCTTTCACCTTTGATTTTAATGTTAAGTAATCTTGTGTCTTGAATTATTGATTTATGACTAATTTAGTGACTAGTTCTTTGGCATCTTTACTTAAGTTGACATATGATTGTTCTAGAATTGTTACTCTCACACGCAACAAATATTTAAATGTGGATGTATGATTGATGATGATATTGATTACCATTGCACTATGATTATCGATGAGTAGGATTGATGGATTGATCTAGTTTATGATTGGACTTGTTGTTACTGGGATGTAGACACTTCCTTAATTCTTAGAACAATCGCCAACCCTGAGACCTTAAATGGTTAAAATTATTTGTAACTTGGTCTTGAGTGTTACTTATGTGTCTTGGAGGTCCTAACCTTGTAGGGTAGGTTGGGCGGGTAGTATATTATGTCATTCTTATGATTATCTTTATGATCCTAAAGTTATCGTTATGTTACCTCATGTTATCCTGGTGTTATCGGATGATTATCTTTATAGATGAGTTGAGCAATTTATGATTCATACTATTTATGCATCATTACTAATTGTATGAATGCAATGATTATGGGCTACTATTTATCTGTGTTAATGCATTGATATGTGTATTTTTATTAACGGTGAGGATGTGTCGGATTTGTGTCATGATTAATTGTTAATGCGTTAATAATGTTTTGTTAAAGTATTGGATGATGTGTCGATAAAGTTTCTATTGATTGCGATGTTTTAAATTTCCTAACGTGAAAAAAAAAAATAATGGTTGTACTTCGCTTTTGTTGTCGTAACGGCGAGGCCATTACATATGGTATTAGATTGGGTTTAACCTTGTGACTATGGATTTCCATGCCTTCCTTTGTACTGTAATTTATCATTGATTTATCGATAAATTAAAATTTGAATTCTCCCTATGGTAATCCTGGATAGAGGACGTCATGGAGGTAGACGACATGGTGCTAGGAGAGGAGGTGTGATGCCTCTAGAAGCACCCATGCCCAAGGGGTTTAACCCATAAGGGGAAAAAAAATTATTTGGGAAGGAGCCAATTTTTGTAAGGGATGTGGATGGTATGATAAGGTCCTTCCAGGGAAATGTCTGAGGCCTTGATTAACCGTCTAGATAGAAATTAGGCCATGGCCCCTGTACCCCCTAATGGTGCATGACACGCCCCAGTCGGTACTGGTAGAATTTATTGAGAACACGAGAAGTTCAAGTTTACTGAGTTATTTTTAGCCATGGATGGTGCGGTCGTCGAGTCATGGTTGGAGGACATGGCGATGTGCTTCGCACTTCGTGACTACATCTCCAACATGAAAGTCTGCATGGAGGTATTTCAGCTGAAGGGGGGCACTCTTCTATGGTTGAAGACGCTCCTACCATAAATTAACACTGTCGTGGAAGACATTTCATGGGAACTGTTCGAGGAGCGGTTCCAGGAGAAGTATTTTTAAGAGGAATTCATTGAGTTCCATCTCAATGAGTCCAATGCCTTATGACAAGGTGGTCGTACGGTGTCGGAGTACCAGGCATGTTACATGGAGATGCATAGGTATGCTCCACATATAAACACAAAGAATATTAAGGTAAACAAGTTCGTTTCAACGTTAACTTCAACATTCATGTGAAAGTGAGGATCTTAATTCCTCAGACGTAGAACGATGTAGTCCAGAAGGCCCTCATAGCTGAGGAAGAGCTAATCAGTGTGGGTTAGGGCAGGGATCATGTGCGACCGATGGGACAAGCGATGTATGGTGCGCAGTAACATGAGACTCCAGCTATAATTTCTTCAAGGTATCAGGATACTTCGAGAGCATCCACATTCATGACACCTCGATGACTGCCTCCCCAGTAGGGAACTCCCCATAGGGGACCACCGCATGAGAGACAACAATTGTTAGGCCTGTTCAATGGAACAAACCAGGGTTTCAGGATGGTGGGCCAACAACTTCTAGTTCAGGGACTAGGAGTACTAGACTGAATACCGGATGCTGGACATGTGGAGAGGCACATTACTTGCGCGACTATCTGATAGAGAGGGATACAGAGGACAAATTGATAGGACCCACTACAGTTGGAGATTTGGGCAAGGCCCAAAATATTAATGTAGAAGTTATTAAATACCATGTTGAGCACCAGTTCACTGTGCTCGAGACGTTAGGCACAATCACGAACCAAACTTTATGTTTGGATAGAAATAGATACTACAAAAGAGCATGCACAAGGATGCAAGTTATGTGCATTTTTAGCACGGAACGATAAGTGTGTGGAAAAAGGATTATAAATCCTTCTGGTAGTACAATATTTGAGGACATGTTCCTAGAAGAGTTACCAAGTTGTCACCCGAAGGCAAAATGGAATTTACCATCGACTTAAAACCTTGAATTGAAGCGATAGCAAGAACGCCTTATCAGATGTCGAACCCTAAGTTACAGTAGTTGAAAATACAACTGAAAGAGTTGTTGGACCTAGGACTGATACATCCAAGTGTGTCAACTTGGGGTGAACCTGTTATTTTCATACGGAAGAAGGATGGGTCATGGAAACTCTGCATTGACGACCATCAATTGAATAAGGAAATGATAAAGAACCAGTATTCGTTGCCAATAATAGAATATTTGTTTGATCAAATGAAAGGTGCGACAATGTTTTTGAATATCGACTTGAGATGAAGATATCATGAGTTATGGATCAAGGAGGAAGAAATTCCTAAGACCGCATTCAAGACGAGTTTTGGGAATTATGATTTTACCATTTTACCATTTGGACTAACAAACACCCCAGGGGTATTCATGAGCTTAATGAATGGGGTGTTCCATGAATACTTGGACAAGTTTGTTCAAGTATTCATTGATCATATTTTGATACTTGGATGATGGAAGAACATGACGAATATTTGTGCTTGGTACTACAATGTTTACAAGGGAAAACATTATACGAGAAACTATCGAAATTCTCTTTTTATAAATTGAGGATTTATTATTTAGGGCATGCTATCTTCGACAAAGGTATCTTTGTTGATCCAGCAAAGGTAGAGGATATTATGCAATGGTATGCATCGACGAGTGTACCAGAAGTATGTAGATTCATGGGTTTAGCTGGATATTGTTGATGGTTCATCTAAGGTTTTTCAAGGATAGCAAATCCGATTATGGAATTGTAGAATAAAAACAAGAAGTTTGTATGGACATATAAATGTATGGAATCATTTCGAAGGTTGAAGGAGTTGTTGACAAAAGTGTTGATACTAAAAGTCCCTGACATGGATGAGGACTTCTTGGTATGCATAGACGCATACAAGGAAGGATTAGGTGGAGTCTTTATGCAAGTCAGTCGAGTAATCGCTTACATCTTAAGGAAGTTAAGAAATCACGAGGAGAACTACGTGACGCACGATTTGGAGATTTTGGCCATTGTGTATGCCCTGAGAGTGTGGAGGCACTACCTGATTGGATGAAAATTCGAACTGAAAATAGACCACTGTGGTTTGCAACACATTTTTATGCAAAGTGACTTGAACGCATGACAAATGTGTTGGTCAAAACTAGTTAGCGAGTACGATTTTGAGATTACCTACATAAAAGGAACAATGAACAGAGTGGCAGATGTGTTGAGTTGGAAACCACAAATATTTTCAGTGATACCTCCCTAGATGAATCTTCGTGAAAATATCCTAACTATACAATGCGACGACGACTGGTATAAAGAGGTTAAGGAAAATATCAGACAAGTCACCATGTTTGTACCAAATTTTGAGGGATTTACTGTGTACAAGAGAAGACCAATGATGAAGAGAATAAATATATTGTTTCTCATGTGAAGAAAAGGAAAGAAAGAAGAAACAACATTCTGAAGAAAAAAAATAGAAGATCAGTTCCATATCACAAGAAGGATGTATCTAATATTAGATGTTTCAACTGTCAGAAGTTGGGATACTTTTCTTACCAATGTTCTCAATGGAAAGGAAAAATAGAATATCATGCACATGCAACATATATGGTGTATTATACATCTCAAAAGAAGACAAGGGAAACAAAAGATGAAGTGTATTTATTCATATCATCTCTCACAGGTACCATCACTCAATAAAGTGATATTTGTCTAGTGGATAGTGGTGCTTCCAAGCACATGACCGGGTTCCAAAATTCTCTTACAAATTTGACATAAAAGAGTTCATCCCTTCAGGTTGAACTTGAATATGTTTCCAAGAATCCTTTAAAAGGAGTAGGAGAAGCCGCCTACTAGATTGATACAAGTAATTCTATTTCAATAAAGGATGTATTTCTTGTACAAGGTTTGAAGAAGAATCATATTTCTATCTATGCTTTATAATATTGAGGCTTCAAAGTATCTTTTGTTGATGGCCAATTCCTTCTTTGGCCTAAGGGTTCAAGTATATATTAGGCTATTGTGATTGGTGTCTGAGAGGGATGATTGTATAAATTAAAGGCACACCCAACACAAGCCCTTGTACACAGAAATATTATCTCTAGTGAGTTATGGCACTGAATACTTTCTCACTTCAACTACAAATCCTTTCCAGTTTTGAGTAAGATGGTTATAGGTCTACCAGATATGCATGTGGAACATGATGGAGTATGCAAAGTATGTGCACTTAGAAATAATGGAAAGTGAACTTTTCCAAGAAGTAACAATACATCTAAGGGGATCTTGGACATTATACATTCATATGTATGCAGAGAAATGATGGTACCATCTCTAGGTAAATTTTTATATTATGTCAATTTTGTTGATGATTTCTCACGTAAAACATGGATCTATTTCTTGAAAGTAAAAGATGAAGTTTTCAATAGGTTTCAAGAATTCAAGGCTTTAGTATAAAATATCTCTAGAAGAAATATTAAAGTTTTGAGTTCAGATAATGGAGGTTAATACACCTCAAATGAGCTCAAGGACTTTTGCATAGAAGCATGGATTCAGAGGGAGATGACAACTCCCCACAACCCCCAACATAATGGGGTTGCATAGAGAAAGAATAGATCAATTTTAGAAGAAGGTAAAGTAATGATCCATGACCAAAACTTACTAGTGCATCTATGGGAAGAAGCATCCAATACAATAGTATATGTCCAGAACATAAGTCCTCATAAGATATTGGGGAACAAGACACCATAAGAAGTATTCACCGGAAATAAACCAGAATTCAACCACTTGAGGATATTTGGTTGGTTAATGTACATACATGTTCCCAAGGAAAAGAGAAAAAAGCTAGAGCCTTTAGCAAATAAGGGTACCTTCATTGGGTACAGTGAGAATTCAAAGGATTATAGAATATACATCCCCAGACAGAGAAAAAATGAAATTAGCAAGTATGTCACCTTTGATGAAGAAGCATACTTTAGTAAATCTAGAGAGTCTCACATGTAAGAGGATAGAGAGGAGAAAGAGGCTCCAAAGGATGCAGTGATGATTGACTCTACTCCAGAAGAACATATCCCAGAAAATCATAATGAGACATTAGAGCCAGAGGTACTGGTAGATCCACCCAAATAGGTTACAGTTACCAACAAGATACCAACATGGCTCTGGGACACTTTGCAGGAAGAAGAAAAACATGTTTCTCCTAGTGGCTCCTTTAGAGAGAGAAAGTGACCACACAAGTTTTCCATCTATGTGGAACTGATTAGTAATATCATTGATTCAAAACCTTCCACTTATGAGGAAGCTACAAAGAAACAAGTGTGGAAGGATGCTATGATGGAAGAGTATCGATCCATCATGAAGAATGATGTGTGGGAAGTGGCTTTGAGACTAGAAGGGAAGTCAGTGGTGACTTCCAAGTGGATCTACAAGATCAAACATGTTGCAGATGGTAGAATACAGAATTAGAAAGCTACATTTGAGGCTAGAGGATTCTCCCATAAAGAGGGAGATTATTATGATGATAAATTTGCTCTAGTTTCAAGGTACACTTCTATTAGATATATTATTTCTATTGCTTATATTATGGGCTGAAAATTACACTAGATGGATGAAAAGACTGCTTTATTTAATTGTGTAATTGAAGAACAAGTGTGCATAGAGAAGCCAAAAGGTTTTGTAATATATGGGAAGGAGTCTCATGTTTGTAAATTGAATAAATATTTGTAGGTTCTTAAGTACTAGGCACCTAGGGAATTATAGTCCAGAATAGACAGTTATTTGATGACCTTGGGGTTTACCAAGAGTGATGTAGATCCCAAACTTTACTACAAAGTTGAAGATGGTTTCCCCTTGATATTGGTACTATATGGAAATCACACTAGATGGATGTAAATATCGCTTTATTGAAAGGTGTAATTGAAGAAGTTTACATAGAGAAGCCACAAGGTTTTGTGATCTATGGAAAGGAGTCCCATGTTTGTAAATTTAATAAATATTTGTATGGCCTTAAGAATGCACCCAGGACATTGTATTCCAAAATAGATCGTTATTTGATGAGCTTGGGGTTTACCGAGAGTGATGCAGATCCCAACATTTACTACAAGGTTGAAGATGGTTTCCCCTTGATATTGGTATTATATGGATGAACTTTTTCTTATAGGGGATGAGAAGCTCATATATGGGTGTAAGAGGGAGCTCACTTCAGAGTTTGAAATGAAGGATATGGGTTTGGTACATTATTTCATGGTATTGGAGGTGTGGTAGAGACTAGATGAGATCCTCCTTAGCCAAGGAAAATATACAGTTGATATCCTATACATATTTGGGATAATTGATTGCAAGTCCATGGCTAGACCTATGGTTACGAATATGAAACGCTTGAGAGATTCTTCTTCATATTTGGTTGATCCCATGATGTACAAACAATTGATCAAATCCTTGATGTACCTGGCTAACACCAGGCTGTATATATGCTTTGGAGTGAACACATTGAGTCATTACATGGCTGAAACTAGTCATGTACATTTGGTAGAAGCAAAGCATGTATTGAGGTACTTGCATGGTACGGTTGGATATGGAATCAGATATGTCTTAGAAAGTGAAGTAAATATGCAAGGTTATACATATTTTGACTGGGCACAGAGTGAAGTGGATAAGATATTGGTTGTGGAGCCTAATTATATTCCTAATTCACAAGTCTTTGTTTTTAGCCATGTTTGTATCCCATGAAGATTGTACACCTTAGAATACTATACACGCCTCCATGCGGGGGGGTTGAAGGGGGGGATTTCCTTCCCTGTGGGGTTTGGGGGGCTCATCCCCCCAGCTGGAGAGTATGGGGGCAAGCAGGCCCCCGATGGGGGTTTGATGGTGAAGCCCCCAAAGGAAAAAAATCCTTGTAAATATATATTGTAATTTCATAGTAAATATGGACCATTCATTATAAGGTCGCAGATATGACAGTAGAAGTTATGTTAGGGATTTTTTTTCCTAGAAGGAAACCCTCTTTTATGAAGGAATTGTATTGCATATATGTATCATTGTGAATATTTTATTTTGAGAGAGGAGACTATGAGAGAAACAAGAGAAAGATACAACATGTGTGTTGTAGGTTGTATCCCTTCATTTTTCGATAATAATAAAGGAAGGACCTTGAAATTTTTGTGGTGAACGTATCCCACATTGGTGAACCACGTATATCTGTGTCTCTATTGTATTGTGCATTTCTGTGTTTTATTTTTGCATTTGCATTATTTTTATTGCTTTGCGATCTTTTTTTTACCAACAACTAGTATTAGAGAGAAAGGTAACTCGTAGGAAAAGAGGGTTCCTGGTTCGAGTGGGAGAAATGGTGGAAGATGGAAAGTTTAGGGTCGAGAAATTTAACAGCCAAAACAACCAGTTATGGAAGATGCAAATGGAATATTATTTATATCAAAAGGATCTATTCCTACCATTGGGTGGAATAACAAAGAAGTCGACGACCATGAAGGATGAAGAATGGGAGGTTCCTGACATAAAGGAAGTAGGAACGATACAAATGAGCCTGGAAGAATCAGTGGCTTTCAATATTTCGAAAGAAAAGAGAACAAATGAGATGATGGACACATTGGATAAACTATATGAAAAACCATTGGCATACAATAAGGTATTTCTAATGAAGAGATGATTTAATATGAAGATGTGAAAAGGTGGGTCTGTTGCAGATCATTTAAATGAATTTAATACGGTTACTAGTCAACTAAGTTATGTAAAAGTGGACTTTGATGATGAGGTCAGGGCTCTTCTAATCTTGTGCTCATTTCGAGAAAGTTGGAAAAACTTGGTCATGGATGTAAGTAAGTCTGTCTCTAGTTCAAACACTTTAAAATTTGATGATGTTATTGGTGTCATCCTTAGTGAGGATATGAGATAGAAAAGAACAGGTGAGATGTTAGGTAATTCATTAGACATGGAGAACATGGGAAGACAAAAGGATAAAGGAAAAGGATCAGGGAACCACATGAATTCTAGGAAGGGCAGATCCAAATCAAAACAGGGAAAGATAGAGTGCTAGAATTGTGGGAATAAAAGACATCTTAATAAAGACTGCAGAGCTCCAAAGAAGCAAAGAGATGGACAACAAGAGAAAAATTATGAAGCAAATGTAATAGGTGATGTGTTACAAGAGGCTTTGATTCTTTCTGTAGATAATATTTCTAAGTCTTGGGTAGTGTATTCAGGGGATTCATTTCATGTCACACCACATAGGAAACATTTTATAGATTATGTTCAAGGTAATTTTGGACAAGTTCATTTTGGTGATGATGCACCATGCAAAATTGTTGGAATGGGAAAGGTAAAAATAAAGCAAAGGAATGGAAACCAATGGTTGTTGAAAGAGGTAAGACACATTCCATATCTAAGGGAAAATATAATTTCAACAGGGCAGTTGGCAAGTGAATGTTTTATATCTATATTTACAAATAAGGCATGGAAGGTCACCAAAGGATCACTGGTGATAGAAAAAGAAGAGAAGGTAGGTACATTGTATTTATGTACTGGTAATATTGATTATTCTATCTCTTTAGCTTCTACATAAGTGGATACAACAATGTGGCATCAAAGGATTGGACACATTAGTGAGAAGGGGATGTATATACTTCACAAAAGAAATTTGTTTCCATATCTTAAAAAAATTGATTTGGAGTTCGGTGAGCATTGTGTTTATGGAAAATAGAAGAGAGTTAGATTTATCAGAGTTGGAAAAGAAAAGAAGTGTGAAAGGTTAGATCTTGTGCATATAGATGTATGGGGATGAGATCAGATATCATCTCTTAGTGGATCTCATTATTATGTTACTTTTATTGATGATGCAACTAGAAAAATTTGGGTTTATTGCATTCGACAAAAATCTAATGTTTTTTATACTTTTAAGAAATGAAAATCCTTGGTTAAGAATGAGACATAAAAAGGTTGAAGTGTCTCATATCATTTAATGGAGGTGTATATTGCAGTAATGATTTTGATGATTGATTTTCATACCATGGGATTCGTAGAGAGAAGACAGTTTCAGGAACACCACAAGAAAATGGTGTGTCAGAAAGGATGAACGAGACAATCATGGAGTGTGCAAGGAGTATGAGATTGCATGTTGGTTTTCCCTTATAGTTTTGGGAAGATTCTATAGATATTGTTGTTTACTTAATAAATAGAGGACCTTCAAGCTCTTTGTATGGTGGAATTCTAGAGTATGCATGGACATGTAAAAAGGTAAACTATTCTTTTTTGAAGAATTTTGGTTCTGAAGCATTTGTCCATATTGATAAAAAAAAATAGAACAAAGGTTCAGGAAAAATCCAAGAAGTGTACCTTTATTGGATACGGTCTTAATGATTTTGGTTATCTCTTATGGGATTATGAAAATCACAAAATCATTAGGAGTAGAGATGTGATATTCAATGAGAAGGTCATGTACAAAGATCAGTTGCAGAGAAATAAACAGGAAAAATAAAAACCATAATACACAGTTCTTGATGAGATCACTAAAAAAGAAATTCCAAAGGTACCAGAAAATCAAAATGTACAACAACATGAGAAACATGTACCTCAAACTCTTGCAAGTCTTTTTAGAAGATCTACCAAGTTAAGTAGACCCCCTGAATGATACTCTCCTTCATTGTATTATTTATTGTTGATTGATTATGGTGAACCAGAATGTTATGAAGAGGCAATGGAGGTAGACACTAAAAATAAGTGGGAGAAAGACATGAAAGAGGAAATGGATTCCCTGGTAAATAACCAAAATTGGAACTTGGTTCACTTTCCCACAGGAAACATAACATTGCAGAATAAATGGGTTGACAAGTTGAAGGAAGAAGATGGAGGAAAAAATCGATACAAGGCTAGACTTGTCGTAGAGGGGTTTGCACAAAAGAAAGGAGGTATGTTAAACATGATCCTTGTCTGCACTTTGTGATCTTTTTCAAGGAGGATTCATGGTTGAATATGGAAAAAAGAAACATATTTATCATGAGTATTGAAAATTGAATGTTAAACAATGCATCTAGTATTTAATAACTCTAGAGAGGATAATTTGAGAAGAGAGACAACTTGGTTTTAATTCTTGGAATTCAATTATGTTATTTTGTGATATTGGTGAGAAGAATATTTCTTCACCGATATAGGCCCATATAGGTTCCAACACTGTGATCTCAATTGATATACCAAGGTGGTATTGGCAGGGAAACCATGATGTTTAATCTATGTAGTAAGGCCATATCAATGGGACAACTAGGGTCATTTTCCAATGTAGAAAGATTGTATCGAGACCAAGACCATGATTTTTTTCCAATACACTATGTTTTATCAACACCAAAATTTTGATCTATTAGGTATGATGTAGGATGATTGTATCGGTGGGAATGCTACGGTAATTGTCAATGCACAAATCTATATTGGTGAGAGAGCTACAATCTTCATTGATGAACAATTAGGTGAAGAATAGACTCAAGATGGAGTCTGGTTTTTCTATTATCTCTAACACTTTAAAAAAACCCAACATTTCTATTGAAAAAAATGTAATAAATACTTTGACAAGGGAAATCGATGTGTAGCGACAAGAACATGACTAGGGATTTAACATTTTGAGGTGGAGAGGGAACAATCTAAGTGGAATCCTACTCTCGAGAATTGATGTAAAATGTCCAAGCAACCTCCAAGGTGGGAGAGTGCCTTGAGGCATGGCCAAGGTCTGGAAAGATAATGTGTGATGACCTTGTAGTGTCAAAGAAAAACGGGAAAAAATATGACAACAAACCCTATCCATTTGATTGTGTAAGTCTGGGGGCTTTGGGAAGAAAGGAGAAGAAATGGATGCAAGGATATTTGCATGTGGGTTGAATGGTTTAGATCGAACCCTTTTCCCATATACATATACATACATGTGACATATATTTGTTTAGGTGAATTTATGACCAATAGAGCTTTGATATGTTTAAAAAGGGGTTGGTGGTTTTCAGAGAAATTTGGTGGTGAGAATTCTCCTTTTCTTGTGGTTTCCTTGGCTTGGGGTTGACAAAATGGAAGGAAAAGGATGGAATGGGGTTTATATATCCCCACTGGGACCCTTTTGACACAAAAATCAAGATAGATGGGTGTTCGAAAGATGCTTTATGCGTGACAAAACAAAGGGTCACATTGTCATATTAGAGGTTAGAGGAAGATAGGGGAAAATGTATCAACATCAAGAGGATGATCCAAAATGGTGTATTAGTGTCGAGAAGGTCATCCAACATCAATGCATAAACACCATATTTTTAATTGGCCCCAATATGCATCAGTGAGTGAAGGGGGGACAATACCGACATATAAATGGTGAATGGAATATTAAGCATCAATGTATATGTGGTTATGGGAAGATTGTTTGTGGAATTTCGACGAGGAAAGGAGGTTGGAGAGACTAAAAGAAAATAGTTAGTCAAAAAATGAACTCATTCTTGTCCCTTTTATGTGTCATTGAAGAAATTATCAAAGCTATTGACATTGGGTATATCGGTGAACGAAGGAATATCTCCTTCATCGTATTGTTAAGGAAGACATTTCTTCCAACGACACTGCCTATATTGACGAGTCAAAAATACAGTAAAAAAACTAAAGTAAAGAAGGCAAAAAAGGTCTCAAGCTTGCACAAGAAAAACTTAGGGTCCTTTCACATGATAAAAGGGCCTTGAAAAGTATAAGGGAGGGACCTTATTTCTTGAGAAAAAAATTCTTCATAAAAAAAAGATAAGAAAAAGAAAAATTGTTGGTGTTGGCACAACAAGAACGCACAACAATCAAAATACACAACCAGCACCATTATATTAGAAAATTGCTCTTAAAAAAATAGAATTTATATAGTTATTTAACCGTAATTTTAATGGAAATTAGGTTATATATGTTCTACCAAATATGATGGACAAACTAGAACAAACTTGTTCGTTACTCTTAAAAATTTGGCCAATTTTGAACTTCATGGTAGAAAACAGCCAAACGTTGTTGATGTTTTGTAGCTTTGAGAGGTATTCCCACTAGAGGCCAAGTTTCCAGGAATATGGAAATTTTTATTGGCACCAGGTTTGACTTAAGTTTCAATGAAATTATCTTAGAAATGAAGCTAGGGCCTTATGGGAAAGTTTTTTGGATTTGTGGGTTTGTGTGGGGGTTCCACACCCATAGATATTATTAAAATATTTTAATTAATTGTTTGTTTAGAAAGGGATCCTAAACTCACACTGCTTCTTGTGCACTGAAATCCGACAACTATATGTCGGTTGGTCGACACAATTTCGTTGGCACTCCGGCAAAACATGGTTACTAAATTCGTTGGTGTATATGTGTCAGATACTCCGATGAACAAATTAACGTCGGATATATTACACTGAGTCATTGGTTATACCGATAGACCAAATGAGCAAAAACTCATTGAAATCAGTCATTACTTCTGGCACACATGCGTTGGAAGTTCGATATAACGAAACGTCAAATATCTAATAGAGAAATGAGATATTCGACGTATGTTTGTCTAAATGTGCACCAGATATCCAACGTATAGGTACGTCGAATATCCTACATACAAACCAAATATTCGATGGTGGTGCCATACCTCCGATGGATATGTCTTTCAGACAATTCATCAAATATATGACGAATAGGTACATCGAATATCCACCATCCAAATAACATATATGATGGAGGTGTCATACCTTTGATGGATATATCTATCAGATAGTTTGTCAAATATTCAACGAAACTGTATATATTTAAAAAAATTAATGATATTAATGGCTTGTAACTTTTATGTGCCTATTGACTAGTTCCAAGGAGAGAACTTTTTTTTATAGATTATGTTATTGATTTTGATATTTATTGTAACTAGTATATATAGCCAGAATAACCAACCACGAAACAAGAAGAATCCCTAGGAACAACACCATTATATGTATGTCCGACGAAAGACTACCTAAATCAAACATACAAAATTTTTCATGCAATTAATTAAATAGAAACATAACAATTAGAAAATAAAATATTCCATTTAATTTTCTCAAATTGGTTGGGGCAAGATAACATGCGATCAATGCAATATTAAAAATGTTTTATGTGATCATCACAAAAACAATATAACTTTTGTGTCATCGTTTTACATGGTAAGTAAATCATATACATATTCTACTTCGAAAGAAATAAATCTCAATTACATTGAAAAAATACACTTAAAATATAAGAGAGATTATTCTTCTAAACAAATTAGCATTGGCCTTGAACACCAACTTGCATTGATAATGATATCATTTTTTGATAATGTGAAAAAAGATTGATAAGGAAATATCTGCCTCTATATATTTCATGTCTGTTATTGATATTTAAAATTCTATTGCTTACTTTCCTGCATCATTGTGATCATCATTGAGTGTATTGTAAAGAGTTTAAAATGGGCATAATTGTTTAAGCACAGTAACAACTGATTCACCCCCCTCTCAATCGTCCAACAAAGGGAATGATTCTGGTTTTAGTAACGAATGTTGATATTGTTTATAGATTTAAATATTTTTTTCCCAATAGAAAAAAATTCTTGATCGTAATGCAGGTTTGTATTGTTCATAAAGTTCGATTTATTTTCTGTAAACGAGGATTGTTTATTCTAATTCATGTTTGTAATTTTATCGTATGAAATCTCGTTAAGTTAAAAATTAGGGGGGGCATGTGAAGCTACACAGGTTGAAGCTAGTTACAACGAAGGACTCTAAAGAGAAGGGAATTTCTGCTAGTCCAGACAAATTCAATGGAGCTTTTTCAGACAAAACTGATAGAACTTGTGTTGAGAAGAGTGTATATGTGGTCATGAATTTTCTTACGACGACCTTTTTCCTTGGTGCGCCACCCACCTCCTGCCCATGCCAAACGCCGCTCTCCTTTTTTTCCTGATAGAGAGTTGATTATTTCGATTTATTTTAATTAATTTATCGTTGTTTACCATGTTACCACAGCCTCAGGCAAGGTTAATTTCTTCCTAGAAAAATTTTACTTTCCAGATTCTTTTTGATCGGTCAATTTTTTACTTTAAAATCGTTGTCTTTTCCTTCCTTTATCCAGTCAGTAATAGCAGTGGTTAGTTGAGGGAGGGGATAGCTCGGCCATTGGCAGGCGCTTTTCTTATTTCATTGGCTTCTCTTGATTGTTGAACTCATTTTTCGTTTTTTCCAGAAACGCCCAACCTCAACGAATTTTCCTATTGTATTCCGAGTTTTATTTGCACACACAACTTGACTGACATTTCCCTTCCTTGCGCTCAGTGAATCGCCAGAATCACTTTTAATTTTTTTTTAAATCCTGTAGCAGCTAATCCTTTTTAATACCAACAGTTTCCTTGTTGCCACTACTTCAATGATAAACCTTATTGTACACTGTTTGTATTTAATGATGTAAATTTATAATGATATAATGTTCATAAAGATTGTAGAAGTTTGTAAGGATGTATAATTTTAAAGATTGTACAGTTATGATGATGTGTAAACAGATTGTAGTAATTAAATTAATCAATATTTTTACTTAAAGATAGTAAAGTTTATAATGTTGTATAACTTTAATGATATAAGGTTTATCATGAATGTATAAATTTATAATGAGGTATGAGGTAAAGTGTGTAATGATAAATAACTTTAATGATGTAAAGTTTACATTGATCTCCAACTTATAAAGATCATAAAGTTAAAAAGATTGCAAAATTTATAATGGTGAATAAAATTTAAAGTTAGTAGAAGTTATAAAGATGTATAAATAGTTCATAGTTATTAATTAATAAATATCTTACTTTAAGGATTGTAAAGTTTATAATAATGGTAGCCATTGTTTTGCTACCATGATGTATGCATTGATTATAAAGGAGACTCCTAGATTTATAATGATGAATGTATTCTTGACTATGATGGAGACCCCTTGTAAAATGGATTGAATATCACTTATTGCACCATGGAATTTATTTTAATTGAGTATTGATTAAATCGAGTGCTTATAATTAAGTAGAATTGCGCCTTGACTTTTGTCATTGCTAGATAGATTTGGTATGTCATTTCTCTTGCGCCATGAAATTTGTGTTACATATGTTGATTTTTAGATTCTTTCATGTCTTGATGATCGTTGATGATGTCTTAGCTTAGTCAATATTTTCTTATCTGAGTAAATGTTAGTATTATGTGTCAAGCTTCTTGATGTGCAAGATATGCTATGTTATCTGTGTGTTTATGTGCCGCATGAATTTTGTTCATTATGTTCGTCATCGTGTTGTTTTGCGTGATTGTGTTATTGACATTGCTTTCCCAACGTTTAAAAAAAAAAACATTACTTGTTATGTGTCGCTTGTTGTCATAGCAACAGGGTCCGTTATAATTTTCCAGCAATATATCAATGAAGGAAAATATTTTTCATCAATGTTAAGTGAATATTTCCAAGGAAAATAAAATGTTAGGAATACCATGAATGTCGCTAGAGAAAATAATTTTTAAGCACGATATATTGCGGAGAAAATAATTTCTTCACGCAATACATCGCTGAGAAAATGATTTTTTGGAGAAACAAAGGAAGAAGAAAGAAAGACTCAGAAAGTGGAGAAAATATATATTTTGGGGGGGGGGGAAATGTCGGTGAAGAAAATGATTTTTTTTTTCCAATAAAAATAATTTTTCTAGGCAAAATGTTGGCAAAGAAAATAAAAAAATTTCACCAATAAAAATATTTTTCTGGCCCAATATGTGGACGAGAAAATTAATTTTCTAGCCCGATACATCAATGGGAAAGATAATTTTCTGGCATGATATATCGGCGAGAAAAAATATAATTCTTGTTGATAAAGGAAATGGTGTTGGCAAGAAAAAAGATATTTCTCATTGATAAAGGAAAGGGTGTCAACAAGAAAAAGATAATTCTTGACGATAAAGGAAAGGGTGCCAATGATAAAAGAGATAATTTTCTTCGATAAAGCAAGAAATATTGGTGAGAAAACAATATTTTTTGTCGATAAAGAAAAAATTTCTTGGAGATAAAGAGGAAAATATCGGCTAAACAATAATTTATTGGAGTGATATATTGGCCAAGAAATATATTATTGGAATGATATATCGGATAAAGAATAAATTATTGGTTTGATAAATAGAAGAGAAAGAAAATAAAATAAGAGAAAGAAAAGGAGAAGAAGAGAAGAGAAAGAAAGGGAGAAAATAAGAGGAGAAAGAAATAAAAGAGAAGAAAAGGTAAAAATATAAAGGAGGATAGGGAAGGAGAAAATGGACAAGGATAAAAATGTTTAGAGCCAAGAACTTGTTTTGGCCATAAAATGAGCATAAAAACTTATAACCAGACGAAATTTAAAGAGTATGCTTGTAGTGACGAAGGCTACCAAATTTCTAGTGACGGCCACTGGCCATTTCTTCTCATTTTCCAGAAAATCCAAAATAATGGTTTTTAAAGATCTAGGTGGTACTTAATGATCGAGACCCAGATAAGAATGAAATTTTATAGAGAGTCCAAAAAAGCAAGCATGAAGATACTCGTTTGGGATTCTGGAAAAATTCAAAGGGGTCTAGAGTGGAGATGTCAAAACAATGCAAAATCCACTATTCTAGGCCACTTTTGGGGGATTTTTAAAATATTCTAAGGAAGAAAAGGGACACTAGATCACCAATCCTAAATTTTTTATTTACTCAATATTTCATATACTCAACAATTTGGACAAATTTGTATTGAGGATTTTTTTCTCATTTTTCATCCATTTGGGAGATTAAATTGAGACATAAGTAAAGTCACTAGAAATCTAATTCAAAATAGAATATATTTGAAATATCATAATTTTGATTATCATATCGATGTTCTTTGAAAAATCGAGGAAAATAACGACATGCATCTTAATTAATGAGAATGAAACAATATTCATAATTCTAACAATAAATGTTTCATGCACATTTTTGTATAATTAGAGGTACATGAAAAACATATTTGGTCCCTATATGAGGAATAGAGATATGGGTGATGCACAAGGATATTACAACCACGAAGATGAGATAATAGGTTTACATATCCTGCTTGGAAATGCAAAGATTTAGTACAATGCACATAGAAGTAGGGTGGAGCCTATGGAGCTAGTTGAGACTATGAGAAGCTTGCAGAAAGAAGTAGATAGATACAGAGTGGACAAAGAAAGGTTGATAATATCTCAAGAGGAGAAGAATCAAATTAACACTCAGATGCTATGAATTTTAAATCTGTTGCAAAGACAAATCAATAAATATTTTGGTACAAAACAAGAAGATAGTGCAAGACAAGTAGTATCCTCTATTTTTTATGATAGGAGGGATGACCAAAGGGGATATAGGAACTCAAGGAGTGTTATTAGACATCATCATTCACTAGGACATTTGACTACGAGAGAATTTGCAGGTTTAGGATCAGAGAGCATCTCAAGTGTGTCACTTATTATACATCAAAGGAGGATGCCTTGGTAAGATATTTTGCAAGGAGATCGTAGGAATATCAAGACACCACCATTTGATGGAGAGCATAGGAAGGGAGGATACAACGAATCATGGTTTTTGGGCATGAGAACATATTTCCAATTGCATAACTACTCATCAAACCTAGAAGCAAGAATTTCCATATGTCATATTTAGTGGAAGGATTCCATGTCGTGGAACCAGCTAAAGCAAGTCAATCATATTGATGAAAAGAGGATTTCTTGGAATTATTTTTAAATATATGTCCAACAACAGTACTTTTGAGAGAATTACTATGATAAGAAGATTTAAGAATTCTTTGATCTCAAGCTAGGAAACATGACTATGGATGAGTATGAGAAGAAATTATTGGAGCTTCTGAGGTACAAGACCTCATGAAGGATGAGAAGGTGAAAATAAATAGGTTCTTGGGTGGATTTCCATCATTTTACAAAGATAAAATCCAATTTGATGAGCCTATAACTTTGGAAGAATCCATGAGGAAGGACAAATACTTGTATGAACAAAACGAGGAAAGGCCATGTTTACAGAAATCATGGGATGATAAGAAGAGAGAAACATTGGATTAGAGGAAGAAGGGATCCATGCCTCCCTTCATAAAGAATATATATCAAGCATATTAGTAAGGAAATACAACACAAGGTGAACACAAAATGATAGATTCCGTAGGGAAGTAGTGAATACAAGAGCCCATAAAGTGTTTGGGATATGAAATACACCACTTGTATAAAGATTTCCCCCACAAGGGATAAATAATGAGGACTATGCATAACATCCAAGAAGATGATACAATGGAGGACATGGGTAGGATCGTGCCAAGTATTTATCCATTCTTAGACAACAAATAAGAGGAATACCAATCTGACATAATTGAGGTAGAAGGTAAGATTTAATGGAAGAAGTGTCCTCAGACACACACTTTTATTAAATAGGAAAATAAATTACATAAGAGACTTTGCAAGAGTTTACACTCGAACAACACAATACTCTTGCAATGAGCTATATATAAGCTAAATGTCCTAACAAACTCTAGATATGGATCACTTATTAAATAAACATGTGTCCATTTACAATAAATGCTATCTTAAAAATCTTATAACAATACTCCTAATTTAGAGCCTAAGATACGACACCTCTCTAGAGTCATATCTTTTACAACAATAATGTATTTCTAAAACTCTACATTTATTAATCAAATATTCTAGATTATTAATTTAATATTCTAAATTAATAATCATTTTATTTTAACTTTATAAACTATGATATTTGTATTTTGAATTATCTAACATTCCCCCCTATGATCCAAAGATACATTACAATAGATACCAAGTTCATCCCTGAACTTAGTAAATTTTATTTTGCCAAGAGGTTTCGTGAAAATGTCAGAGATCTGATCTTCTGAAGGACAATAAATTGGCTTGATGACATCCTTTGCAATGAGCGATTTGATATGATGATACTTGGTGTCCACGTTCTTTGTCTTTGAATGAAAAACTAGATTCTTGGCAAGCTTAATGGCTGACTGGCTGTCGATGAATAATGATGTAGCTTATGCTTGAGAAATGCCCAAGTCCTGTAAAATTCTGCGTAACCAAACAATTTCACATGTTGCTTCCCATGCTGAGATGTATTCTGCTTCTGTTGTAGAAGTTGCAACTGTAGCTTGTTTCTTACAATTCCAAGACACTATTGTTGTAACCATGTTCATTAAATAGCCTGATGTTGATGCTCGATCATCAATACTCCTGGCAAAGTCGGCATCTGAAAATCCACTAAGTACAAAATTTTTAGTCTTTTTGTAAAGAAGACCAAAATATTTTGTTCCTTGGATATATCGAAGAACTCTTTTGGTTGCATTCCAGTGGTTGTTCCGTGCTTGTTGCATAAAGCGAGAAAGAATAATAACTACATAAGATAGATCTGGAAGAGTGTTTGTCAAATAAATCAAGTTGCCAATCAACTGTCTATAAATAGTGTTGTAATCATCCCAGATCTATTTTGCTTAATTTTGGAGCTATTCATAGCTATATATATCCAAAAGTAGTTTAAAGGTTTAAAGTGAAGATACGAAAACATGAAAAGTCTTAGTTGGTTCAGGTAGCCACCAAAACTAAGAGGAAAACTAGTGAACTTGTCAAGAATTGCCCAATGATCAACATGAATGGAGTCAACACTAAGACATATTTTAACATCATACCACTTGGGTCATACGACTTCATAATTAATATGGATTGTGTTAACGATATTTTTTGTAAGGGGGGTTAGAATGCAAAAGAATGGGTTAAAAACCCACTTGTCCTAAGTTCAGATGTAAATGTGCCCGCGGTAGACAGTGAACGGATTTGGACGGCGTGCATCCGCGCGCCCAAATCGACGACATATATGAGATTCTGGACCCCCCCCGCCTTTCTACCTTTAAGCGGAGGGGGGGGGTCTGGAATCGGGAGCACATCTCTTCAACGGCTCCGATCGTAGCACCCGGATCAACGGCTATAAAGGCAATTCCGGACCCCCCATGCCTTTCTACCTTTAAGCGGAGGGGGGGGCTCGGAATTGGGCGTGCATCTTTCCGACGGCCAAGATCAGCGCGCCCGGATCAACGGCGCTTGGACAATCCCGTCCTTCTCAGCTGCTCTGTGTTTAGCCAACGTGGGCCCTTCTCCCATCGTGTCATCTGTCCTTCTCCACTCTTTATTCTAGGTGGTCCTTTCCTCATCTCATCATCCACTCACCACCTGCCACGTGTCTCTTTCCCTCCACGTCAGCCTCCCACTAAGATGTGTCCATCACATCTACTCTCCTGCCTCCTCCGCTTATCGCCTTTTGCCATGTGTCTCCCCTGTAACCTCTCTCGCTCCCTCATCGCTTATTACTCCACTCCCCACTGTTTTGGCCCCATCACTCCATTCCCGTGCCCCACCTTCCACGCTGGCCTCCACGCCTATTCTTTAAGACAGTCAGTTTTTCCAGGTGGCAGCGCAGGAGGCCCTCCACGTCCCGAAGGTGCCGAGTTGGCCGGGCCATCCTCAATCCTGATGAAGCAGTTATTGAAGCGGTTGGTGGTGGTTAGACATCGCCTCTGCCATAATTGGAAATCACGACAAGGAATTAAAGGCACGTCGATTCACCGTTGGAACTATCAAAGAGTTAGATTTCATCTGACATAAGTTGCATGATCTTTCAGAGGTTGACTGTCAGAAAGCCATGCAGACGCAAAGCTTTCAATGCAGTATCTTGATTTCGCTGCTATTGCTGTTCTGAGTATATGAAGGCATTTTTTCCATTTTTGTATCTATCGATGGTAGAGCTAAGCTCCCGACTGTAAAGTTTCAGCAAGCATTCTAGTTCTCTGGGTTGTGTATCTGTGTTTGAGATTTCTTGTTTTATGACAAACAGTTCTCCCTTTTCCATCTATGTTTTCATCTCATATCAGAGAGTTCATGATCGAATGATTCGCATGGATTGTTGCATTTATGTTATGATAAAGGATTTGTTGTGACATTATTGTATTCTCTGGTATTCTGTGTTTGAATGTAAGAGGATCTTGCGTTCGACTGCTTTCTCCCCCAGTCTGTTACAAACCTGATGTTTATGATAGACCTTCGCACTTTTCTCATGCAAGTCTTCCCCTTATTCACCCTTACTACAACTCACTGTTTGAAGTTTATCTAAGACCTCACTCGCCCGTGCATGCCTGGCCTAGTTTCTGAGTTGAGATGATATTGTTCCGAGTTTTCTTCCATTCGGTCACTCCTTATAAACAAATCGTGACATTAAACTGATGGGTGTCAGGCTCTGCTTCTGCAAGCAATCCAGGAGTGACTTCTGACGCTAACATTTCTGGCGCCATTGCCGGGGACGAAGTTGAATATTTTCCCCGGGATTGAACAACAAATATCAACTGATTCTAAAGGTGCATCAGATATCAGAACTTGAAGATTGCTACTGTGCACCTGGCGACTCCATTGTGACGACTCCGCTGGGGAGAACCTGCTCTATCAACGGTGGCTTCGAGAGGCAGACATACGAGGTCTAATCCACACTTGCCTTTAGCTACACCAGAAGCTGACTCGAAAGCGGTGCGCAGAAAGGGAAAGATCTCTGCAAAATAAGTTTCCATCGCTGAAACAGGTAATACGCCGTCCCCTTCTGTGAGAATTCCATTTTCTTATTCTCAGCTTCCTAGTCGTCCTTCCTCCGAGGTTTCCCATTTTCTGAATTTCGGGAGTGTTCCTGTTGAGTTTTCTCCTCCTGTTCTGGTAT
>ML776941.1:433832-444183 GCA_009831015.1 Picea engelmannii
CGTTGATTCGTCGTTGGAACTGTCAAAGAGTTAGATTGCGTCTGACATAAGTTGCACGATCTTTCAGAGGTTGACTGTCAAAAAGCCATGCAGACGCAAAGCTTTCAATGCAGTATCTTGATTTCGCTGCTTTTGTTGTTCTGAGTATATGAAGGCATTTTCGCCATTTTTGTATCTATTGATGGTAGAGCTAAGCTCCCGACTGTAAAGTTTCAGCAAACATTCTAGTTCTCTGGGTTGTGTATCTGTGTTTGTGATTTCTTGTTTTATGACAAACAGTTCTCCCTTTTCCATCTATGTTTTCATCTCATATCAGAGAGTTCATGATCGAATGATTCGCATGGATTGTTGCAGTTATGTTATGATAAAGGATTTGTTGTGACATTATTGTATTCTCTGGTCTTTTGTGTTTGAATGTAAGAGGATCTTGCGTTCGAATGCTTTCTCCCCCAGTCGGTTACAAACCTGATGTTTATGATAGACCTTCACACTTTTCTCATGCAAGTCTTCCCCCTATTCACCCTTACTACAACTCATTGTTTGAAGTTTATCTAAGACCTCACTCGCCCGTGCATGCCTGGCCTAGTTTCTGAGTTGAGACGATATTGTTCCGAGTTTGCTTCCATTTGGTTACTCCTTATAAACAAATCGTGACATTAAACTGATGGGTGTCAGGCTCTTCTCCTGCAAGCAATCCAGGAGTGACTTCTGACGCTAACAGATTGGTTGGAAAAGAATCATTCTATCATATATTGCTACAACAAGGATTTCACATGCCTTGATGATGAAGGGAATCCAAGGACAATGCAAGGTATTCCAAGACCTGTACTTGTTAAAGACATTTCAACATTCCAACTGAAAAAAAAGTTTTACGAAAGGATGTTAGATATATGCATCCCATATGGAAGAGACAACAAAATAAAAGGAGCCAAGTCTCAAATATTATACCAAATAGAGATATTGATTTATCTATTGACTTAATTCCTAGAAATTTTCCCCAGTGTCTAAAACACTCTACAAAATGAGCACACGAGAGATAAAAGAGTTTCATATGAAAATAGAATAAATGTTGAATAAGGGGTAAATACAACCATATGTATTACCTTGGGGTTCCTAGTTCTCTTTGTGAATAAAAATGATTGAACTATGCGGTTCTGTATTGATTTCAGAAAGACGAATAAGGTTATTGTAAAGAACAAGTACCCTCTACTGCAAATCGATGATATTTTTTATCAATTGAATGGAGAAAGGATATTTTCCAAGATTTTTTAACTTCTCGCTCTTGCGTGCACATGATTTGACTTATTCTTTGAGGACACTTGCATGCAAGTGATCCAGTTTTCTTATGGATTCTGATGATGATGCTTATGGATTATGATGTTATGTTATTTGATATCTATGTATAGACATGTTCTATTGATGGGTTTCTCCGGAGTGTGCAGGACACTTGACAGATTGAGGATATTGATGGTAACAATGGACCTCCTTGGAATCCAGATCGAGTCTGGGAGTGGACTGTATACGGTTTGGGTATTTTGATATATGCAGATGTGACATATGATTGGGTATATTATGATGTTGTTATGGATCATTGATATTACTTCATTGATGGAAGCAGGATGACGATTTATTTCTAATCAGACTCACATAAGGAGTAAAGGGGCCATGCACAACAATCAGGTATTGAGGGAGAGGTGTGGTAGCAGCTATGCCACAGTCTACTAGCACTCCCCCTATGGATCGAACTATAGGTTAAAAATTACCTAGCTTGAGAGATCCACGATTCTGTGAGGGCAGACTGAGACAATCACTTAAAAAGATTCTAAGGGGAGTGTAATGAGGAAGCGTCCTTATTTCTTAGAGGCCCTTAGTCTCTCACAAGGTTGCCTGATGGAGTATTGACTCCAAGGGTTGGACAACTACCAAAATTAGTCAAAGTTGAGTAGCACCCTTGGATCACATAGCGTGTCTTGAAGGGAATGTTTCATAAATAAAACATGAATAAAGGCGAGTGGCACCCTTAGAGAATGTAGTGCGTCTTGAAGGGAACGTCGCGATTTTAATAAAGGGGAGACAATGAACCTAGGTGCCTAGAAAACAATAATTTTTTTGACATGGTCGACCTTAAAATAAATATTAAATGAGTAGTTTTTACTAATTATAAAATTCCCTTAAAATTTATAAGCCTGGTTAAAAATTTAGCCTATGTCTAAATAGGGTAAGAAGACTAAAAAAAAAATAATCAATTAATAAAAGGGGGATGAAGAAAAATCAAGTTAAGAATTAAAAGAAAAATATTTTATCTAAAGATTTAATTACTGATTATGTGCAAGACATTTTAAATTGGAACTTAGACAAGAAAGGAAATGAATGTAAAAAGGAATGTGGAAACATAGAAAGGAATCCAGTCTAGTCTAACTAAATAAATTTCCTAAATAAAACACAACTAGGTTTTAGAAAGACGTCAGCCATTAAAAAGAAAATAGAGGGAATAAAGGGACATCAATGAGTGTTTTTAGGATCATTTTTAGGATGGGTGAGAGAAATTGACTTTTAATTAAATTAAATAAATGAATTTATGGTGCAACTAAGGGATTGGTGACAAGTGTATGGGGGGAGTAATTCCTAAATAATTTTTTAATTAAATGATTTGAAGTGAAAATGGAAGGGTCACTAAAAAAATTCTATAAAAGTAATAGCTGAGAAGAGGAATAGATCATTTCTGGTATGCGTAAAGTTATTCTTTCGGAATTTCTTTGACTGATTTTTCTTTTGGGAGTTGGGATACCCAGCTTGAAAAAGAGAGTGGTATATCAACCTTATGGGGCAAGCTGGGAGGTATATTTTTCTTTGGTTTTGCGTGCGTGGCCCCTTTATGGCTCGGGGGGATAAGGGGGAAAAAGAGTACCCCTAGCATTGGATGGGAGGTATCGGTGAAGTCTTCATAGTTAGAAAGAGAGGACTTGGATGGAGCGCAAGCGCGAGAGATTATCTTCGACTTCTCACCTTCGTTCATGGTATTTTCACATTGGGTTGTTACTTATTAAGATAGATTTAATTTAAAATTTTCATCAGATATGTTCCCAATCGATTCATGGTTGATTTTATTTAGTTGTAAATTTTTATACACTATGTTGGCATGGGAGCCACTGAAACGCATTGGTGAATACTTAGAAAATGTGAACTATGAAATTATTTTGAGTTGAGCATTGGATTGGTTGGTGATTGACTGTGTGATGAATTATAAAGTATGATTATATAGTTGTATTTTATGCATCAATAACCGGGTTGAATTGAGGACCTTCACCATGTTGTATACATTGTTGAGTTTGGCCCAACCTGTCGATTAATTGAAATCAAACTATCTACAATGATAAAAAGGGGTTCATTTTATTCTTCCTAGATCTTGCCAAGTGCTCCCTTCATTGGTTTATTTTCCTTGACCACTGTAGGCTCTTCGCGCCACCCATGCTCGGCGTTTTCACACATGAAATTAAAATGCGCTTGTGCCTTTAATCTGCATTTTTTTTTTAAATCTCCCAGCTCGTCCCTCATAAAATTTTCTGATTTTGACTAACCTGGTCTACAAAATTCTTTTATGGGTGCTATCCCTGCAATTCTACCATTCAAAATATTTTTTTTGGCAACCTTCCCTGCGAATGGTTATGGAGCTATCTCTACAAAAAGAAATTAACCTTCATCGATGTTTTTAATAAGAAAACGTGGCCAGGCATGGGTGCCTCCTACCCAACGTTTGATATCTCTGTTGTATGCTCTCACCTATGCGTTCCCAATGCTTTTATAACTTTGTTTCCATATGAACTTTCCTTCGTATATTGAAGGTTTTTTCCCTGCGTTTTTGTGGAGAGCCTAAGCTTTGTGCCACCCCTCCTTGCCCAACTAAACATTACAGTTTTCCCTGCATTATTACTTCCTTACCCAATGTTGACCTTACTCTCTACTTTTTTGATCGAGAGGATTTCAACTCTGCGATCGAGGTATATTACTCAGAGTTTTGGAGAAGGACACCATCTTTGTTATGATTTGCTTTCCCCGAAATCATTCCCCAAGTGCACTACGTCTGGTTGTGGGAGATTTTCCTTCACACTAATGTCCAGCGCATTACCATCTCCTCTCTGTGTTTCTATTTAATTCCCAACGCACTTCCTTCTCCCCTGACGTCCTTCCTTAATTGTCTCGGTGTTGTGCCCTTTTATCTCTAAGTTTTACCCGTGTTGGTCTCTCTATTTTTCAAGATATTTTTCGGACGTCGGGTGTATCTACTCAACCCCCTCCTTGATGGCATTAGAAAATCCCTTGACTGGTGGCAGTGATCTTGTATCAAGTCGTACTGGGTCAGACTCTCAGTGGTCACATATTGCGTGGACTCCTGGTGCCCTGTAGGCTCCATCGAGCCTCCTCCACCAAATCCGATATTGTATGAGTGTTTCTCCTTGCCAGACTCGCATGGACAAAGTCCAACCTTCACTAATTCTCAATCCTCCCTATTCTTTCCAATTCCCAAAATTTTACTAATGTTGGGGATAACATAAACCTTTTTCTTAACTTTAGTTGTTAAAAAGTTTGTGTATTCCTACTCTTAGTAAAGACACTACTCTTAGTAGAGACACTACTCTTAGTATTCCTTCCACCTTGAAATTTTATATGGCTTGAGAATATATATGGATGGATAATTTTTATGGCTAAATTCGAGAAATAGAAATTTAACTTGGATTTGACATTTAATGGTTGTACAATCCTGACTACTATCGAATGAATTAATCTCAGATCCAATATACCATACACAATAATCCTTCTACACCAAGTTTATCCTTAATACTTACTTCCTTAACCTTTGGAGTTATCTAGGAAGCAAGGTAAGATCCCTTTGAGGAAGATTAGCATTAAAATAAGGGAGGTAAAATTTTCGATTTACCAACTCCTATTTATGTTTTAAATTGATGTTTATGTATAATATTGTATTGTTGTTTCCAGTAAGAATTAAGTGATATGGTCGTGGAAGGATCGTAAAATCCAAATTGTGTGACTAGACTTCTTGCATACAAAGAGAATGTGATGTATTGAATGATTATTTAGATATTAGACTTCTTGCGCGCAAAGAGAATGTGATGTATTGAATGATTATTTAGATATTAGACTTCTTGCGCAAACAAATTTAATATGAGATATGGTTGCATTTATGCTAATGGTTAAGTGGTTATATTGCGTTACTTTATGGACTCATGCTGAGACATAAACGTTTACACCTTGATTATCAGTGTGCATTTCAATAACGATGATGCATGATTAGTTTAGTAATAAAATTTACTTGCACGCCTTGATTTAAGTGGGCGTGAGATTGCTACATAATTATTCTCTTTCACCTTTGATTTTAATGTTAACTAATCTTGCGTCTTGAATTATTGATTTCTGACTGATTTAGTGACTAGTTCTTTGGTGTTGTCACTTAAGTTGACTTATGATTGTTCTAGAATTGTTACTCTTGCACGCAACAAACATTTAAATGTGGATGTATGATTGATGACGATACTGATTACCATTGCGCTATGATTATGGATGAGTAGGATTGATGGATTGATCAATTTTATGATTGGACTTGTTATTAGTGGGATGTAGACACTTCCTTAATCCTCAGAACAGTCGTCAACCCTAAGACCTTAAATGGTTAAAATCATTTGGAACCTGGTCTTGAGTGTTGGTTATGTGTCCTGGAGGTCCTAACCTTGTAGGGTAGGTTGGGCGGGTAGTATCTTATGTCATTCTTATGATTATCTTTATGATCCTTAAGTTATCATTATGTTATCCTGGTGTTATCGGATGATTATCTTTAAAGATGAGTTGAGCGATTTATGATTCATACTATTTATGCATCATTACTAATTTTATTAATGCAATGATTATGGGCTACTATTTATCTGTGTTAATGCGTCGATATGCGTATTGTTATTCACCATGAGCATGTGTCGGCTTTGTGTCATGATTGAGTGTTAATGCGTTAATAATGTTTTGTTAATGTATTGGATGATGCGTCGATGATGTTGTTATTGATTGCGATGTTTTAAATTTCCTAACGTGAAAACAAAAAAAAATTATTGGTTGTACTTCACTTTTGTTGTCGTAATGACGGGGCCATTACATATGGTATCAGAGTGGGTTCAACCCTACGACTATGGATCATGATGCCTTCCTTTGTACTGTACTTGATCAATGATTTATCCGTAAATTAAACTTTGAATTTGTCCCTATTGTAATCCTGGATAGAGGACGTCGTGAAGGTAGACAACATGGTGCTAGGAGAGGAGGTGTGATGCCTCTAGAAGCACCCATGCCCAAGGGGTATAACCCCCAAGGGGAAGAACAAGACTTTGGGAAGGAGTCAATTGTTGTAATGGATGTGGATGGTCTGATAAGGTTCTTCCAAGGAAATGTCTGAGGCCTTGATTAGCTGTCTGGATAGAGATTAGGCCAGGGCGCCTGTACCCCCTAATGGTGCACGATGTGCCCCAGTTGGTACTGGTAGAATTGACCGAGAACATGAGAAGGTCAATTTTCCTGAGTTCTTGTTAGCCACGGATGGTGCGGTCGTCGAGGCATGGTTGGAGAACATGGCGATGTGCTTCGCACTTCGCGACTACACCTCCAACATGAAAGTCTGCATGGAGGTCTTTCAGCTGAAGGGGAGCTCTCTTCTATGGTTGAAGATGCTCTTGCGACAAATGAACACTGTCGTTGAATACATTTCATGGGAACTGTTTGAGGAGCGGTTCCAAGAGAAGTATTTTTCAGAGGAATTCATTGAGTTTCATCTCAATGAGTCCAATGCATTGTGACAGGGTGGTCGTATGGTGCCCGATTACTAGGCATGTTTCATGAAGCTGCATAGGTATGCTCCATATATAAACACAAATACGCTTAAGGTAAACAAGTTTGTTTCGACCTTAACGTCAAAATTCATGTGAAAGTGAGGATATTAATTCCTCAGACGCTACACGATGCATTCCAGAAGGCCCTCATATCTTAGGAAGAGTTGATCAGTGCGGGTCAGGGCAGAGCTCATGTGCGACCGATGGGACAAGCAATGTCTGGTGCGTAGTAACATCCGACTCTAGCTAGAATTTCTTCAAGTTATCGGTATACGTCAAGAGGATCTGCATTCATGACACCTCGACGACTATCTCCCCAGCGGGGATCTCCCCATAGGGGACCCCTGCATGAGAAACAACAACCGTTAGGCCTGTTCAGTGGAACAAACCAGGGTTTCAGGATGGTGGGCCAACAACTTCTACTTCAGGGACTAGGAGTATTGGACAGAAGACCGGATGTTGGACATGTGGAGAGCCACATTACTAGTGCGACTATCCAATAGAGAGGGCTAGAGCGGACAGATTGATAGGACCCACTACAGTTGGATATTTGGGCAAGGCCCACAAGATTCACGTAGAAGTGATTAACTACCAGGATGAACACCAGTTTACTGTGCTCAAGACATTAGGCACAATCTCCAACCAAACTTTAGGTTTGGATAGAAATAGATACTACAAAAGAGCATGCACAAGGATGCAAGTTATGTGCATTTTTAGCGCGGAACGACAAGAGCATGGAAAAAGGATTAGAAAGCTTTATGATAGTATGAGAGTTGAGGAAATTTTCCCAGAAGAGTTACCAGGTTGTCTCCTAAAGGAAAGATGGAATTTACCATCGACTTAAAACCTTGAACTAAAACAATAACAAGAACGCCTTATCGGATGTCGACCCCTAAGTTACAGGAGTTGAAAATACAACTGAAAGAGTTGTTGGACCTAGGACTAATACGTCCAAGTGTGTCACCTTGGGGTGCACCTGTTATTTTCATATGAAAGAAGGATGGGTCATGGGGACTCTGCATTGATTACCATCAATTGAATAAGTAAATGATCAAGAACCAGTATCTGTTGCCAAGAATAGATGATTTGTTTGATCAAATGAAAGGTGTGACAATGTTTTTGAATATTGACTTGATATCAAGATATCATGAGTTACGAATCAAGGAGGAAGACATTCCTAAGACCACATTCAAGACAAGGTTTGGACATTACGATTTTACCATTTACCATTTGGACTAACAAATGCCCTAGGGGTATTCATGAACTTGATGAATGGGGTGTTCTGTGAATACTTGTACAAGTTTGTTCAAGTATTCATTGACGATATTTTGATATATTCTTGAATGATGGAAGAACATGACGAACATTTGCGCTTGGTACTATAGTGTTTACGAGGGAAAACATTATACGATCAACTGTCAAAATTCTCTTTTTATAAATCGAGGATTCATTATTTAGGGCATGCTATCTTGAACAAAGGTATCGTTGTTGATACAACGAAGGTAGAGGATATTATGCAATGATATGCACCGACAAGTGTACCAGAAGTATGTAGCTTCATGGGTTTAGCTGGATATTATCGATGGTTCCTCTAAGGTTTTTCAATGATAGAAAATCTGATTACGGAATTGCAGAAGAAAAACAAGAAGTTTGTATGGACAGATAAATGCATGGAAGCATTTCGAAGGCTCAAGGAGTTGTTGACAATAGTGTCGATACTAAAATTCCCTGACATGGACGAAGACATCTTGGTATGAATAGATGCATACAAGGAAGGCTTAGGTAGAGTCTTGATGCAAGTCGGTCGAGTGATCGCTTACATCTCAAGGAAGTTAAGAAATCATGAGGAGAACTATGCGACACATGATTTGGATATTTTGGCAGTTGTGTATGCCCTGAGAGTATGGAGGCACTACCTGATTGGATGGAAATTCTGTTAAGCCCTAATATTGGCTCATTACCCCTTAATTGGGGCATATTACATTAGTAATGTTATTTTATTTATGTCGTCTTTATTCCATTAGTTTTAATTATACCTCCTATTCTCCTATATATACTAAGGAGACATTTTCATTTGGAATCATCTTGTACTTGAACATTTAAGTGGGGTAAAAGGAGGTTTCCCCCTCGAAGAGGATTATTATATCAAATTATCTCTTTTTCAAGGTGTTGAGTACTTTTTCTGAGGTTTTTCTATGCTATATTGATATTTGGTTCTTAACATATGGTTTCAGAGCTCAAGGTCTTGGGGTTTCGCTGCTACATCTGAGACACCTTGGAATTTTCTCTATAACTTGATTTATACAATGTTTAAGAAGGAACGTCTTGGAGGATATTTAGTAGATGGATCAAGGTTTGTTGGGTTAAAATTTTAGCTCCCGAGGCCTTATACTTTCATAGATACAACCTGTACAAGATAGGGTTCTGGAATCATCCTGAACTGCGTCATTGCGGAATTTTCACTATAAAAAAATTTCTGTAACATTTCAGACCCTAAAATCCAAAGTCTATTCACAGAAATTAGTAAGGTATCTTTGGTAAAAATTTCATCTTCTGGGTCATCTTAAATTTGTAGATACACCCTGTGTAAGATAGGGTATCTGACTAGTCCTATTGACTAGTCTCAAGAAGGTGTTCCAGGTAAAACAATCATAACTTCTTCCTAGAGTATCCAAATTGAGTGGGACTGGTTTCATTAGATCATGGACAGTCCTTAGTATTTATCGTATGAGTTTCAGAATTTTATATCAATTATTTTGTGCAGGGCACGCTATACAAGTGAGATA
This sequence comes from Picea engelmannii, assembly GCA_009831015.1. Taxonomy (NCBI): domain Eukaryota; kingdom Viridiplantae; phylum Streptophyta; class Pinopsida; order Pinales; family Pinaceae; genus Picea; species Picea engelmannii. The sequence goes on from ML776941.1 coordinate 443,503, forward strand.
TCCTAGAAAGGAGAAAAATAGGCAAGTTGTGGGGAAGTTACCATAAATTCCACTTGGCACATCCAATTTTGATCAGATCTGTGGAATTGCAGAGAATAAATATCAGAGAACTACATAAAAGAAAGTTTCATACCCAGAAGGGCCGAAACTTGGGAGATATAACATAAGAAATATTGTCTAGGAGAACCACCTCAAAATCAAGGTTCAAAAGTGATACTTGGCCAACATGCCACCCAAAAAGGGAACTTCTGCACCAAATAAGCCTCCAGACAATCCTACTTAGACTCTTGATGAAGGTGAAGAAATGCGTAGGGACATAAATTATTTACAAAAGAAGATAGTAACAAAAGATGAACTACAAGAGATGGAAGTTAAGTTGGAGGCAAAGATAAATGGTTTAAAAGAGGAGATCATGGAAGTATTGAGAAATTTCGTAACAGAGAAGACATCTAAAAGTGAAAATGCATCCCATGAAATTCATGATGAGGACACAAGGAAGGTGAATCAAGAATGGAGAAACTCCAACTCTGGGTTGAATACCAACCACGTTCCTAAGATCGATATGAGGAAGTTTGATGGCAAGGACCCAATCACATGGATACTTCAGATGGAACAATTCTTTGATCTACATAATGTGCCACATACACAAAAGGTATGAATTGCTTCTTTATATTTAGAACC
>ML776941.1:471426-541323 GCA_009831015.1 Picea engelmannii
GAATGTTAGGGCATACATATGTCAATGATTAATAAGTTATAATTTTGAAATTGTAATACATTATTAGAAATATGAAATTGCATTGTTCTTACCCTATGAACAAAATGCAAGGCTAGAGTGAAATGCATGACCCTTTTCATTTCAACGTTATTGTACTTAGAAGTGAACGATATGGCTACCCTATTATAATGTTAGTGTAAACTGTTGATATTGCCCTTAGGGACCAATAATTTAATGAGGTGGTTATTTTGTCCTTTTAAATGTAGATACCTTAGTTGCGACCTTTTTAAACATCCTTATCTAGGGTCCCTTTAACATACTGTTATTTAAATAATGACATTTTAAATATTGTAATTGTTATACCTTGTCATCTATAATATGATGGGATTTCGATATGTTCAACCATGAYGTGTTTATCAATGTGATGTGATTTTTATATTGAATTATGTAAGGGTAAGATATGTCAATATAGATTAAGGTGCAAATTTTTGTGTTAGGGATTTTAGGAAAATAATGGCATTGTGGAACTATCCTTATACGAATAAAACTTGGATTACAGGTGGTTATAAAAAATAAGATCCTAGAAACAAGTACCTTGAAATTTATAAGATGGTAATGGAAGAATCTGCGATTACTAAGTTTACTTTCCTAAACAGTTGGGTCGGGTATCTCATCTACTCGTGGGGTTCACGGGGGTCTGGGCCAGTATTACGTGCCTTGAGTCGTGGGAACTACCTGGTCTTAACATTGTTGGTCATTGTCGGAGTCCTTCGGACATGCGCGTCCGTAGAGTTAGTGGTTGTCTTGAGTGGTAGTTGTACTTGGATGATATTGTCCTTATGTCTGGTTTTCTTAGGTCCTCACTGTGCACCCCAGTATGTCTTAAGGTATGTGTTGTGCGCCATCTGCCTATGGTCGTATTTGTTGCAGTTCCTCTTTGAGTGCCTTCAGTCTTCTTGTGCTGACCTTCGTGGTTGCGTCTTGTTGGTTGTCGAATGGTGTCATACAGTAAGTGTGTTGTTGCTTCTACACGCACGCACACACCTTAACAAAAAAAAAAATTGCACCTGTTATCGGAGTGGTTGTCTTAACGAGGAAGGTCATTACAGGTTCCGACATTATCTTACAAATTTGACATAAAAGAGTTCATTCCTTCAGGTTGAACTTGGATATGATTCCAACAATCCTTTAAAAGTATTAGGAGATTGATTCAAGTAATTATATTTCAATAAAGGATGTACTTCTTATACAAGGTTTAAAGAATAATCTTATTTCTATCTATGCTTTAGAATATTGAGGCTTCAAAGTAGCTTTTGTTTATGGCCAATTCCTTCTTTGGCCTAAGGGTTCAAGTATATATTAGGCTATTGTGATTGGTGTCTGAGAGGTATGATTGTATAAATTAAAGGGGCACCCAACACAAGCCCTTGTACACAAAAATATTATCTCTAGTGAGTTATAGCACTGAATACTTTCTCACCTCAACTACAAATCCTTTCCATTTTTGAGAAACATGGTTATAGGTCTACCAGATATGCAGGTGGAACATGATGGAGTATGAAAAGTATGTGCACTTGGAAAGAATGGAAAGGGAAGTTTTCCAAGAAGTAACAATACATCCAAGCGGATATTGGACATTATACATCCATATGTATGCAGAGAAATAATGGTACCATCTCTAGGTAAATTTTTATATTATGTCAATTTTATTGATGATTTCTCACGTAAAACATGGATCTATTTCTTGAAAGGAAAAGATGAAGGTTTCAATAGGTTTCAAGAATTCAAGGCTTTAGTATAAAATCTCTGTGGAAGAAATATTAAAGTTTTGAGTCCATATAATGGAGGTTAATACACCTCAAATGAGCTCAAGGACTTTTGAATAGAAGCATGGATTCAGAGGGAGATGAAAACTCCCCACAACCCCCAACAGAATGGGGTTGCATAGAGAAAGAATAAATCAATTTTAGAAGAAGGTAAAGTAATGATCCATACAACAGTATATGTCCAGAACATAAGTCCTCATAAGATATTGGGGAACAAGACACCATAATAAGTATTCACCAGAAATAAACCAAAAGTCAACCACTTGAGGATGTTTGGTTGGCCAATGTACATACATGTTCCCAAGGAAAAGAGAACAAAGATAGAGCCTTTAGGAAATAAGGGTTCCTTCGTTGGATACAGTGAGACTTCAAAGGATTATACAATATATGTCCCTAGACAGAGACAAATTGAAATTAGCAGGTATGTCACCTTTGATGAAGAATCATCCTTTAGTAAATCTAGAGAGTCTCACATGTATGAGGATAGAGAAGAGAAAGAGGCTCCAAAGAATGCATTGATGATTGAATCTACTCCAGAACAACATATCCCATCAGATCATAATGAGACACCAAGATACCACCCAAATAGGTTACAGTTACCCAAATAGGTAGATCCACCCAAATAGGTTATAGTTACCAACAAGATACCAACATGGCTTTGGGACACTTTGAAGGAAGAAGAAAAACATGTTTCTCCTAGTGGCTCCTTTAGAGAGAGAAAGTGACCACACAAGTTTTCCAGCTATGTGGAACTGATGAGTAAGATCATTCATTCAAAACCTTCCAGTTATGATGAAGCTACAAAGAAAAAAGTGTGGAAGGATGGTATGATGGAAGAGTATCGATCCATCATGAAGAATGATGTATGGGAAGTGGTTCTGAGACCAGAAGGGAATTTAGTGGTGACTTCCAAGTGGATCTACAAGATCAAGAATGTTGCAGATGGTAGAATAGTGAAGTAAAAATCTACATTTGAGGCTAAAGGATTCTCCCATAAAGAGGGAGAATATTATGATGATAAATTTGCTCCAGTTTCAAGGTACACTTCTATTGGATCTATTATTTCTATTGCTTATATTATGGGTTGAAAATTACACTAGATGGATGTAAATATTGCTTTATTTAATTGTGTAATTGAAGAAGAAAAGTGCATAGAGAAGCCACAAGGTTTTGTAATCTATGGGAAGGAGTCCCATGTTTGTAAATTGAATAAATATTTGTACGTACTTAAGCATGCACCCAGGGAATTATAGTCCAGAATAGACATTTATTTGATGAGCTTGGGGTTTACCAAGAGTGATGCAGATCCCAACCTTTACTATAAGGTTGAAGATGGTTTCCCCTTGATATTGGTACTATATGGAAATCACACTAGATGGATGTAAATATTTCTTTATTGAATGGTGTAATTGAAGAAGTTTACATAGAGAAGCCACAAGGTTTTGTGATCTATGGAAAGGAGTCCCATGTTTTTAAATTGAATAAATATTTGTACGACCTTAAGCATGCACCTAGGGCATTGTATTCCAGAATAAACCATTATTTGATGAGCTTGGGTTTTACCAAGAGTGATGTAGATCCCAACATTTACTATAAGGTTGAAGATGGTTTCCCCTTGATATTGGTATTATATGTGGATGAAATTGTTCTTTTCAGGGGATGAGAAGCTCATATATGGGTGTAAGAGGGATATCACTTAAGAGTTTGAAATGAAGGATATGGGTTTGATGCATTATTTCATGGTATTGGAGGTGTGGCAGAGACCAGATGAGATCCTCCTTAGCCAAGGAAAATATACAGTTGATATCCTGTATATATTTGGGATAATTGACTGCAAGTCCATGGCCACACCTATGGTTACGAATATGAAAATCTTGAGTGATTCTTCTTCATATTTGGTTGATCCCGTGATGTACAAATAGTTAATCAGATCCTTGATGTACCTAGTTAACACTAGGCTGTATATATGCTTTGGAGTGAACACATTGAGTCAGTACATGGTTGAACCTAGTCATGTACATTTGGTAAAAGCAAAGCATGTATTGAGGTACTTGCATGGTACAGTTGGATATGGACTCATATATTTCTTAGACGGTGAAGTAAAGCTACAAGATTATATAGACTCTAATTGGGCAGAGAGTGAAGTGGATAAGATATTGGTTGTGGAGCCTAATTATATTCCTAATTCATAGGTCTTTGTTTTTAGCGATGTTTATATCCCATGAAGAGTGTACATCTCATAATACTATACACCCCTCCATGTGGGGGGGTTGCAAGGGGGGATTTCCCCCCCTGGGGTTTAGGGGGATCCTCCCCCCAGCTAGGGAGTACGAGGGAAAGCAGGCCCCCAGTGGGGGTTCGACGACGAAGCCCCCAAAGGAAAAAATGCCTTGTAAATGTATATTGTAATTTCATAGTAAATCTAGACCATTCATTATAAGGTCGCAGATATGCCAGTAGAAGTTATGTTAGGGTTTTTTTTCCCTAGAAGGAAACCCTATTTTATGAGGGAATTGTATTGTGTATATGTATCATTGTGAATATTTCATTTTGAGAGAGGAGATTGTGAGAGAAAGAAGAGGAAGTTACAATTGGTGTTTTGTAGGTTGTATCCCTTCATTTGTTTATAATAATAAAGGAAGGACCTGGAAATTTCTGTGGTGGACGTATCCCACACTGGGTGAACCATGTATATCTGTGTCTCTATTGTATTGTGTATTTCTCTGTTTTATTTTCGCATTTATCTTATTTTTATTGCTCCGAGATATTTTTTTACCAACAACTGGTATTAGAGCAAAAGGTAACTCGCAGGAAAAGAGGGTTCCTAGTTCGAGTGGGAGAAATGGTGGAAGATGGGAATTTTAGGGTCGAGAAATTTAACGGCCAAAAAACCAGTTATGGAAGATGCATATGGAATATTATTTATATCAAAAGGTTATTTTCCTACTATTGGGTGGAATAACAAAGAAGTTGACGACCATGAAGGAAAAAGAATGGGAGGTTCTTGACATAAAGGAAGTAGGAATGTTACGACTGAGCCTGGAAGCATCAATGGCTTTCAATATTTTGAAAGAAAAGACAACAAAGGAGATGATGGACAGATTGGATAATCTGTATGAAAAACCATCAACATCCAATAAGGTATTTCTAATGAAGAGATGATTTAATATGAGTATGTGAAAAGGTGGGTCTATTGCAGATCATTTAAATGAATTTAATACGGTTACTAATCAACTAAGTTATGAAAAAGTGGACTTTGATGATGAGGTCAGGGCTCTTCTAATCGTGTGCTCATTTCGAGAAAGTTGGAAAAACTTGGTCATGGATGTAAGTAACTCTGTCTCTAGTTCAAACACTTTAAACTTTGATGATGTTATTGGTGTTATCCTTAGTGAGGATATGAGATAGAAAATAATAGGTGAGACGTCAGGTAATGTGTTAGACATGGAGAACAGGGGAAGACAAAAGGATTGAGGAAAAGGATCAAGGAACCACATGAATTTTAGGAAGGGAAGATCCAAATACAAACTGGGAAAGATAGAGTGTTGGAATTGTGGGAATAAATGACATCTTAATAAAGACTGCAGAGCTCCAAAGAAACAAAGAGATGGACAACAAGAAAAAAATCATGAAGCAAATGTAACAGGTGATGTGTTACAAGAGGATTTGCTTCTTTTTGTAGATAATATTTTTAAGTCTTGGGTAGTATATTCATGGGATGCATTTCCTATCACACCCTATAGGAAACATTTTATAGATTATGTTCAAGGTAATTTTGGACAGGTTCATTTTGGTAATGATGTGCAATGCAAAATTGTTAGAATGGGAAAGGTAAAAATAAAGCAAATGAATGGAAACCAATGGTTGTTGAAAGAGGTAAGACATGTTCCATATCTAAGGGAAAATATAATTTCAACAAGGCAATTGACAAGTGAATGTTTTATATCTATATTTACAGATAAGGTGTGGAAGGTCACCAAAGGATCACTGGTGATAGAAAAGAAGAGAAGGTAGTTACAATGTATTTATGTACTGGTAATATTGATTATTATATCTCTTTAGCTTCTACAGGTGTGGATACAACAATGTGGAATCATAGGATTGGACATATGAGTGAGAATGGGATGTATATACTTCACAAAAGAAATTTGTTTCTAGATCTTAAAAAAATTGATTTGGATTTCTGTGAGCATTGTGTTTATGGAAAACATAAGAGAGTCGGATTTTTCAGAGTCAGAAAAGAAAAGAAGAGTGAAAGGTTAGAGCTTGTGCATATATATGTATGGGGACAATATTAGGTATCATCTCTTCGTGTCTCTCATTATTATGTTACTTTTATTGATGATGCAACTAGAAAAACTTGGGTTTATTACATTCGACAAAAATCTAGTGTTTTTTATACTTTTAAGAAATGGAAATCCTTGGTTAAGAATGAAACATAAAAAGGTTGAAGTGTCTCATATCAGATAATGGAGGTGAATATTGCAGTAAGGAGTTTGATGATTTCTTTTCATACCATGGGATTCGTAGAGAGAAGACAGTTCCAGGAACACCAGAAGAAAATGGTGTGTCAGAAAGGATGAATGGGACAATCATGGAGCGTGCAAGGAGTATGGGATTGCATGTTGGTTTTACCTTATAGTCTTGGGAAGATTATATATATACTAGTGTTTACTTAATAAATGGAGGAACTTAAATCTCTTTTGATGGTGGAATTATAGAGTATGCATGGATAGGTAAAAAGGTAAACTATTATTTTTTGAAGAATTTTGGTTGTGAAGCATTTGTCCATATTGATAAAGAAAATAGAACAAAGCTTCAGGCAAAATCCAAGAAGTGTACCTTTATTGGATACAGTTTTAATGATTTTGGTTATCTCTTATGGGATTATGAAAATCAGAAAATCATTAGGAGTAGAGATGTCATATTCAATGAGAAGGTCATGTACAAAGATCGGTTGCAGAGAAAGAAGCAGGAAAAATAAAAACCATAATACACAGTTCTTGATGAGATCACTGAAAAATAAATTCCAAAGGTACCAGAAAATCAAAATGTACAACAACGGAAGAAATATGTACCTCAAACTCTTGCAAGTGTTGTTAAAATATCTACCAGGTTAAGTAGACCCCCTGAACGATACTCCTTCATTGTATTATTTATTGTTGATTGATTTTGGTGAACCAGAATGTTATGAAGAGGCAATGCAGGTAGACACTAAAAATAAGTGGGAGCAAGACATGAAAGAGGAAATGGATTCCCTGGTAAATAACCTAACTTGGAACTTGGTTCAGTTTCCTGCAGGAAACACAACATTGCAGAATAATTGGGTTTACAAGTTGAAGGAAGAAGATGGAGGAAAAAAATGATACAAGGCCAGACTTGTTGTAAATGGGTTTGCACAAAATAAAGGAGGTATGTTAAAAATGATCCTTGTCTGCACTTTGTGATATTTTTCAAGGAGGATTCATGGTTGAATATGGAAAAAGAAACATATTTATCATTAGTATTGAAAAATGAATGTTAAACAATGCATCTAGTATTTAATAACTCTAGAGAGGATAATTTGAGAAGAGAGACGACTTGGTTTTAATTCTGGGAATTCAATTATGTTATTTTGTGATATCGGTGAGAAGAATATTTCTTCACCGATATAGGCCCATATAGGTTCCAACACTATGATATCCACTGATATACCAAGGTGGTATTGGCAGGGAAACCATGATCTTCTATCTATGTAGTAAGGCCATATCGATGGGACAACTAGGGTCATTTTCCAATTTAGAAAGATTGTATCGAGACCAAAACCATGATTTTTTGTCAATGCACTATGTTGTATCAGCACCAAAATTGTGATCTATTAGGTCCGGTGTAGTATGACTGTATCGGTGGGAATGCTACGGTCATTGTCAATGCACAAATCTATATTGGTGAGAGTATACGGTCTTCGTTGATGAACAATTAGGTGAAGAATAGAATTAATATGGAGTCTGGTTTTTCTATTAGCTCTAACACTTTAAAACAACCCAACATTTCTCTTAACAAGAATGTAATCAATACTTTAACAAGGGAAATCGATGTGTAGCGACAAGAACATGACTAGGGCTTTAACATTTCGAGGTGGAGAGGGAACAATTTAAGTGGAATCTTTCTCTCGAGAATTGATGTAAAATGTCCAAGCGACTTCCAAGGGGGGAGAGTGCGTTTAGGCATGGCCAAGGGTTGGAAAGATAGTGTGTGATGACCTTGTAGTGTCAAAGGAAAAGGGGAAAAATAATGACAACAAACCCTATCCATTTGATTGCATAAGTCCGAGGGGTTTGGGAAGTAAGGAGAGGCAACGGATGCAAGGATATTTGCTTGTGGGTTGAAGGGTTTAGGTCGAACCCTTTTCCCATATACATATACATACATGTGACACATAATGGTTTAGGTAACTTTATGACCAATAGAGCTTTGATATGTTTAAAAAATGGGTTGGTGGTTGTGAGATAATTTTGACAGCGAGAATTCTCCTTTTCTTGTGGTTTCCTTGTCTTGGGGTTGCAAAAATGGAAGGAAAAGGATGAAATGGGGTTTATATAGCCCCATTGGGACCCTTTTGACACAAAAATCAAGATATATGGGCATGAGAAAGATGCTCTATGCATGCCAAAACAAAGGGTCACATTGTCATATCATAGGTTAGAGGAAGATAGGGGCCAATGTATCAACACCAAGAGGATGATCCAACATGGTGTATTAGTGTCGAGAAGGTCATCCAACATCAATGCATCAACACCGGATTTTTTATTGGCCCCGATATGCATCAGTGATTGAAGGGGGAACAATACCGACATATCAATGGTGAATGGAATATTAAGCGTCGATGTATATGTTGTTATTGGAAGATTGTTCATGGAATTTTGATGAGGAAAGGAGGATGGAGAGACGAAAATAAAACAATCAGTCAAAAAATGAACTAAGTCTTTTCCCTTTTATATGTCATTGAAGAAATTATCAAAACTATTGACATTGGGTATATCAGTGAAGGAAGGAAGATATCCTTCGTCGTATTGTTAAGGAAGACATTTCTTCCACTGATACTGCCTATATTGACAAGTCAAAAAGATGGTAAAAAAACTAAGTAAAGAAGGGAAAAAAAGTATCAAGATTGCACAAGAAAAACTTAGGGTCCTTTCACATGATAAAAGGGCCTTGAAAAGTATAAGGGAGGGACATTATTTCTTGAGAAAAAATTTCTTCATAAGAAAAAAATAAGAAAAAGAAAATTTGTTGGTGTTGGAACAACAAGAATGCATGTCAACCAAAAAACACAACCACCACCATTATATTATAAAATTGCTCTTAAAAAAATAGAATTTATATAGGAATTTAACAGTAATGTTAATGGGAATCTAGTTCACAAGGGAGGACCATGTTTCTCAAAGAAACCACAAGCTAGGGCTTGGACAGTTGCAGCCATTGCAGAGAGCAACATGAGCACTAGAGGAGGGGGTAAGGGGACCCCCTCATACAAACAGATAGTGGTAGATAGAGGGAAAAGGACAAGGGGTGGAGTATTCAAGGCACCAATGACAGGAACCTCAGGATCAGACCCCGGACTATGTCAGGAAAGAAACAAGGGGAAAAGTGAATACAGGAAAGAGGAAGCAAGAGAAACTCATAACAAGTCGCAAGACACAATGAAGACCAACTGGACCGAAGGGATTAACCCATGCAAACTCAAAGAAACAGTGATACCCAAGGTGGTATTGGAGGATCCACAGACACAACTCTACAGAGATCAGATGAAGGCGCATGCGCTAATCTACAAATTTATAGGATTATGGCCCATAGAAAAAGAGCTGTGCAACTAGATCAAATATCACTGGAAGATAAATGGGGAAGTGGAGCTCCACCTAGACTCAAAAGGTTTCTTCACAATGGTATTCATAAACCTGGAGGACAGAGACAGAGTATTTGAAGGAGGGCCTTACTTCCATGCATCAGTAGGACTGTACTTGCAGCCATGGAAGGAGAATTTCTCCCCAGAAAAAGAGACCTTCAAAAAGTTATCGGTCTGGCTGAGACTCTACTCCCTACCCTTATAATAATGGCTACCCTCCACTTTAAAAGCGATAGGGAATAAACTGGCGAAATATATAAAGACCGCAGAAGCAACCCTGAAAGGGAGATACACATCCTACGCAATAATATGCATAGAGATGGATGTGTCGGGAGAACTCCCAGAAGTGATATGCCTCGAATTAAAGGACGAGGAATGGATCCAAAACATCAATTATGAACAAATCCACTTCTGATGCAGAACATGCCACGAACATGGCAACCTGATCAGGGAATTCCCTCTTAATAAGAAGAAAGAAATGAAAAATTCCAAACCATAGTAGGATGAGTATGGATTTTTTAAACCAAACCCCAGAAGTAGAGCCAACAAAAGGCAGAGCAAAGCCCAGACAGGAAATAACCCAGAAGTCCGATTGAGTCCGGAAGGAAGGGATAGAACCAATTAAGGGGCAGAGGCCAAGAAGGATGTGGTAACAACTCAAGAACTTCGAGAACAAACACCAAACAAGACCACTGACTGACCAAACAACCAAAAGGAACAAGGAAGCTATGCAAATCCGATGGAAGGAGAAATCAGAGAGGACAACACCCCCATGCAAGACACATAGGGAGAGGTGGAAATGAAATTGAGTGAAGTAGGCACAGAAGATCCGGAACTCAGAGGCTTGGTGGAAAGGGAAGGGATAGACCTCATGAACATACTAGAGCAATGGAAAAGACAGGGAGTGGACAATGTACCAATAGAGAAACTAGGCCGCATCTAGTACCTGTTCCTCCTAAGGGAGGAAGACAAAGCTAGAGGCCAAAAGCGAGCACATGGGTAGATTGGACACTGTTGTTGGGAAATAATACCCTACGGACTAGCAAACTAGGGTCTGATTTGCATGCAGATTATGACCTTAAAGTAATGACCTTTTAACCTACCACCCAAAACTTAAACCCCTTTTTCAAGGCACATGCATGGAAAGGAACTACTAACCTTTTTACTGATGTTTGGTGTAGATCCTACGTTGCACTTTTGTCCACTTCTTTGCGCTGCTCTTTCCAAAGTTAACCTGCAATCAAAACAAAACACTATGCATGCATGCTATTTTTCTACTTGAGGGTTAGAAATTAAGCATAAATTACACAAATCATAAATAACTCATGCATTGGGATGGGAAAAGTCTTCTTCTTATTATTTTCAAAATGAATCAACTTACAATATAAGTCGAGACCGGACACCGCTCCTTGATCCTGATCCTAGGCTCCTCCTCTTCTTTGTCCTCCAACTTCTTTGCGTTAATTCTCCTTAGGCTTGAGGAAAGGCTAAAGGGTTGGGACAAATGGACTTGGAAAATGGGCATAGTTTCTTTGCTATAATTTTCCTCCTTCAAATAGTACCCCTACCCCTTCTTTTATAGGCTAGAAGGAGCTAGGGTTTTGGACGAACTCTCGGCCATGCATGCCCGGGAGTTTCAGTTAATTGACCCATAGCTTTTTGTCCCGTCGGAAACTTTCCTGTTTTTGTGCTTTGTTAGGTAAACGCGGGCTGTAGTAGGCCTGCCAGCGTTCACCCGCATGCAGTAGTGGGTTAGGGCACGTGTACCTTTACCCAAGAGGATTTTGCAAGAGGTTTCTCAGCAGATTTTTTGGCAATGAAGGGAAATGAGTTGGCCTGATGCCAGGTAAGCAAGTATGGTGCAATTTAGGGTTATAACAGATGCCCCCTAATGTGTGAGGTCAGAAGAGCATCTGATGGCCGAAATACATTATCAATTCTTCACCAATCTGTACTGATATGCTGAATGAGTGAGCCCAAGAATCAGGAATCAGGAGGTGCTGCCTGCAAAATAAAAAATGTCTCACCGAGGCGGGCATACCCATGCTCGGAATAAAATAGAACCATGGCTACCAATCAAATACATTGTAGATCCATGTCAAATAACTATAAAGAGTAGCCGTGAATAATACACAGTGGAGCTACATCTCGAAATCAGAAAGATATACATATAAAGTATCCATCTCCCAGAAGATGATTCGTCCTGATGGTTGTACTTTAGAGCTCGAGCAACAACTTCAAAATCTTCTAAACTCGGGTAGGAGTGTAATATGAGTGTACGACTGCACTACCCAGAGGTCTTCGACGGCTTGTCGGTTATGGACTTGATAATCTTGATGATCGGACTGAAGGCTTCAGTGATTTTGAACAAAGAATTGATTGGACGTTCAGGATCGTTGGGTATGCGGACAAGAGACATATTGCAGAGGGGGCGACTCAGGTTCGGTGACAAACTTCCCTTGGATAATAGCACGACAAGTGATAAGACACAGGCAACATATCTGTTAATCATAAGTCTACGAAGCAGGAGGCAACACAAACTCTCCATATGTTTGGAAGAGTAACCAAACGGTGGAGGACACAACTCTATATAGCGAGAAAAGATTCCTAAGGTCGTACTACATCCCATAGTCTGATGATCAAACAGACAGATGTGCTTCATCCAAGGGCGACTCATTATGCTGCCAATAAAGAAAATACTTTTCCCATCCTCTTTTTGGGGTATATTTAATTTTTTTGTTCTTTTGATAATGTTTGAAAAATAATAAAGGAATATTACGTTACAATGGAGGAACGAGTACCGCAAACATACAAGCTCAAGGCACAAGGACAAGACTGATGTTCTAGGGAAATGATACTCGGGAAAAATCCTCCAGTGGCCAAAGGTGTTAAGACGCAGAAGCAAACTGTTACAAGGTTGATGGGTAAGGTATGCAAATGCGGTTGATAGAACACACAATGGTAACGTCCTTCGATGTAAGTTTAACGAGCCCAGAGAAGGTAAGCTCGGTGGTTTTTCATGTTTAGAGAGTCTGAAAAAGAATAAAAGAAAACTCCATTGGGGTACCTTTTTCGACAATAGTCTAATCGGTTCGAAAAAGGGATAAACTAGCACTGATTAGACGTTAATTCAAAACCATTTTAACGAGTGTGAAAAGGACAAGATCACTCGATGATTTTTTCACTTTTAAGGAGTCTGAAAAAAGCTTAACTATGGACTCCGTCAGGAATGTTCTTCTGGACCATTTTAATGAGTGTGAAAGAATAAGATCACTTGGTGATCTTTTCAATTTTAGGGAGTCTGAAAAGAGCTTAACTATGGACTCCGGGGGGGTTTCTTTTTCGTAAATTTAGTCCCTCAGGCCCGAAAAAGGGATAAAATCATACCTGAGGATACTCTTCTAAAGAATGGGAATTCAATAGAGTATTCCTTTGTTCGTACAGTTGACCGTCCGGACTGAAAAAGGGGTAAACTACCACCGGATAGACGTGACTTCAAATTTCAGTTTAACGAGCGTGAAAGGCCACAAGATCGCTCGACAATCTTTTCATGTTTAGAGGGTTTGAAAAGGGCCTAAAAGGAGACCTGTTATGTTTTGGGAGTCCGGAGGGTAAGTCAAAGAGTGAAAAAGACCCATGCAAATGAGGCTCAAACTCATATTCAGGAAAGACTATACGGGCTTCCGAGCCTACAATGTTGTTAGAAACGGCATTGACACCATAATGCAACCAGGACCTACCTAGGGCATCCATGTTTTGGTAAGCTCTACCACCAAGTTGCGACACTTATAGAGTAGATATGACGGTTCTGTGTCACAACCGGATGGGATCGATCCTATGTCATAAGAACAAAAGGAAACGAGATGCAACAATTGGGATGAAATCCTACCCTATATGCTCCAGTTGATTTTTGAAGAATTTTTTTTTATGGACTGTCACTATATTTTATTTTTATTTTTCGAAACTCAATAAAAATTGTCCCAATACCTGATCAAATCCCTCCCATGTAACTCCTGGATCACTCTAAATGGTTTTTGGTATAAAGAAACTGATAAAGGAGCCCAAAAAAGTGACAAAAAGAGGCCAAAAAGTCTATAAATAGAAGTTGCCAGCTCATTATCACCATTGCTGATTTGGAAATTGACTCTGGAGCCAAAAGACCCCCTTTGCCAAATATCGTGATTCCGGGAGCTACAGTGGACGAAACGGACTTCTGCTTTGACCAAGTAAGTACAAACTCCCTTGTCTTGTTATTCAATATGTCATTTTTAGTATTTAACTGATTTTGGGGGTGGGCGTCGACCTCAAAAAGGTCGGCCCTAGGAAAACGCGAGATGTCCAGGGACAGCCCGCAGGTACCCGCGACTGTCGCCTCTACAGGCCGCGGGTAACCCCCGCGTGATGAAAAAGCATAAAAGTAAAAAGGTATTGACCCTCCTTTGACTTTGTTGTGTTGGCAGGATGTATGTTCAGTGGAGGGAAAGGGAGCACAAGGCCGCCAATGAGTTAGTGGCTGCAGATCCGAACATTGTGGTCGTGCTGACACAGTGCGGATTGGTGAAATTCTTTTTATGTCCATTCATGCACGCGCAACCAATGCTACTGAATGCCTTGGTTGATTACTAGCACCCAGATGCAGAGGCTTTCATGCTCGAGGAGCAATCCTTGGTGCCCACCACCGAGGATATTTACTTTCTGACTAGCCTCTCGAGGAGAGGGGAACCAGTCAACTTTCAGACTTTTCCTGCGGGGTCGAGCAAAGTCTCGGAGCTTATAGATGAGTATTGTGAGGCTGGGACCAATCATATAAATTCCTCGGTACCCATTAGTAGGATTACCAGCCTCACCCTACAGATTATTTTATCGCTCATTGGGCGGATTACCGGCTCAGTGGCTGTGCAACAGGCTTCGCGTGCATAGATGAACTGTGCAATCCAGTGCATGAATGCACAAATTTTTGACTGGAGTACCACACTGTTGGAGTGCATGAAAATTCAGCTGACAGCATGCCGACAGTGGACACACAGGAACTTTGGGTTTGGGACCATCCTGTGTTCATTCTTTTTTGAGAGAGTTTCGTGTTTTAGTCCTCAGCTGACAGTACGAGGACATCTAGCCACTTTCCCCACAGTATGCAGATGGGAAGTGTTACTGCCGTGACAGGGTGGTGGAAGGACCGTGGAGGCCTTCGACAACGACTTTTTTTCTTGGCTGTCACGATAGATCCCGACTATTCAGGACTACCCATATGCGGGGATCGACTTCTCCAGACATCCAGCGATACCAATGCCTCCTGGTGAGGAGCGAGGGGAGATGGGTAAGTCTCCACCTATACCGTTTTTTTGTTTGCATATGTAATTTTTATGTCTTTTTGATATATATATCATGTTTTTGTATACCATAGTTTTTTATGGGTAATCGTTTATTGCATGTCGATGTGGGACCCATGCGACCTGCCGACTATGCACGGAACAGGCGCCGCCCAAGGCCAGAAGCTGCAGCTTCCGCCGCTGGAGGAGCAGCAGTAGCAGGGAACCTCCTAGCAGGAGAGGCCGAGAGGGTCCTGAGGTGTATTGAGCGGAACTTCACTTCGCTCACTCGCACAGTTCCCATGGTAGAGATAGAGGACCTACCACCATCCATGCAAACTCATGTTGTGGGGGCACCTCGGACATGGGTCTGATTGTTTAGGCGTTTATCCCACACTATAGATGATTATAACAGGGCCCATAGGCCCTGAGCAGACTTTGAGACTTTTTATGTGCCATGAGCACCTTATTGTATATATTTTTTGAGGGCATAAGCCCGGTGACTCGTTACTGTTCCCACTTTTGAGGCACTTGCGCCCATCTATGTACTCTGAGGATTTTATGATGTTTATATATGGTTTTTATCTCTTTTTGTGTCTTATGGATTATGTGTACAAGAATGTATTTACATGTTTATGTTCATGATCTTTTTATATGTGAGCAATATGCCAATCTAAAATGTGATTAGCTAGAGTATCTGTGATTTGATTTAGACTCCTAGGAACATGAAAATATGTGATATAATCAAAGTTACGTTCCAAGAGACGTACCCTAAGGAATCGTCGGTGTAAAGTTGGATCATTTACCCGGTATATTCTATTTAGCTGCGACACAACTAGTTGAGCGTCTAGATGGACTCGGAGACGAGAGATACCCCATGACAAAGCGTCACGAAGCAACTCAATAACTGCACTATACTCAACGACATTGTTCATGGTGTCACCTAAGCATATACCTCTGGAAGATAACAATTGACCCTGTGGTGTAAATATTACCCAAGTTGCAGAGGCAAGCCTCCGTGTGTGTCGACTAGCACCGTCTGCATACCCAACGAACACCTCGGACTCACTTGACATATGCCATATTGACGAAAGATAACATCAATGACATGTCCATAACACTTTTTAAAAGAAACGTAAAAAAGTAATAGTACAAATACTATACATATGTTACAAAAAGTTACCCACAGTGACCGTTCTATGAGTAATACTTCTTGAGGTAGAGCCCATTTCTAGGCTCCACCAAAGCATTCCCCTCAAAATTGACCAAACGATAAGCGCCCTTTTCTAAAACCTCCTTAATAATGAAGGGTCCGAACCACATGGCTTTAAACTTTCCTGCCCCCAGGGGGTCCTTATCTTGGTCATAGACCAGGACAAGGTCGCCCTCAGAAAAAACCTGAGGATGAACGGACCTATCATATTGACACTTGACCTTATGTTTATGAGCCTCGTTGGCCAGGGCCGCATCGCGATGCTATTCATCAAGCTGCTCAAGGTTTACTAACCGTTCTTCAAGCAGAGAAGTGTCTGGTAATAACTGTACTTCCAATTTCAGAGATGGGATTTGACATTCGATGGGCAAGACTGCCTCCAGCCCGTAAACGAGTTGGAAAGGTGAGAAACCGGTTGCAGTCTTAACTGATGTTCGGTAAGCCCATAATGTCGAGTATAACATCAAATGCCAGTTTGACTTGGCTGAGTTGATAGTTCGATGTAGAATCGTCTTAAGAGTTTTGTTTACAGCTTCCACCTGCCCATTGGCTTGGGGGTAGTAAGGTGATGAATGTTCCTGCCGTAACCCAAGATTTGATGTTAATTCAGACATCATTTGGTTCTGAAAGTGACTACCATGATCAGTGACAATCTCTCTCGGGACGCTGAACCATGCTATAATATGGTTGAATAAGAAGAGAGTTGCAGTCTCTCCATCATCTTTAAACGTTGGCATAGCTTCGACCCACTTAGTGAAGTAGTCGACAGCCACGATGATATAGCGGTGCCCCCTTGCTGACGGGGGGTTACATGTAGTTTAATCAATCCCCCACTTAGTGAAGGGACCAACTGTGATGACAAGAAACATAGGAGCTGTATGTGCCCTCATCTTCCGAGAGAAGATTTGGCACAGATGGCACTTCTTGACCGACTCGATACAATCTTTGATAAGTGTAGGCTAGAAGTAACCTGCTCATAAAATATTTTGGGTTGTTTCCAACCCAGATAAGTGACCGCCACAAGCTCTTGTATGACAATCGTTGAGCACTATGATGACCTCCTCATGAGTGAGACATCGACCCAAGACGCAATCTACACCTCTCCGATACAACGTATCATCGAGTATGAGATAGTTCTTAGCTTGATGGAGTATCCGCCGACGCTCATCACGAGAAGCAGAGGTGGGGCACTTCAAATTCTGGAGATAGATCAGTATATCTCCGTACTAGGGGTCTGAAGATTCAGTCAAAAACATATCCCCCCGGATAGGCGATTCCTCAAGCACAACGTCACCTGACTCAACTGGAAGCTCCGAAATAAGTTCTGCGAAGACCAATGACTTCTTGGACTTTGCTAAAACGAAGTCTAAGTCAAATTCTTGGAGGATGACCATCCATCTACTGATTTTTCTGTCGATAACTCGTCGTGTCAAAATGTACTGGAATGGATTCACGACAGCAACGACGGTGGTCATGCGAAACAAAACATAGTGATGGAACCGTTGAACAGTATGAACTGCTGCCAACACAAGTTTTTCTAGATGGGAATAATTAAGTTACGGTCCTATGAGGCCTCAGCTCAGGTAATAGATCACGTATTCTGAAAACGAATCATCTTCCTGAACTAAAACCATGCCTATAGTTGAATTTGTGGCAGCCAAATATAATAAGAAATCCTTGTTATAATTAGGTGGTCGTAGCAGAGGTGCGGTTGTGAGAGCATGTTTTAATGCGTCGAAAGAGAATTGAGCGGCTTCGTCCCAGAAAAAGGGAAAATATTTCTTCAGTAAACGCATAAAGCCCTTGGTGATTTCGGCATAGTTGGCGATGAAGCGTCGTAAGAAGTTCGCCTTGCCTTGAAGACTTTGAAGTTGTAATATGGTACGTGGTGGGGGCAACTGGATTATTTCCTCCACCTTAAGAGGATCCACCATGATCCCTGTTGTGGATACAATGAAACCTAACAATCGTCCTGACGTGACGCAAAAGCTGCACTTGTTGGGATTCAAGTGAATCCTGAAGTAGAGACAACATTCAAAGATTAGTTTGAGGTGCATCGGATGATCTTTTCGCTTGCGAGAGCGTGATGCTAAATCATCTAGGTAGCCCTCTACTATATGTTTGAGGTCGTGAAATGCAAAAGACATGGCCCATTGGAAAGTGGCTCCAACATTCTTGAGGCCAAAAGGCATCTTACGATAGGCGAATGTACCCCACGGACAAATGAATGTTGTTTTATGTTGGTCCTCAGGTTTGATTTGGATTTAGTTATAGCCTGAAAAACCATCCATGAACGAAAAGGCCTCACAACCGACACATTCATCAATGATCTGGTCAATGAATGTGGTTGGATAATTATCTTTTGGACATGCCTTGTTCAAATCACAAAAATCGGTACATACAAGAATCGTGCCTTGTTTTTTATCGACCATCACGGGGTTGGACACCCATTGAGTCAAATGGATAGGGTAAATGAACCCTGCCTTGAGAAATTTCTCAACCTCAGTCTTGATGGCTGCTGCTTTCCTAGGATTAACTGGATGAAGTTTTTGTCGAACAGGCTTGGCATCAGGATACGTCGTGATTTCATGTTCAACTATTTTTGGATCGATACCTGGCATTTCCTCATAAGACCAGGAAAAAATGTAGCGAAATTATTTGAAAAGATCCGTGTAAATATGAATCTCTTCGGGGGAGCAATCTGCTCCGACGAAGACATTCTCCACGATGCCAGGGTTTTGGGAGATGTTAATAGGTATGGTTTCAGCGATAGTCACCATATTCCCTTCAGCATAAGTTTCATGTGTAGCTAAGAGGTTAATAGGACACGGTTGATCTCCCATTATGGTGATAGTGAATTCTCCTGCCTCGATTCAGTGTAAATCTGGGAGGAAATATGATCTGTGATGAAGATCATCCCAAGGTTTTTCCGGACTAGTCATTGCTTCGATTACTTCTTTGTTAGAAGGCAAGACCAAGTCTAACGAATCGGTGGTAGCAAGAGAACCTTGAGCCCAAATAGGCTCTGAAAGTGGATCCAACTCTTGTGCAGGAGTCGGATCGGGGTTAGCTGAAGCTTCTTGGACTAAAGAGTATGCTACTTCAGCAGCCAACAAGGGCATGGACAGGCTGGAGTGCCCTGTCTCATCCATCATGGCTGATGGGGAAGGAAGAATCCACAGATCCTCAAAGTAAGTCGTGCGGAACGAAGAAACATGAAAAATCTCAGCCTTGTGGTGATTCGATATAAACTTGACATCGTAATGAGGAGGTGGGTAATAAAAGGTACCCATCAAGGATGGGCACAAACCAACTCCTACGTTAATGACACCGGGCTGAGGATTATCAATCATGGGAACCGTGGATGCCCCCAAAGTTGGGTCAGGTCTAGAGAAGGACAATTGATCAATGGTCACTATCCGACACTCGTGTGGAAACAACAAGACTCAGAAAACTGTAGCGACCACAACTTTCATAGCATAAGTCCAACTCCTACCTAACAAGAGGTTATAGTCGAGGGGAGCATCGACTACCTCTACTTCAACGCACACGGTCTTTCCTCCTAACTGCACAGGGAAAGAAGGAACGATGTCGTGTGGTCGGAAAGAACAGTCGTTGAATGCAGTAAGGAGAGTAGGTGATGGAGACAAAGTGGGCTAACCAATGGCTTTCCAGCATGCTAACGATATGACGCAAGTCGAAGCGCCCTCGTCGACCACCGTGTGGAAGATATTCCGTGTAAAATTTTTCGTGGGATGAGCCACTACTATCTGAAACGCGACGTGGTAAGGCAGACGAGGTTTTAAGTCGGTCGTATCTAACATGATGGTACCCAGGTTACAAGTCTCAGTAGAGCCTAAAGCAGTCAACAAGGATTTCCTCTGAGCAGGGCATCTTTGGAGGACTTCCAAAGCAGACATCGCACAAGGGGTTTGTGATAAATCTTCCACCACAGAATAGTTCTGGGCATCCCTTGCGTTTGGGTTGTGAGAAGATTTCTTAAATGAACCCTTTGGAATGCGTGTCATTGTTTCACCCAACGTCTTCTTGATCTGTAGAGGAAGAGATGGGATCTTGGCTTCTTTACCCTTCTTAGAGGCACTTGGTTTACTATAGTCGTGCACCCTAGTCATGATTAAAGCATCACCCCTAACCATATATACGTTCATGGATGAGGAGTTGTTTGGAGGAGGGAAGGTTTCTGGGCTACCCCCTTCGGCACTTGTAGAGGCTTGAGTTAAATTTTTCCCATGCTGAAAGGGATTAGTCAACACGGCTTGCTATTGCTGTGTGACAAACTTCTGGGCCTCTACAAGTCGAGGACATAGATGGGTCGGGTGGTCTTCCGCACATAAGTTGCATGGATACCTCGCCTTCCTCTTTTCCGTGGTGCCCTCACCAGCATTATCAGTGGGTTTTTTCTCCCCCTTACCCTTCTTTCGTTGTTTTTTCTTCCCTTCAGGTTGTTGGGTGGCCTTTGGGTTAGTCATCTGCACGGAGTGTACTTCCGACGTTTGGGTAGGAGGAGCAGCCAAAACAGTAGTCTGGCTGGCCACTGAGTGTTGTATAGATAACTGTTGCAATTATTTTGACAATTTCTCAGTGGGCTTGGTTTGTGTCGAACCAACGATACCATCGGCATGTGGTCCGACCCTCTGCCTAGTTTTATCCAGTATCGATCGTGGTGCATTTGGCAGGATGTTGTATAATAAACCAGACTGAGAATAGATGAGCTCAAATTGTTGAGCCCTCATGATGGCATCTTCTTCGAAGAAAACTCTTGAAGTCGCGACGTCCTTGGATAATTGGGGAACTAAAGACTTAAGGAACCACTCAAGGAGGAATGCTGGTGGAACTGGTACTTTGATTAGACTCTTTTGGCATCTCCACTCTCGGATATGATCAGAGATATGGTCTGCTATCATCTGTTCGAAATTGGCAAGCAGCTCCATGCCTCCGTCGTATCTCACAGGTAACTAGAAATGGTTAAGGAAGGCCATATCCAGTTCGCCAAAAGAATAATATCTTGAGCGATCAAGCTCGATGTACCATTTCGCGACACTCCCGATAAGAGTGTGTTGAAACAATCGCAACTGGACGGAGTCATCTTTCAATGAGTTAGATGAACACCAAAGATGGAAGGTAGTCACGTGATCACCTGGATATTCGTTAGGCTTGGCCTCGAACTTTGGAATGTCTGAAGGCAACTTCGTTGGCATAGGAGGCCAACGTGGATCGTGACAAATAGGATCATTTAACAACCGTGTCAAATTTGGCAAGTGTAACGTTGCCAGGAATGGTAGTTTGGGTTGCTGCTGATAGCCTGGGAAAAAGGGTCCTGGAGTTTGACTGGCACCAGGTTGCCAGGAAAAGTTTGGCTGCTGGCCCGGATTTTGGTAGAAACCATGGCCCTGACCAGCGTAAGGATTTTTCATCTGTGGAGACATCATTGGATGATTCCCCATAAAGGACATAGGATGTTGGGAATTCATCGTGTTTGACGGACTTTGGGAAGGATTACCCCATGCCGGTCCCGCTGGGAGAGGCATAGAAGTTTGTTCGGGGTTCCATTGACTATGGAAAGAATTACCCCAGAACGACATTCCAGAGGAGGGAACGGATCCTTGTCCTGAGTTCCAAGGTCCTGCTATATGTGCCCCCGGTGCAGGAATAGTACCCTGCGCCGGTGTAGACTGTCCAAACATGGGAGTGCCCCAGATGGGAAAGCAGTGGATGTGAAGGTGTTGTTACCAAATGTCTCGTTCAGAACAAACGGTGACGAACCTACCGGCATAGTTTGCGCAGGTGTTCCTTGACTCCCGGATCCAAATGAACTCGTGTGTGCAGACTGCCCGACGGACTGCTGATGTAGGCCACCAAGCGAAGGGGACGAAGGAGAGATATGACCTCCAGCGTAAGGAAAGGCGTTAAAAGGGATAGGAATGCCCCCAAGTTGACCTTGCAGAGGAGCGGTAGAGCTCCCTGCCCCCAGACC
Source organism: Picea engelmannii (assembly GCA_009831015.1). Taxonomy (NCBI): domain Eukaryota; kingdom Viridiplantae; phylum Streptophyta; class Pinopsida; order Pinales; family Pinaceae; genus Picea; species Picea engelmannii. The sequence continues at coordinate 493,655 of ML776941.1, forward strand.
CAAAGTCTGTAAAGTGGAGTGAGTGAGTGCAGGACTTGTGCCTGAACTAGGCATACCGTATGAGAATGGAGAGCCTATCGCACTAGGTGTGAAGGGATTTGTGGCCGCCGCGATAGATGGGGTCGGTCCACTATGCGACGTAGTTACGGCCGAGACCATGGTGGCCCGGGCCGACGACGACAAGTTAGGAGATTCTTCTTCTGTGGTAGCAACGATGGTGGGAATGGAAGAATTCCCAGAGGAAGTAACAGCGTTTGTTTCCATAGCTGTATGAGGCACTGACAGGCATTCATAAAACTGGATTGGTACACCGATCGATGGCCAAGTATCAGTGGTTGGGGTTTCAACCGAACCAAGATTGGCGGTTGATTCCTCCGAGAGTTGTTCGGGCACAATTGTTTGTAACCCAGTTGCTTCGAAAGACCCTTCTTGGTCTAGCTTTTGCTTCAAAGGTGGCGGGGGTGGCTCCAGTATAACCGACGGCAGACCCAGAAGCCTTTGTGACCGGCGGAGCTATGGATCCTCCACTGTGTGAGAAGATCCACGACACGCTAAGGTATTCTACACGATCGAACAGTAACACACACTAAAAAAGAATCCCCTAAGAGATAAGACAAGCAATCACTAACTATCTTGAAGAACAGTTACAACAACCAACACTAGAGCAACTTACCGGTGCAAGTGCAACTCAAAAACGGAAGCACCCTCGGGTATACTCTGCAAAGCATGGCCCGATGTTTGTCCTAGGTACCGTGGTATACCCCTACATTCACCCGTGTATGTCCCTAAAAAGATTGGCAACTAGTTTGCCAGCACGCAAACAGTCACCAGGCGGGTACAGTCGATAGTCGGGTAGACCACAATGAGAAGGGTATCAAGCCCGAAACCTGTCAAGGGTATCGAGAGAAAATGGTCCGGAAGACAACCGAGGACCTCAAACGGATTCAAGACCCACGAAGCCCCATGGCAAATGCAAACGACGAAATCCTAAAACAAATCCTCGATATGTGTTCTCCACTACGCTCGGTCTGGCTTTGGAGGGGTTATCTCTGCTACCTTTCCTTACGCGACCTCGTGTTTAGCCCCTGTGTTAGAGGGGGGTCCCGGATAACTTCCATGAAACTAGACTTTTACACTCCCTATCACAGACTCCAATGTTTGTTTTTGAGTGGCCTTGGAGAGTTTCCTCTCCAACCTATTCCAAGGCCCTAGTCCTGAGCTAGTGTATGAACCTTACAAACAAAAAGTCTAATAGATTTTAAATTAGCGTTGCTTTTATGGGATTTTTTACGTCACAAGGTATGAATGTGAAAATGATGGTGTGTAAAGACTCAAAGAAAAAACGAATGAAAAAAAAATGCTAGAAACAAAATGCTTTTACTAAATGCAAAAAATCAACAACTTTTCACACAAGAAAGACTTCTTTTCTTTTCAATTTTTCTAAGATTTCATGCAGCAAACATAAAGGAATTTCGCTCGACTACGAGCTACTTATACTCTAAATGCACTGCAAAAACTTATGAACAAAAGAATTCTTCCTAGCTATTGATGCAGAAACACAATCTTCAAACAAAGAAGAAAATGAAAAAGAAATATATATATATTTTTATTTGAGTGCTAAATGAAGCAACAAAGGAAAAATGTCGATAAGCACAAAACCAAGAAAACAAAACAAAATTCTGGCTTAAAGCGCAGATCACAAGGAATCAGAGAAAAGATACACAATGGTAATCAAGGAAGCACAGACTCCTACGCTTGTTTAAAAACCATAAAAAAAAAAAACTTTTTTATCTTTTCTATCAACTATCAACTAAGAGAAAACAGGCTAAGGGTAAGAGGCCCTAACCTACTAAATGTGCAACCCTAGACTCAAACCCCTGAGAGGAACACTTCTCACCACAGGAAGGGATGACTGCCCCACCCTGATTGAAAAGCAACCTGTCAAGCCCGCTATTGTCACTGAAACAACACACGTGCAAACGCGTACTGACCTACAACAGCGCGCGGGTACCCGCGGGCTGAACTTGCACAGGCCACGTGTATGTATAAACTCTAAGACAAAACTAAACATAGGAAGCCCAAAACTGAAAAAGGCCTCTAGTATTGATAACCAGGGTCTCCTGAAGGCTTGGATGCTTCTTCTTAACAAAAAGAAAAATAACTGCAAGAAAAAATCCAATCAAGCAAACTGAGACAAGACTATGAACCAGGAAGACTCAGACAGGATCCAGAAATCCCCCTGAGAATGTATAATTCTGACAGGGAAGAGGAGGACCGCCTCTCAAGCTCTCCAACTCCTACACGCTATTGAAACCTCTATAGCAGGCGTTCAAACGCAGGCTATAGAAGGTTAGGGCGCGGGTTACACGCGTGCAGGCCTTCTGCAGGCCGCGTGTACCTCTGTGTGTCCCGATAATTATTGTCAAGCAACAGTCAAGGAAAAAATTGGTATAAAGAATCAGGTTCCCTGCTAGTTCTGACCTAAAAGAAAACAGACAAACAAAGAAACATAAAATCCAATCATTTAAGCTACCTAAAAACCTCAACTAAATCCGGAAACCCTAAGAGTATCTTCCCCAGTGGAGTCGCCAATTCTATTGTTGGGAAATAATACCCTATAGACTAGCAAACTAGGGTCTGATTTGCATGCAGATTATGACCTTAAAGTAATGACCTTTTAACCTACCACCCAAAACTTAAACCCCTCTTTCAAGGCACATCCATGGAAAGGAACTACTAACCTTTTTACTGATGTTTGGTGTAGATCCTCCGTTGCGCTTTTGTCCGCTTCGTTGCGCTGCTCTTTCCAAATTTAACCTGCAATCAAGACAAAACACTACGCATGCATGCTATTTTTCTACTTGAGGGTTAGAAATTAAGCATAAATTACACAAATCATAAATAACTCATGCATTGGGACGGGAAAAGTCTTCTTCTTATTATTTTCAAAATGAATCAACTTATAATAGAAGTCGAGACCGGCCACCGCTCCTTGATCCTGATCCTGGGCTCCTCCTCTTCTTTGTCCTCCAACTGCTTTGCGTTAATTCTCCTTAGGCTTGAGGAAAGGCTAAAGGGTTGGGACAAATGGACTTGGCAAATGGGCAGAGTTTATTCGCTATAATTTTCCTCCTTCAAATAGTACCCCTACCCCTTGTTTTATAGGCTAGAAGGAGCTAGGGTTTTGGACGAACTCTCGGCCATGCATGGTCGGGAGTTTCAGCTAACTGACCCATAGCTTTTTGTCCCGTCGGCAACTTTCCTGTTTTTGTGCTTTGTTAGGTAAACGCGGGCTATAGTAGGCCTGCCAGCGTTTGCCCGCGTGCAGTAGTGGGTTAGGGCGCGTGTACCTTTACCCAAGAGTATTTTGCAAGAGATTTCTCAGCAGATGTTTTGGCAATGAAGGGAAATGAGTTGGCCTGATGCCAGGTAAGCAAGTATGGTGAAATTTAGGGTTATAACAGACACCTAGGAGTCAAATCCAACGAGGTACAACCACAACTCTCACCCAAACAGACGCAGAGGAAAAAAGGAAGGAAATGCAATGGTGTATCCCTGCAGGAGCTTGGAGTGCTACTGATAAACTTGAGTAAGATCAAAAAACTCTTCCCCAACTCCCCCCCGCATGTTTAAAATGAATGTTATAACATGGAATATAAGAGGCCTAAGCAGCCCAAGAAAACAATGAATCCTTAGGAATAGATTAAAACAGGAACAACCAGATCTTTGTTTTATCCAAGAGACCAAGTGTAATACAGAAAGAATGGAAACAATTAGTCAACAACAATGGCGCAAGTACAAGATGGTGGCCAGTGGAGGCCACCAAATTGTAGGAGGCATCCTCACCCTGTGGAACCCACAAGTACTAAACCTAATAGCAGCTGAAGTGACAAGGCATACAGTTACGGTCCACATGAAAATCATTGGGAACACAGAGGAGATTGTATGCACTAATGTGTATGGACCCCAGGTGCCAGAGAATAGGAGAGAAATTCTAAGCGATCTAGCAAACCTAAAAAACTAAGCCAACAACCTTCATTGGATCCTAGCTGGGGATTTCAACATCATCATGCCACTCACAAAGAAAAAAGGAGGGATAAGAAGATTGGATAGAGATGCAAAGGAATTCTCAAAATTCATAGACACAACGGAAATGGTAGATATGAAATCCAAAAATGGCGATTTCACATGGAATAATAAGAGAATGAACCAACATAAGGTAGCGACAAGACTCGATAGATTCCTAGTGTAAGATTCAATCATTATGAAAGGGATAACCTTAGACTACAACATCCTTCCATGGGGGGGATTTGATCATTGGCCAGTGCAACTAGAAACAGGCTTTTAGACCACACCAAAGAACACACCCTTCAGATTCAAGAAATTTTGGATGGAACACCTGACTTTCAAGGAAATTATCAAGCAGTGGTGGAGTGAAGAGGAACTAGATCAAGGGACAAGGATGTTCAAACTCTACAAGAAACTAAAATATATCAAATATAGGCTCAAGGAGTGAATCAAGGACACCTTTGGGAATATAAACGAAGTGAAGAAAAACATAGAAGAAAAAATGAAAAAACTCCAGGAAACCTGCATTTTGGAGGGCTACAATGAGAAAAGGAAAAAAGAGGAGATCCAGATGACCCAGGAATGGGATAAAAGGCACCAACAAGAAGAAACTCTCTGGAGACAAAAGTCCCAGATCAAATGGCTAAAGGAAGGGGAAAGGAACACCAAGTTATTTCACAGAACAACCATGGCTAGAAGAGCCCATAACAAAATCTTGAAGATAAGGGACCCAAATGGAATAGAAAGAGAGTCCCATAAGGACATCGAAACAATGCTGGTAAACCCATTCCACGAGATCGCTCAGGAACCCAATCAGGATAGAATGGATGCCATACAAAAGGTGACCCAACACATCCCTCACCTAGTAACAAAATAACAAAACAAAAACTGGATCAAACCCATTGCGGAGGAAGAAATATACTAAGCAGTCCAGGAAATGCCCAATGGAAAAGATCTAGGCCCAGATGGGTTCACAATGAAGTTTTTCAAAGCTTGCTGGGAAGTTGTCAAACAGGATGTCTACAAGGTAGTAGAAGACTCTAGAAGGTCAGCCTCCATCCTGAAAGAACTAAATTCTACTTTGATAACACTCATCCCCAAAGAAAATGAAGCCAAAACTCTCTATCGTTACAGACCAATAACGTTGTGCAATGTGGTGTATAAGATAATTTTCAAGGTTATAGCCAAACGAATAAAACCACTACTACCCACATTGGTGTCGCAAGAGCAAGCAAGATTCGTAGAAGGAAGGAAAATAATGGACAATATTATCCAATCCCATGAACTAATCCACACCCTAAAGCTTCATAAAAGAGGGGGAATGATAATACAATTGGACCTAGCGAAAGCCTACGACAAAATCAACTGCCACTATATGGTTAGAACCCTGGAAGCCTTCGGCTTCACCCAACACTAGATCTGATGGATAACCAACCTAGTATCCACAATAGTATTCTCGCTACTAGTAAACGAATCCCCTTCCAAACCTTACTGGCCCACGAGAGGCATCAGATAGGGAGACCTACTGTCCCCCTTCTTATTCATCTTAATGATAGAAGGACTCATTCAAAGCATAAAAAGTGAAACCACAATAGGGGAAATAAAAGGAATCAAACATTATGAGAACTGTCAACTTCCACACACCAATAGTTCATTGATGATACCTTACTTCATGGCATTCCCACAGTCAAAGAAGTGGAAGCCCACAAATGAATCTTAGATGAGTTTGGGGAAGCCTCAGAGGCTGAGATAAACCAGTGCAAATCAATGATCTTCTTCTTTAACACCAACCCAACTATCCAAAGGAATTTAACCGACATCCTGGGCTTTGAACACAAAACCCTCCCAACCAACTACTTAGGCATCCCCCTAACAGACAAAGCCTACAAGATGTCAACGTGGGAAGGAATAATCAACAAGCTTCAAGACCGGGTAAACAATTGGACTTTCAGATCCCTCAACCTGACAGGAAGACTTATCCTAACCAAGTTGGTTCTGCAAGCTATCCCAACATTTATGATGTTAGTTTTCCCAACCCCCAAACGAATTTTACAAAAAATAAGAACCATACAAAGGGAATTCTTGTGGTGCAGAGAAAAAACAAGGAAAAAATGGGCACTAGTGGCTTGGGAGAAGGTGTGTAAGCCAAAGAGAAAGGGAGGCCTTGGGCTACATGACCCGCAAGTAACCAATGATGCTTATGGGGTGAAGCTCTAGTGGATATGGGTCAAAGAAATGAACATAGCATGGGTTAACCTATGGAAGGAAAAGTATGCCTTGGATATTAGTAACTAGGACAAAATCTGCTTCAGAGGCACCAAGGAGGGTTCAACCATCTGGAACTTAGCTTGGCGCAGCAAGACCTAGATCTAGACACACAGCTTTTGGGAAATAAGGAATGGCAGAACCGCTAGATTTTGGGAGGATGCCTGGCAACAGGAACCCAAAATGGAACAACTAGGTAGGGAGGAACTCCAACAAGAGATGATGGCACAAGGCAAAACCTGAGTTTACCATTACTGGAAACAAGAAGTAGAGTGCAACAAATGGAGAATCTGGAACACTCTCACCCCAAAGACTAGAGACCAGATCACAACAATAGTTAAATAAGTGGAGGAGGAATTGGGGAGAAGGAAAATTGCAGTCACAGATGGAAATGACCAGCTAAGATGGGGGCACAAAGATGGAGGGGAATTCAATCTTAAAGAAGTACGCCACTACATAAAAAACCAAGATCAAGAAGTTGCAGCATATCATTGGGACAAGCTCTGGAATAGCCCCCAATGGCCAAAAATAAAAATATTCCAGTGGCTAATGCTACACAACCGAATCCTAACTTGGGAGAACATAAAGAAAAGAGGTTTCATAGGCCCTTCACGATGCCACCTATGTGAATAAAAGGAGGAAACAATGAACCATATCTTGGATGAATGTCCTTACACAATAGAATTATGGGACTGGGTAGCAGACATTTTTTGTTAGTCTAATAAGATCAGAGGAAATATTTCTGCAACTATAAACACCTGGGAGGAAAACTACAATGACAACTAAGAGGTGAATATTTACTGGACCCTCAACCTCGGCATGATCATTTGGGCAATTTGGAAGGAAAGGAACCGACGCATCTTCAAGAACCAAAGATGGACAGTTGGAAAGATCAAGGAAACAGTAATATCCATGACAAGGGAAATGGTACAGAGCAACAACCTCCCAACAGGAGGAGCGCAACTCACTAATCGGGATCTCAGAATTCTAGAGGCTTTTCAAGTGAAAGGAAGACACAACCCCAATCAGGCGATATGGGTGCCACAACTAAGTTTAGGCAAGCACAACTGGAAACTACCACTAGAGGGATCCATCAAGATAAATTTCGATGGGGCGTCGAAGGGAAACCCAGGACAGACCGGTATGGGGGGAGTAATCAGGGATAGTCAAGGAAGAATTATCCGACTGTACACAGGAAGTTTGGGGAATTCAATAAACAACACTGCTGAATTTGGAGCATTGGAGACAGGTCTGGAGATACTACACAAGGAAGGAATGGAAAATGTAATAGTGGAAGGTGACTCCATGCTAGTCATCAAAACAGTAAGGAACCTCCAAACGACACTAAAGTGGGAAAAATACAGAGGCACTGGCGCTTGGCGTACTATCTGCAGAAGATTTAAGAGCATTTGCAGACAAGGATCACAGTGGAGTTGCGCTGGGTCCGCAGGTTAGAAAATGGACTTGCGGATAGAATTGCTAATGAAGGGGTCAATAGGGAAGGATCAGAATTGGATGCAACATGGATTAACATCCCAAGTGGCCAGTTTCGGACAGACTATACCCAACTAGCGGCAAAGGACTATGACGACAACCAAAGTATGGGAGACCACATTGAGGTTGGAGACACAGAATTAAACGAAGGGAAAGTAGGATCTAGGTTGAATCCATTAGGACACATTTTAAACACGAGTTACAATGCAGATCACAGTCACAGCATAATAAGGGGTACAATACTAAGGTCTTGTCAATAGAAGTAAGTACAGGGGTTGGCCATGGGAGAATGGAAAGGGTAAGACATATCTGGAAAAGGACGAAGACCAAAGGGATAGCCTAAGAGCAGGTATGGGTACACCTCATCTACACCCAGATCCCAAGGGAGGAAATGATTGGAGGACAGCATGTAAGGAAAAATATTGGTGTTGGAACGACAACAAATCTCCCAAGCGCACACACTCAGAAATAGAGATAAAGGACTGAAAGATATGCCTTTACGGGAGACAAATGATTACCTGGAGAAGACCACCTCCGTGGAAACTCTATAAAAGAAGAAGCATCAGGGATAGCAACAGATCAACTAGCAGCAATTCCAGAGACCAGGAAGGGGAGAGTAGTAGCAGAGAAACAAATCATGATACAAGCCACGACTTACAAAAAAATATGGTAAGAATGAAGAACACCCAGAGTAAGATGGGACTCTAGGGGGAGGAAATCCCAATAAGTGCCCGAAAGATCACTAGGATGGAACAAGTGGCCAGAGAGGCTAAAGGCACCTTCCTCGAGAAGGTGTATACAAAGGCTAAAGCAGTCATCGATAGATAGGAGAGAAAATTCAACACCAAGTGCCAGGGAAAATATTGGGTGGAACTCATCCAAGAAGCTGACAGGTTAAGGGACCCAGGGGCCACACAACCCAAGAAAACCCTCTACCAAAAAACAGTGGAGGAAGGCTGGTGTAAAAAAATGATAATATGCAAGCTGAGAGAAGAAAATAATGAGACCAACAGGGTGAAAAAACGAGGCCACAAGAAGGAAATCATAGAAATCTTGAGCTGCCTCAATGACTTGGAGGCCAGTGTAAGAGGCATAGCAGAGAACCAGAGGAACAAAGGAAAAAAAATAGACCGACTAGCTGGTCAATTCCAAATCTACCTTTGCTACGTCCATCACATGGACATCACTCCAGCAAACCGACGCGGAACACCAATCAACATCAGAAGGATGTGCACGGTGGAGCAAAAAAAGGAAAACAAGATAAGGAAGGAAGGAGATGAAATCCGCCCAATCTGCGTGGACTAGCACAACACCAACTCAAGTTATTTTGTTTATAAGTATAGGAACAACTCATGTTATATGCTCTTGCTTTTATGTATTTCTGATGGTATATTTTTTTTTTCTTCTTCAAACGAACTTATGGAGACTGGGTTGGTTTCCCCGAGTGGCGGCCCAACCATCCTTTCACTAATGTAGATAGTGCAGCTTGGGGACCCCTAATCTGGTTTCCTTTTTGGCAGATCAAGGGCCACCCCTCAGCCTTTTTTGTACAATATTTTACTCAGTAATATAGAATCTCAACTCACTTACAAAAAAATACCAGTAATGTTAATGGGAATTAGGTTATATATGTTATACCAAATATAATGGACAAACTAGAACAAATCGAATGTTGTTGATTTTTTGTAGCTTCGAGAGGTAGTCCCCCTAGAGGCCAAGGTTCCAGGAATATGGAAACTTTTATTGGGACTAGGTTTGACTTTCATTTCAACGAAATTATCCTAGAAATGAAGCTAGGGCCTCATGGGAAAGTTTTTGGGATTTGTGAGTTTGTGTGGGGCTTCCACACCCACAGAGATTATTAAAATATTCTAATTAATTGTTAGTTTAGAAAGGGATCCTAAACTCACATTATTTCTTGTGCACTGAAATTCGACGACTATATGTCGGCTGGTCGACACAATTCCATTGGCACTCCGGCAAAACATCATTACCAAATTCATTGGTGTATATGTGTCAGATACTTTGATGAACATATTAACGTCAGATATCTGACACTGAGTCATTGGTTATACCGATAGACCTAACAACCTAAACCTCATTGAAATTAGTCATTACTTCCGACACACATGCATTGGAAGTTCGATATAACGAAACATCAAATATTTAATAGAGAAATGCGATATTCGACGTATGTTTGTCGAAATGTGCATCAGATATCCAACATATAGGTACGTCGAATATCCTACATACAAACCAAATATTCAATGGTGGTGCCATACCTCCGATGGATATGTCTTTCAGACAGTTCATCAGATATCTGACGAATAGGTACATCGAATATCCACCATCCAAACAACATATATGATGGAGGTGTCACACCTTTGATGGATATGTCTATCAAATAGTTCGTCAAATATTTGACGAAACTGTATATATTTAAAAAAATTAATGATATTAATGGCTTGTAACTTTTGTGTGTCTATTGACTAGTTCCAAGGAGAGAATTTTTTTTATAGATTATGCTATTGATTTTGATCTTTATTCTAACCAGTAGATATAGCTAGAATATCCAACCATGGGACAAGAAGAATCCTTAGGAACAACACTGTAATTTAAAGATATATATATAAATGTCCGACGAAAGGCTACGTGAATCAAACATATAAAACTTTTTATGCAATTAATTTAATAGAAACATAACAATTAGAAAATCAAATCTTCCATTTACTTTTCTCAAACTAGTTGGGGAAAGATAACATGCGATCAATGCAATATTAACCATGTTTTATGTGATCATCACAAAAAAAATATAATTTTTGTATCATAGTTTTACATGGTAAGTAAATCATATACATATTCTACTTCGAAAGAAATAAACCTCAATTACATTGAAAAAATACACTTAAAATATAAGAGAGATTGTTCTTCTAAACAAATTAGCATTGGCCTTGAACGCCAACTTGCATTGATGATGATATCATTTTTTGAAAATGTGAAAAAAGAGATATGAAGAAAAGCTAACAATTCTTACAAATTTGTTTTGGTATGTATGGATATGATATTGACTCCAATAGACTTTGTATAGAGTCCCAATAATTGCAAAAATAGTGAACTAATCATAATGCATTGTACACACTCACTCTCACAAAAACACATAAAAAATCATGTTTGTACGCACTTGAATATTTTAAAAGAATATTAGCATTTGATATTGATATTTCACATGTATTTGACACTTCATATTTTGTAGGGAAGAAAAATTGATGCCAAAATATTAGTTACCATGAGCACAATAAGAAACTAATGAGCATCTATTGTCACTAAAAATTACAATCTAACAATCAAGTCTTTTGAAAAAATGAAGCAAAGTTGTTAATGTTTAAAAATACTCTTTTGAAGCAATGAAGTAAAGTTTCGAATGTTTGAAAAGACTGGATTCCAATCTTATTTTCCATAATTTAGTAGCCTCAAGTCTCCTCCAACAAAAAATTCTCCCACAAACTCCTAAAGGAAATATAGATTTGTCAATAAAAGTTTGAAAGTGGCACAATATTTGAATTTTTGGTAATAAAAAGAGTGGAAATTTTTACCTTGACAAGTATCATCTCCGCATCATTTTCTTTCTCCTATTTTTCATACATCTTAGAAAATTGGATTGCTTGGACATCATATTAGAGGAACTATTAAATAAATTTTGGAAATATGTCCCTCGCCTAATTTCTTAACCATTAATTAGAGAGGAAAATTGATCATTGATTATCTTACCATTTTCCTATTAGTGATATTCAATTTATGTGGGTTATTTAGCGTGATGACATGTACATGACATTTTTCTTCAGCTAGGACAACCTCTGTGAATACCACACCTTTACTTGGTATAATTGTCACCCAAAATATCATCAACCAAACTAGAACCACTATTAATTCGTGACTTCCACTGTAGCTATGTTTTGTTCTAGCTCATGGTTCCTAATTCAATTGAAATCTTTGGTGTTTATTGGCATTTGTGAGCTAGTGTTTATTTCCTTTTTGAAATGGTTTATTCCATCTAGAATCCAAAGGCATCGTAGAAGAAAGAAATAAATGTCATCATTCAAAACAAACTACATTGTATGCTTTTACTAGACATGAATAAAAGTGTAGTTGAAAGAGGGCACCACGAAAACAACAATCATTTATTGACAAGAAAACCAAGTCAACAATAAAGCTAGGATCAATGTCCATAGAAGGAGCACAATTCCACCCTTAATATATCTAGAGTGAAGGCTCAAAAAAAGGTTTAATACACCAATAATTAGGGTAATGGAATATGTGCAAAGGAGACAAATTTCCACCGTTAGATCTACATGGAGAACCACAATCCTTTCATGCCAATCCATGCAAACAAATGAAATTAACTCCAAATTCAAATATGGTGTATGGAAAAGTGTTGGAGCACATTTGTTTCCCACTATTAATTACCAAACCCTTTTGCAAACTCCAACTAGCATATCCACATATTTTCAAAGTGCTTGAAGCATGTCGCAAATAATTGCCAAGAACATTAACCATGAAAACAAGTACTTCACAAGTATGTAAATAAACTCCCAAGTATTTTCAAAAGATATGAACAACATTCCAAATTTTCCAAGTATATAATTTCCACGTCTATAGTTAGCATGATTACCATTTTTTTCTAGTTTGAGGTGAGGCTAGGACTCAAGATCATATGTTTTATCCTCCATTAAGTGTAAGTGTTGAAATAGATTATACCTTGAATACTTTAAGCGTTGCAATGTAACATTAAAATAGTCATTGGCACATTTTCTTGCACACTAACATTTTCATGTGGTTTTTCAAGGTATCCATAACAACCTTAAATAATCATCATACTCATGAGTAATCATAAATGAAGAATTCCATAAAATTATCAACATTAAAATATATTAACATAATCATTATACAAGACATAGATAAATTGAAGCATGAGAATTACACACACACACACACACACACATATATATAACTCAATGACCTTATCATCACATCACTTAAGTTCACATTAGGAGGTGGACCCTATAGTAGACAAAAGAAATGGGAATTCTACCTCTTTGGAGGAGCAAGAGCATGAGGATAAGACGCCACTTTTCATCTATGTGAGTGGGAAGAACCATAATCACAATATAAATCATCATGTCAATCATACAAATCAATTGCAATTAGAAATGAAATAATAGTTCAAATACCTTGATATTCAATGGCTTTCCTTGTATGATATCCATTTAACGTTGCTCCAATAGATCTCCTCCAGTAGTTGTTCTACTAATTTAACCAACACTTAAAAAATCAACAAAATAATAAAATAAATTAACAAACATTTTTATGACTAAATAATAATTAAAAATACTTGAGTACATGAATACCTAATTGATATCCTCTTGGTTTCGAGAATAATCTATTGAAGTATTCTAATATTGGAGCAAACCTCCCTCGTTTTGATAGAACAACAACAAAAAAAACATTGAATTTGTTGTTGCTCTGTTGGATTGAGGTAGGTTTGCTCCAAGATTATCCAAATCCTAATTTATTCTCTATTGAACATGGCTAACCACGTGAAGGTGGAATCTCTTATGTCCACTCCTCCCCTTCACATAACTCTCAATTCCCCAGTACCCAATATATATACTAGAAAATAGTTGAAAACACCACATTAAGATTCATGCATGGACACTAGAAAAATAACAAATTCATAATGAAACATATGTGGTTTTGTGCATAAAGAAACATATAGAAATCAATCATTAACATATAAAATTCATTCATTCATTCATTTATCATAAACACAAAATTCTTCATCTCAAATTTTTTTATCATCAAAAATATGTTTTCATAATATGATACATGATGTTTCTAATTATATAACTAGTAAAATCATTTCTTTTTTTGTTTCTTTATTTTTGAAATGAATTTAGAAACAACGTCGTTAGTTATTTTTTCCCTTTCAGTTGTTATGTCCCGTGCATGTCTTATTGATGACTTGGTTTTGTACTCATAACATTGAGGCTGCTGCAAGGGGGGTGCGGACCATCATCTGCAATAATAAAGAAATGTTAAATTGATATTTTTTTGTTATTATCATTACAAGTATTTCATTAATAAAAATAGCATTAGAGTGTTCTTTACCTGCTTTAGTAGCGGAGGAAAGTGGAGTAGTTTCAGATGCGGCCATATGTTCCTCTTCTTGTCTAGATTCATCCTCTACATGCACTAGAGTTGAAATGGGAAAGGTTATAATTAACACACAACTTTCAATTAAATGATTTTAATTGTAATCCATACTACATTTTTTATAGCACATGAAATACCTCCAGTACCTAGTTGCACACCACCTTCATTGGGTGACACTCCATCGTCACTAGGCTTTGTTCCCTAGTGGGGACACTTGTTTCTTCATTGGTTGTCTACTTAAAACAAACAAACACATTACTTTATGGTCAAAAATAATAATCAATAGATCGTACAAGTAATAAATTATAAATAATATTAATTGATTTTATTTACCTGTGTGTCAGTTTGAGTGTCGAAAGGTTGTGTTTCCCCCAATTTTTTTCTGCGTTCAACCACGAATTCATAGTTCTTCTTGAAATCAAGATTGAGGTATTACTCTGTTGGATCTTGTTTGAACTCCAAGCCCTGCAATTTTGCATAATAACATGAATTTTGTTTCTTGTGTGCAATTAAATTAAAATTTTTAACAATATATTATTTCGATGCAATTGATTTTTTTATACTTACAATTCGTATGACCAGTTTTGAGTAACCACCCGGGCCAAGTTTGTGTTTCCCATGTTTTTCTATTCTGGCCTTGGTGGGTTTAGATGTGTCTGGGATCCTATATTGAAAAGTTTTGAATATGTAATTAGATGCCACAATGATGATAAAGAATCATAATTATATTATTAGAAGTGTCTCATACCTTCTTGAGACAGGTGGTGTATTTCCTTATTTTAAGAGCATCTTCTACTTTGCATCTTCCTATAGGTCCTTCCACTCCCTCTAAGGAATCATTGGAGAATGCTCATATTTAGTGTTTTTTTGTAGATGAACCCTATATTGGTCCCATATATATATTAAATATGTGTTTTCTTTTGAGGAGACTCCATATTTGTTGAAGGAACCCTCACCAAACATGCCAACCAACTTCTTAATGAGTTCATATTTTAACTTGGAACTTTGGGAATTCCACCTTCTGTGTATGGTAGGCCTAAATATATACAAGTTCAAGTCATTCATGTGTTTATAAAATGTATCGTTTCCTGCAAAATGATATTATCATTAGTTTAAAATAATAGCACATTGTACGTAAATTTCAATTAGATTGTACATGATAATTAAAGCACATCTTAAATACCTGGAAGCTTTTCTATTTTCCTAGAGATGAGTTCATCATTTTTAAAAAAGGTATATGATAGTGTTCATATGATAGAGACATAGGAATATCCAGGAAATCATGCTTCAAAATTTGCAATGTCACGTTCTGTATCCACAACATCCCATGAACTTTTTATCATGTGTTGGTAAGGGCTAGGTGTAATACCGACATCGAACCATGGGTGTGTACTGGTCTGCGTGACTGTCGTAGTACCGACATAGACATCAACCCTGGGATGTGTGCACATATGATGTTGTGTCGGTGAAGCAATGGAGTTGGTACCAAAAATGACCTCCGTAGGCACATCCTGGGGATCAATGTCCTGCAAAAAGTCCTGTAAAAATAAAGATTTTTTTATAAAGGACTTGTAAGAGTATAAAAATTAAAATTCAAAAAAAATAAATGGGACAATTAAATATCTTGGTTACCTCATGGCGATAAATTTTTTCCATAAAGGATTTAATTATTTCATTTATCTCATGTGACAATGGTCGAATCTGAATCAAAGTAGTGAGTTTGATGTTTGATTTCCTGACAAGCTTCCTTATTGTTTGCACTAGGATGGTGAAGGAAAACAATTCTTTATCAAAAATAAAATCCTCTTCAAGATTTGTGGTCTTCTATAAGGTTTTTTCCTTCCCCCTATCACCCCGGGACAATGGTGTTTCCAACAATGCAATGTGAATATAAGAATTAGAAAAAATAGAAGAAATTCAAATGTATGTGAAATAAAGTTAGTTCACGAATAGGCATGGGACAAAATCATGGCATGCTAAAAACATCAAAGTAAAGAATGAATAAATAACATAAGGAGTGATTGGTATGGACATTGTGTATTGTAGACTTTAGGTTGTTAGAAACTTCTAGGATCGTGCGATTAGTCGTTAACAATGATTGATTTTTAAGATTCCTTGTTAAATATGGCCAACAAAACTCTTGAGTCTAAACAATTTTACATTTAAATTATACATATTTTCATGGGATATCATGGGATCTCAATATGGAAAGGTGTTAGGAATTTGGCTTTGGTTTACTTTTCATGAAATTTATTGAACATTTTCTTTTAATTCTAATTGAGACATAAGAAAGGGTCGATGCCCTTCGACCCTGATCACCTTGCAACAATATAAGAACCATGAAATATTAAAATGTTTCCTTAAATTACAATATGTGTGACAATATATTACAGTGAATGATAATTGTAAAATATAAGAGTCATTTTTTACAGGTTGGGTAAATGATTCAAATTAGTTTTTAGAACGAAATGGAAGTAGAGATATTACAATGAGATACACATAAATATTGCTAGAAATAGATAAATACATTAATACATGATTTCTATTAATGAAATAAATGTACATAGACTGTAAAAATACAGAGTGAAAGACTCGTTAGAATGGTGGCAGCTTATCTTTGAGAAGAGGTGTGACGACTACTTGCATTCACAAGAATATGATGGTTACAATGAGGCTATAAATGGATTTTTAACATAATTAAAATAAAAAACCTAACCCCGAAAGATGAAAATACAAAAGGTTTGTGGGCCCCTATGGGGGTAGTTGATACGCCAACTTCCTAGGGGAGTAACTTTTGCATACAATCTCTGTTTGCTGCACTCGATACACCATTGGAAATTTCTAGCCAAGAAGAACACATTCTGACTGGCCCAAGTTAGTGCATATGAAATTCGCCTAGGCCTGAAATCCCCAAAAACCGTCATTTAGGGCCTAGAAATGGCCCCGAAAGTTTGGGACCCGAAAAACTGTTGAAAAATTGTTGAGGTAGAAAACTCTATTTTGAGCCAGTGGAATCGGTGGGTGGCCACCAATATCTACCTAGATCAGTAAAATAGTATATGTACCACCCCCATAATAGAAATGATTGTCTTTATTAGATTCAAATTGTAATCAATCAACAAATCCTTCTCTACAACTATCGATCTTATTGCACATGTGAAGAAATGGTTTCCTTCATGCCCCTCAAATACACAGTTGGGTTGCTTGTTTTTGGTTATGGGTTGTTTATTGTTTATAAACCCTGCAATATTCCCTGTTTCTTTTGGCCTTTCATCAACATATATAGATTCTCCTTTATTTTTATCATTGTCTTTTATCTGTATATAATTTGTAGCCATGCCATATCTTCACATACTTTTTGTATATTGGACTAGCTGTATCCAATATTTATATATGCAAAAGGGTCCCACATACTCCATCAATTCATTTAATCTATTATAACATACCTTTATTCCATCCATGGAAAATAGCCCCAAACCATGTAATGATTATGGAGCAATGCGGTATATCCTTTCATTGACACAAAAATCAATTTTTATTTGAGGAATATCCTTGGGTACCTATTGTTTCACTAGATGTTTATACCTCAAGGGAACCTTGATTTCATCTATGCTCTCATCATCATAAGAACATGAGCCCCCTTTAGCAATAAAAAATTCCATCTGTCTATGGAATTTTCTTCTGTTCTTCTCGCCTCTATTTGATCTCCTCCTGTTAGACCTACTAGATGTCTCACTTTCATATATTCTACCTGAAATTTCCTCACTCGATGAAGATATATCTGGAAAATACTTGTTTGGTTGTACATACTATAACACTCCATCAAATGAGAGAAACAATTAGAGATTGTCATAATGGTTGTGATGAAACATCTTGAGGAAACCACAATAACATAATAGTACAAGTGACTTTTGTTGTTACAATAAAACTCAATCCACTCATATTTTTGAAAACTTAAGAATAAAATAGTACAAGTGAGTTCATGCTTCATGGATTGACATAGACCATAATTTTAAGAGAGTGGAGGAAGGGATTTATTTTACAATCCAACATATTCTATAAACAACCATATATTTTTACAAAAATGTGTTGCAACCAGAAAGAAAACCACATTTGCATTTGACCATAAATAATATGTTTGCTTCAAGATATTATTGATTATAACCTGCATTACATCTCCATATCAACTTTTACAGACATTATTGACTTGAATACATGAAAACAATATCAAAAAACATGTTTCCAGTGACATGGAAATACAAGAATTTTATATGTGTCCAAGGTTCATCTATCACATGTAAAATATTTAATATGAGTGATAAAAGCGTCGATTGGAAAAATAAACTCAGAAAATTATGTTGTTATATTTAAGATAAGAATTTGTGTATATTCAAGCCTTTCTCCATTTGACCATTGAGTTTTGTGCTCCTTTTCATTGAGGTAGGACATCCAGAGGCTCTTCCCTCTTGCATTGGCCAATCTTTGAGATCACCTTGATAGTACTTGGAAAGGATTCCTAGAGGTATAATCCCCCCATCCACTCTTGAAGAAGCCTATTATCCCTAGACAACTCTTTAGAGGAAATACTTTTAGGTGTCTTTCAACATTGACTCATCTTAAAACCCTAAGATTCACCTAGAACTTGTGTAGTGATTCCATATCCCTACTATGGAATGCATGTTGTCTTAAAATATCTCTATATATCTCATCTTTCCAAGGATTAAATTAGTGGTGGATAGACATACTCTGGATGCATGAGTTTACTGTTTAACTTGGTTACGATCTCACCATAGTTTGGATGTATTGAGTCTAGTTTACTTCGATGGATTTGTTATGCTTGTTATATGAAAGTGTTGTTGACACTGTAGGTATATCTTTCTCATTATAATTACTATTGGGTTGTGGTAAGTATGGATGTTATACACCTAAAAATGAGTATGGATAAAAATACCTCTTTCAAGGTAAATATAAATGTGCTCTCTTTGAACTAGGCCTTTTGACTTATTTTTAGAGGTAGATGTATGATTTCTCAATAAATTTTCACATGATTGTATGTTACTCTCAAGGTCCATAATATTGTTAAACATTTGGGATGGACTAGTAGATTTTGTTTACCTAAGTAGAAGAGAAAAAATAGACTCTTGGAAGCAACATAAGCCACCTTGGTGATAAATTTTTAATTTTTGATATTATACAAATCCCCACGCCTCCTATTGAAGTAATATATAATTCTTTCACCATTCCTTATTCTTAAAGAGTTAAACTTTGTCAAGTAGTATTGGTGGTAATTCTTTTCACCCCAATGTTCTAGAAAGGCATCATGAAAATGCATGCAAATAGTGATGGAATGAAATTACTAAAATATAAACCATCTTGATTGTCATCACACATCTTGGAAAAAAATTCTATTCTACAACAATACGATTATTTCTATTGTAATAAAAAATAACAATGCAATAATTTTCCTATAGTCAAAAGCAACAATACAATGATTTTGTATCAACACCACTAGGTTCTATTTTTGAACTAGATTATCCACTATTGCAAAGTCATGAATGGACATCATAAACATCATCAAATATTGTTTTTGATCACTCACAAAAACATGCACGTGTATATACAATGATATTTTTTCCACACTAGAAATATTCTTAGTTTGTACAAATATTGAACAAAATCTATACAAATACACAACAACTTTAGCATCAATAGGAAATATTACACATCACCATACAAGTAAAATAATAGTCCTTTTGAATAATCAAATATCAACGTTTAACTTCATAAAACAAATAAGACATCAACACAGTTAGTAACACCAGCAAAGGAACTCATAATCAACTTCAAATTGGCAATGACAAACATACCTACAACATGATAGTTTTCGTTCTACTCAAAGGAACAATCATAATTGTTACATGGTACAAGGATAAAAAAAAATTCGTGGTCTACGGAAATCATCAAAGTGTTATGTTCATACTCTTGAAGGTTCCACTCATCCATTCCACAACATCTTTCCAAAATTTCCACCACCATATATATCCTCCATACGACAACCTCAACAACTATATAACATTATTCCAACATACATATCATTGTTTCACTCAACTCCATTCATTTCATATCCTCAATCTACCCATTTCACACATTTCCCACCACTATCACCCATTACCATTCACTCCCATGTACTAAAAACCCTAAAAATCCAAAATTGTGCAATAAAAACATGTACCAACAAGAAGCTACGAGAAGAAATCTTTTAACACTGCTACATGATGTTATAGGAAAGTTTGTTACCATCTACTACAAGAGACTATCAACAATGAAATTTCTATAAGAAGTTACATAAATCATTCCTCTAGCACACAACTTCACATTTTATTTAATTTTAAAGGGTATATGAGATTTAAAACGACCATAATACACATTGTCCAACCATCCCTTAACACTCAAATAAAATTTCTTCAATCAATCCACTTGTTGTAGGATCGATTGCATTCCTACGGGAATCTACACGAGACAAAAAAAACACACAATTTCTCAGCTTAGATGATTAGATCAAGAGCAAAAGGATATTTGCAAGTCAACAATACTTCATCAACATCAACAAGGATCCTCCATACAACTAGATCAATTGAACTATACAAGGTATGCCACTCACTCATAGTTCAAATTAATTTTCACTTAATTAATCAATTTCACCCTGGTATCTTGGTCATGTTCAATCAAACAAAAAATCCCTCATTAGTGATATGGGCCTCACATCTCCACATAGGGGGGATCAATGGGTCACCTAAGGTGGAAACTAAAGTAATTAGTGGGTGAAAAGGAGAAATCACCATTTCAATCGGTTATATAATGACATAATCAAGGAAGAAGGTATTAATTTCAAAATTCAAATCATCAACACAGAATCCATCCTCCATTTCATGTCAAAGTATGCCACCTTTTCCCTCAGAATTATTTTTCCAAGACTATGTGTTTTAAGAAGCAAGTATAGGAATGTTTCTACAAGATACCGGAACTTCCCATAGAATCCATCACTTGCTGCTACGTGATATCGAGCCCTTACCATAATATTCCATTCAGATAAATTTTCCTTAACCAAGTTTTATTAAACCCTTGTTCTCATATTTCTAGAAGGGGTTGAACTTGAAAAACCTTGCAGTCAATAGGATAGCATATACAAAGTATACCACTGTAGTTTTCCAATAAAAAATTGAAAGGTAGCACAAAGTCAAACTTGGTTTCCATAATGTTTTCACGTAGTTGTCACAAGAAACCGTAATCCTATCTACCTAGATCTATTGTAGCTGCATTGTCGGTTCTCATTCCGAACTTGGATGTGAATATCATTATTAAAGAAGGTTTATCCTACACTGATATGTTTTCCAAAATCACAAAAACTATGTATTTTGGATGGCATTTTCCAAACCCTACCAATTTGGCATTACTCTGTTCCCAAAATTAGAAATTTCAAGACCCAAAACCTATTTTTTTTCCATATAGCTTCAGTAAGTGTTGTGTAATACTACACATCTTGTATTGTTTGAATTTTACCCTTCACATTAGAAAACCAAGAGGTCAAAATACCTCAATTTCACATCCCTTAATGCAAGAGTATTATGGGATAGTGGGAAGGGTTTTTTTTCAAAAGACCTGCGATATTGGCCCCAAAATCGTGTCCAAAGAACATGCGGGTTTTGTCTCAATATAAATGATGAAATTGTGGGTTCAGTATTAGGCATAAATAAACCATTTTGACATAAAAAAAATAACCCTACAAAAAGTAAAATGCAAAGGTTCTCACTGATTTTGGCAACATTGTTAGTCCCCTGAGCATATCACATTTAGCTATATATATATTAAACACACTAACCTTGGAGGTTGGACACATTTGGTAATGAGAATGTTTTATTTTAGAGCCAAGACCCTTAAAAAACCTATAAGGGGAAAGATAAATTTGGTAGAGGATGGGAAAGGCACATAAATACTCAACAAAACCAATTCTTAGTAGATGTAGATATTTTATAGGATAACAAGAAGCTACAGGAATGTATTTCACAACTATAAGGAAGGATTATTAACTCCAACATTACAAGTATGAATTCATATCCCTCAACTAATTCTCCACCTACTTAGAAACAAGTTAATATTATGGACATTGATGTTTCACAAAGCTTGCTTGACATCACCATCAAGGATGATGGTGTGGAGGTGGGAACTCTTTCTCCCACTCTAAAGCTTGCAAGCCCTTATGGATCCCTATATTATCCATCCACATCAAGGAGATATCTCACTCAATCTTAAACAAAGTAAATAGTTTCTCAATATATTGGTTTGAAAATGGTTCCTACTAGAAATCCTACTATCACTGGAGATAGGAGAAAATACCTCACACATGCACAACAAGAATTATAAGGAGAGGACTTATTAGGTAGGAAACTCACCATTTCTAGGGCCCTTAACAAATTAGCTCCCAATAAATTTCCAAAAATATGTTTCTAACTTTCAATTTGAGAGCCTTAAGGATTGTAGTACCCCTATTTCCCCCAGCTTGTAATTAATCATTAATTATGATCATCATGTTATGGCATGTGAACAATGTAAATGTATTATTGTTTATATTTCCAATAACTAACTATGGGGGTGAAGACTTGAAGTATTGGCCATGATATCACTAGAGGAAAGAGTGAGGAAACTGTGGAGATGGTTCATAATGTCAAAATGACCCAAATTCTCTCTGCTGAGATAATAAGCCTCATCCTGATCCCAAGGAAAAATCAGTTAATGGGAAAAGGACTAGTGGTTGAACAATAAACTACCCAAATGAATGGAAGAATGGATGGTTTGGCTGAGGATAAAGAAGACTGTTATCCTGAAGTACCACAAAATGTAGTTTCCTGCAGGCCCATATTGACTCGGGTTCCTTCTGACAGAAGGAACAGGATAGGTCCATAACCTCCCTGGGGAAAAATAAGAGGGTGTTCAAGAGGAGACAAAGATACCATTCAAAAAGAGGAAGATCATGAGAGGATATCCATGTAATACCCCAAGGCCAAGCTCCTATTGAATTGTAATAATGTTTATAGGTTTGTGAGCCAAGTGTTTATAAGTTGGGAGGCTTATGTGTTTGTTAGGCTGGAGAGACTAGATGTTGAAGGCCAGGGAGCCTGATTTTGTATATGTAAATACTGACATCATTAATATAATTACATCATTTCATGTATAACAACCACTAATAAATATTTATGGGGGACTAAGCTCCACTAGGTAGGGAAAGGGATGGGGCTGAGAGGCTAGGAAAAAGGGCTAAGCTAGAGGGCTTATTTCCAAGGGAGTATTATAATGTATTTTCCTAAGATAATAAGGTTTGGTAAATAACTGACGTTATCCTAAGCTTCTTTGGGGAGAGGAACGAACTCCAAGTGGAGAGGAACGAGCTCCCAAGAGAGCCATGTGTCAACCTGGACTCATGCAGTTTTATGGGGGAAAATTCATCGTTGTGGGGGTCTGCTTGCCATTCTTTCCATGCTCCCCACTCAGGCACGCACTCAAACTGAGAATTCACACAGCCGTCCATTTCCTTCATATTTGACCTATGAAACCTTTGAAACTTGCAAACCCGTGAAGCTAACATGTTTTTACTATGAAGCACAACACGAATCTGTAGTGCCTGAGCTAGATCACACCTTAGCCATTTTTTTGTTGCTTCCCACATTTTCTCTAGACTGGTGTGGCTTGTTGTCATTACTAGATCCCATACCCAATTTTTCTACTGTGGTTACTAGTTTGACTTAGGAGCTAGACATAAGAAGTAGGTTGTCAGACTTGTGGTTTTGAAGAGGCAGGTTTTCAGGCCCGTGGATTGAAGAAGAAGGTTGTCATGCCTTTGAGAAACTCTCTCCAGGTGAGAGAGATTGATGTGGAAGTAATTTATTCTAGAGGGAGTCCAACAACAACTACAAAGTTATGACAATTCCTAATATGGCATATTACTGAAACCCTGGTAGGGAAGTGGAGCAGTCGATGGATTGTGGAACACTGAATGTGTATATTCCCGAGGTGGGACATGCATGTGGGGAGTGAAATTCTGTGAGCAATGGGCATAAGTACACTCTTGGGAGGGAATCCTTCATGTTTCATTGCGCAACTTTCCATAGTCTCAGCCTAGCCTAGGATTCCCTTTACCCTGGGTGGAGTTTAGTACCAGCTCGGGGGTGACCCACTGTCGATATATTGGAGCTACATGGTCTAAGGCTGGGAGGTTCATGGAAGGTATGCATGCAGTTGGTGGCTTTCATAAAAATATAAGTACCATCTCTATGTTAATTTTTATGCTGTGTATTCTATACATTTCATGATATTTATAATATTTCTTGTGTAAGTTGTTGTAGAAGATTACCGTGATTTCGACATTTAATTTTTGTATTAGTAGAATGTGTATTAGTTGTTTAATTTTATAAGTATGGAAAATTTTGATTATCATAACGGAGTGAGAAGTTTTGTTTTGTATTCATTTTATGTGGCATGACCTAGACTGGGTGGCTGGGTATGTTACAAATTGGTATTAGATCCCATTTTATGATACTAAACTTGAAATGGACCATATAATTGTTTACAGAAGAAAAATCTTAGAGGGAATTGTTGTCGAGAGGGACAAAATTCAAATTTCAGAGCGTTCCTAAGTGCCAAGAGAACACCTTGGTTGTGATTTGAAGCTCATGACGTATAGCAGTTTAAGAAAGTCAGCAGAGAAAAGAGATTGGAGTAATCATGGGTTTGGAACCACAAAAATTGAATTTGGATTGTTGGATTTCCTAAGTGGTTCGACAATTCGGTGTTCAGGGAAATCTGTTGGAGATTGCGTGGAGGAGAAATTGTCGAAATCCCAAAGCTACGTGAAGCAATTGTTCGGAAGTCGACAGTTTGACAGTTTTGAAAAAGTGTTGATGAGAAGAAATCATCGAAGTAATGAAGCTACGAGAAGCAGTTGTTCGACAGTCGACAGTTTGACAGTTTTGAAAAAGTGTCGATGAGAAGAACTCGTCAAAGTCCCAAATCTACGGGAAGAAATTGTTCGACAGTGAGTAGTTCAGGAGTTTTAAAAATGTGCAGATGAGAAGAGATCTTCTGAAGTGCCAAAATCATGGAACGATGGGGTGATGTGGACCTGATCAACAGTTCAATAGTTTTGAAAAAGTGTTGATGAGAAGAAATCGCTAAAGTCTCAAAGCATCAGATATGATGTGGCATGATGACATCACCTATGGTGATGTGGATCTACCCTAAGTCTTCCATGTGTCATTTGTTTTTGTACTTTTGAAAGTCCCTTAGTACCAATTGGGACTTGATATGTGGCACTCGATGGTGGTGCCACGTGACACTACCTTGATTGATGATAGTTGCACTATGTGGACCTCGGGAGGTTAAGAAGTTTGAGCATTTGGTGGTCGGGGGGAAATTGTTGGAAGAACTTATAAAATCCTTCAAAGCCTAAATATTTGGAGTGCCGAAGTACCAGAGTTTCTGAATGATGTAGCTTGATGATGTCACCAAAACTAACATGGATCTATTTGGTAGTTCGACGTTCGGATGTTTTGAGAGATGTTACAGAGAAAATTATCGAAGCCCGAAGCTCTGAAGTAGCGAAGCCTGAAGCTTTGAAGTAGCGGAGCCCAAAGATTTGAAGTCAAGAAGTCATAGAGGTGATGCAACCTACTGACATCACTTGGGGTGACATGGACATATGGGATACATGGCACGTGTGATTGTTTTTAAAGCGGTTCAAAGGTCAATCAGGCCAATTTGAACAGGACATGTGTCACCAGTCAGATACGACCATGTGTCCACTCCCTATTTTCTTCCACATAGAACCCCTCTAGTGCATGGTTGTTGACTAGACTCTAGTGGTTCGCCATTTTGGTTTTCAGGAGAAAATTTAAGTTCTAATGGGAAATTTGTCGAAGCTTAGAGTCTCGGAGCTCCTATCCACCATAGATCTTGGCCAGGAGAATGGACCATTGATTCTTAATATTTTAGGGGGTTTTTGGTTCGACGATCCAGAAGTCTTTAGCTGGGAAGTGTTAAGGTATAAAAGGCTAAATTTGGAGTCAATATCGGTCGTCCGTTGACATGTGAATTTCGACCATAGATATCATCCCTTCATGGTTTCAGAATTTGAAAATTTAGAAGGCAACACATAATGGAGCCTTAGAACTCCTAAATATCAGAGTTCTGGAGCTCTTATTGAATGCTAATCTAATCAGGGAATGGTGAACGACTATCATGCGTCCTCCGAGTATTTAGAAATTTGGCGTTCGGGAGATTACAAGTGTGCTGGTGCAAAGTCCGTCGAAGCCTGAAATTTCTAAGTTACAGACTACGGAAGTGACGTCACCTAGGGTGATGAGAACCACCATACGCATGCCATATATCCATCTATTTCATGTGTTTGATAGGTTATTTGTGCCAATGGGAATATGGCATGAGTCAATAACTGATTGGGCCACGTGTACACTCCTTATTTTCGACATGTAGCACCCGTTTTGTGTGTAAGTATTGATAAGACTCCAGAAGTTTGAATATTTGAAATTCGAAGGAAATGGATTGTGAAGAAGGAGGATCTTCTTAACCCCAAAGATCCTAAGTTTCAGAGCTCCAAAGAAGCAGTTGTTCGGAAGATTCACCACTTCAGCATTCGGAGGAAATGAGGTGAGGTGAAAGGAAAACCTTTGAAGCCTGAAGTTATAGAGCCCGGAGGCTTGAAGCACAGGATAAGTGCCTTGCATCCAAAACTCGGTCACAACTCATGGTCACATGCATTTGGGGGCCGAAGAAAAAGGGATTGTGCCCGAAAATAGTTTTTGAGAACAAAAAAAATAGGGCTTAAAGAAGGAGCCCATGGGGTTTTTGATTTTTACACAACTACACCTAACAAAGTAAATAAGTCATTTAAACCTAAAGAGAGGATCCAACATGGATCCAAGTTCCAATTCGAATCTAAGATGAAAGAATCCATGTTCAGGGATTGCATCACTGAAAAGACAAATTGTTCAAATATCCATAAATTCTTGCTCAAAACTCAGAATCGAGCATGGAAGTAGGCATTAGAAAGGTCTTGAACAATAGGAGATAATTGTTCACCTAAAAAATTGGATCTAAACAACCAATTTATGAGGAAATCAACAAAAACTAAGTCCGATATATTCATGAATCATAATGGTTTGTGTTTTCATGAAATTAGTGAGAACAATTAGCCTGACAATTTTTTGTTGGATGCACATTTTTGCAGAATCAACAACTTCCATAATAGAGGAGAGTTATCAAAAAGTGTAGAGAGATGGGTGATGCAAAAGAGGATTCCAGTTAAGAATATGAGATCATAGGAATGGATGTCCATTTGGGTATGGAAGGAACCAACTCCAGTGGAGATGGAGAAGAAAAGAATGATAACATAAATCTGGTTGAGACCCTCAAAATGTTGCAGATAGATGTACAAAGTCACAAGGTTGATAATGAAAGTCTTATGAAATCCAAAGAACAGCAGGAAGACTTAAATAAGAAGTTAATGAAGATCCTGGACATAATTGAAAATAATTTGGATAAGGAGAGTGGCTCCATCAAATCAGGAAGCCACGAGACCCCTGAGGGAAAAGGAAGATCAAGGAGTGATGGTAGACATCGCCATCACTCCCAAAGGCATTCCATTAGGAGAGAACAAAAAAAATCAATTCCATCCCCTGTCAAGAAGCATAGTGTAGTATTCCAGTTATAAAATAGTATGCAGAATATAAATAATTATCTAGAAATGGCAGAGAAACAATGATATAACCAAAACAATACCACAATAATACAAGAATAATATCAGAATAACACCAAAAAGAGCACTTGGATTACTAAGAAAAATGTTCACTTGCCTCTTTGAGGGGGAAACCTCTATTAGAGTATAGCTCTATTACAATAATATCCAAGACAAAACTTCCCATTCCCTCTACTCTTATTTATACTAAATCTATCTATCCAAAAGAACAATCTAGAGGAAGATCCTTCTAGAAGTGGAAGTTTCTATAATATCTTCTTACAATTGACCTATTCCTCCTTATTGTTAGGCCTTATTAATATTGAACTTTATTACATGGAAATATATTATTCTACCCACTTGAGGGGTTAGGTAGGTTAGGTCCCTAACATGCCCTCGCCCTTAAAATCAAGCTTGTCCTCAAAGATTGAAATGAGGAAATTGTTGTAGAATTCTAGCTGGCTCTTAGGTGACATCAGCTGGAGTTGTAAATTTCCACTGAACTAACACTCCTTTGATGGTGCACTGACAAAGAGGACACTCATTATCGTCCAAAATGGCTTGTCACTGCAACCATATGAATCCTTCTTCAACCATTTCGGGAAGTCTTGTTTGAGTTTGGAACTTAGTGCCAATCACCTTCTTTAAGCAGGAGACATGAAAAACAAGATGGAGCTTGGAAAAATAGGAATATATAAATGATAGGCCACCTGTCCCATGTGCTTGAGAACTATATAAGGACCATAAAATTTGGTCACCAATTTTTGAAAATGTTCAAATTTGAGTGAATTTTCTTTATATGGTTGCAGGCGAAGAAATACCTAGTCGCCTTCAACAAATTGACATTTTGAGCGACCTTGATTAGCTTGTTGGTTCATGTGATTTTGAGCCATAACCAAATTCTCTTTGAGGGTACGAATAATAACCTCTCGAACTGTAAGTGTTTAGTCAATCGCCTGAACCTTTGAGACACATGGCATGTAGGAGAGAATGAAAGGTGGATTTTTTCCATATACTGGTTCAAAAGGAGTCACTCAAGTAGCGGCATGGTAAGAAGTGTTGTACCACCATTCAACTAATGGTAACCATTGAGACCATTTATTTTTCCTTTCAAAGGAAAAACACCTCAAATAAGTCTCCAAACACTTGTTGACAACTTCATTTTGACCATCAATCTGGGGATGACAGCCTATGTTGATATGCAATTTGGTGCCCTATAACCTAAACAGTTCTTGCTAAAAATTTCTAGTGAAAGTGGGGTCTCGATAAAAAAAAAAAGAATGAGGCATGCCATGAAGCTTGAAGACATGATCCATGAAAATGTTAGTCACAGTGGGTGCAATAAATGGATGTTGCAGAGCACAGAAATGATATTACTTGGAAAGAAGATCAACTACCACCATGATGACTGACTTATTTCCCGATTTAGGTAACCCCACAATGAAATCCATAGAGATGTATCTTTAAATAGCGGGTGGAATTGGAAGCGGTTGAAGTGTGCCAGGGGATTTGATTGTTTCTCCCTTCTTATGTTGACAAACATCACATTCATCCACAAAAGTGTGAACGTCCTTTTTCATACCATCCAAGAAAAAAACAATGTTTGACCCTATCATAGGTTTTGGTAAACCCTAAGCGCCCAGTTGTGAGAGTAGCATGAAGCTCAGAAAGCATCGTGGCTTTAAGTTGTGACTGTTTACTTAAATACAAATGGACTTTGTAGAGAAGCTCACCATTGTGCCAAGAGTACCCTAGGGAAACTGGAGAATTGTCTTGCAATTATTGGATCAAGTGCAAAATTTTAGGATCTTGTAGCCATTCATGGAGAACAACTTGGAGCCAATATGGGACAATTAAGGATAGGGAGAAAAGGGACCCTTCATCTTCATATTTTCGAGAAAGAGCATCAACAACCACACTTTATTTTCCTTTCTTGTAAATGATCTCATAATCATATCCAAAGAGATTAGTTATCCATTTGTGTTTCTCTGGAGAGGAATTTCGTTGCTCCAAAAAACACTTGAGGCTTTCATGATCTGTCTTAATTTGGAAGCGTTGTCCCAAGAGATAAGGGCACCATAGATCTACTACATGTAGAATAGCCAACATTTCCTTTTCATAGATTTATTTTCCCAAATGGCATTCTGGAAATTGTTTGTTGGTAAAGGCCAAAGGTCTGCCCTCTTACATAAGGGCTTCTCCAATTCCTCTCCTGGAGGCATCACATTCCAGGACAAAGGTCTTTGTGAAATCAAGAAGGGCCAAGACCAGAGTAGTGCACATACTAACCTCTTGCAATTCTTGAAAGGCCCAATCAACTGCGAGAGTCCAAGTGAAATAATTATTTTTAAGTTGACAAGTGAGAGGCGCCGTAATCTTTCCATAATTATTAACAAAATTACGATAATATCCTCTTAAACCCAAAAAACCACGCAATATTTTGATGGTCTTGGGGTGAGGCCAATCCTGCATGGCTTCAATCTTCTTAGGATCCACTTCGACACCATCCATGCCAACAATATGACCCAAGTAATCAACTTCTGAGGAGCCAAAAGCACATTTGTTTGAGGAAAAGTTGATTCTAAGAGAGTAGATGAAGAACTTGATCCACACGGGCAAGATGGGATTGCCAAGTTTTACTGTAAATGAGAATATAATCAAAGAAAACTAAGACAAAATGATGGAGAAAAGGATGGAAGACGTGATCCATGAGGATTTCGAAGGTGGATGGGGCATTACATAGGCCAAATGGCATGACTAAGAACTCATAGTGACCCTCATTAGTTCGAAAAGTAGTTTTGGGGATGTCAACAACTTGCATACAAATCTGGTGATAGCCTGAACACAAATCAAGTTTGGTGAAATACTGAGCACCACTCAACTCATCCAAGAGATCATTAATGACAAGAATGGGAAACTTGTCCTTGATGGTTAGTTTATTGAGGGCACAAAATTCAGGACACATGCACCAAGTACCTTCTTTCTTGAGTACCATGAACACAGGAGAATAATAAGGGTTGGTACTGGGGCGGATAACACCCACTTGGAGAAATTCATGCACAATTTTCTCAATTTAATTCTTTTGGGAAAAGGGATGACGATAAGGGAAAACATTGGGAGGAACAATGTCATGAACAAGGGGTATGGAATGATAACGAACACCACGAGAAGGCAGAAGTTCTTGAGAAATGGAAAAAATAACTAGGTGTTTGGAGAGAATAGCTTGGAGGTTAGGATGCATAGAGGGTGTCTCAACCGCGTGAATAGAATTGAGTTGAGCAATAATAACAGAGTGGACTTTCTTAAGGAGTTTTTCCATGCGATGGGAACTGATGATCTTAGGATAACCAACTATGAGACCTTCGGAGTGATACGTTTGTCCCTCATGTTGGAATTTCATGGTTAATTCCTTAAAATCCATAAGAATGGGACCCAAAGTGTGTAACCATTCATCACCTAGCACAATGTCACACCCACCCCTTTCGGTGGAAAACATATGAGATTTAAGGTGGTAATGTCCAAACTGAAGATGTACATTTTCACAAAGCTCACCACATTTCATGGACCCACCATTGGTTATCATGATTTGAAAGTTATTGACAACACAGATATATCAATTGGTTTCCTCGGCAATGCGATGATGGACAAAATTGTGGATGCTACCATTGTCAACCAGGATGATGACCTTCCTATTATTAATATATCCAATGAGCTTGAGGGTTTCGGGAGCAGAGAAACTAGTGAGAGCATGTAGGGAAATGAGTTGTTCAACTTCAGGTGGGTCATCGGGCTCTGGGTAGCATTGAGAAGGGATGGCTCTTCAATAATTGGAACTGGCACATCTTCTTTAGGAACATCTTCGAAAATGGCCATAAAAAAAATTTGTTCCTTACACTTATGCCCTGGAAAATATTTTTCATCACAATTATAGCAAATACCATTCAATTGGTGTTCAACCATTTCATCCCTAGTTAATTTCTGGACCTTGAGGGGGGTCACAAGGGGGTTAGGATTAGTGGGGCAAGGGTGAGGAACAAAAGAGGGTTTTTTGTTCTGGGAAAAAACAACTTGTTGGGCTTCTTTAGCACATTTATTAGCTTCCAACCAAGTCTGAGGGTGGGCCATGAGAACCAGGCATTGTATTTCATCTTTTAGGACACTGATAAAACATTCATGGAAGAAATCATCTAACATGCCCTCAGTTCGAAAGGCCAAATGCTCAAAGCATATATAAAGTCTTCCACTGTGCCTGACTGTTTCAACTTAATAGTGGGTATCGGTGTCAAAGAGATCATAGAGATCAACAACAAACTAGGTCTAGGAAATATACCCTTGACATGAATTTTTACGCCATTGCCACCATTGCCATCATTTGGGATCTAGATAGAGGACAACATAGAAAATTTTGGTCAATTCATCAATAATACCATGCAAAGAAAAATAATGATCCATTTGAGTGACCCAACTCATAGTATATGAGCCATCAAATTTATTGACCTTGACATGGGGAAGATGGGGTTCAAGCTGAAAGGATTTGGAGCAAATATGCAGAGAATGAGAGGATTTGGAGGCATCAGTTTGGTCCAAGGAGGAAGAACCCGATGAGAAGTTCAACAACTGGTTTACAACAGATTAGAGGGTGTTAAATTGGTTCATGAATTTGGCATCCATGGTGTCAAATTTGTGATCGATGTGGGTTTCTAATTGTGAAAGCAAGGAATTGGTATAGTCAATTTCATAGGTTGTTTTATTGATGGCAGCTTCTAGGTCTTGGTTGTGAGTGGTGGCCATTTGGAGAGGGGAAGTGCGGGTAAGGAAAAATGGGTGGTTGGGACCACAAAAAGGAAATATAAGTTATAGGTACCACGATGATCAGGGAAAGAAGAGAAACAAAATGGAATAGGTGGAAAAATGTTGGAAATATAACTGAGAGGCGGGGGTGAATCAATTATATATATAAGCTTGAAAATTTTCTTGTTATTTTCTGATTATTTCTAGATTATTATTTAATGTGTTGTTGATAAATTAACATGCATAGATATACAGTATTTGATTAATCATAAAGAATACATAGAGACACTGATTTTCATGAGGAAACCAATAAGGGTGAAAACCTCTTCTTCTTAGGATGTCAATCAAGCTCCAACTTTCATGTACATCACAGTATTTGAGCTCCAACCCAAATATGAGGCTACAACCTATGATATCAAGCTACAACTTGCAGAGAGCACCAACTCTTAGATTTCTCTAGCACCAACTCCCAGGTTTCTCTAGCACCCACTAGATGGAAGCACCAACTCCCAGAAAAAATTCTAGCACCAACTAGAATTTAGAGAACTGCAATCCTCCCTAGCACCACCCTACCACCCTGATTGAATCTTACAAAAATTTACTTACTTTCTTTGTATTTGATATGGTCTATTACAACTCCATGTATTACCTGCCTCTTGTAGCTTCTATACTCGGTTCCTCTTCTATCCTCTACTCTTTCTCCTGCTGCGCACATTTTTATTCCTCTGTTCAACTTCTCTTCTTTATTTACACTATGTGTTGTCTCTGCATGCTATACAATTCACCTCTAATCTCCATTTCAAGTTCTGTACACGGTCACATTATACCCGCATGCATAACTATAAGAAAAAGAGCCTCACTCTTCTCTGTTCTGCATCATTTTATCACGCCAAGTCCTCTGCGAGATAATCCACCCAACTCTTCATCTTATTTGGTGGTTATACCAAATCTGTTCGTCATCAGTGTCTTATCCTGAGATTATTTTCCTTATCTGGCAGTGCGACCCTTCATCTTATTTGGAAGTTATACCAAATCTGTTCATCATCAGTGTCTTATCCTGAGATTCTTTTCCTTCTCTGGCAGTGCGACCCTTTGTCTTCTTTGTCATATTTGAGCTTATCCTCTCTGTTACACTTACAGTCTTTTACACTCTTCCATTTGTCAATTATATCTATGACGAGTCTTCATTCCACTGGCAATTATATCGAGATTCTTCATCTCCTCTGGTGATCACCCTGAAGCTCTTCGAATTCTCTCGTAGATACCATTAGTTTGTTCTGGAAGTTACAGAGAGAACCTCCATGCGCTCATCCCTTTATCCTCCGACAATGTGACCTTCGGCTCTGATCTGGGGCTTAATCTCCTGGGCACTTCGTGACTTCATGTATTGAGTAATATTTTGTGAGTTGCCTCAATTCTTCCAACTCATGATATCCGAAGTGGAGCCTAGCGACGTGCTAGCTCCTCCCTTAACCTTCACTGATGTGACCATGGTTGTGACCACATGCCTAACTTTTGAGCACTTCACGACTTCTCACATTGGATATTCAGCTACGAGTTTCCTCGATTCTCCCAACTCACAAAATCCAAAGTGGAGCCTAGAGACATGCTAGATCCTCCCTTAAACTTCACTGATGTGACCATAGGCCCAACTTCCAAATCTACGCTTTCTAGATCAATGGTCTAGATCTCTCTATGATCCAATGGTTGATATCTTCTCTTCACATTTCATGACTATGCACTTTGCGATGTTGAAATTTGTCTCACCTCCCTTCTTCCGATTCACGAACTCACACTTTCATCAGATCAACGACCCACAATCCTTCCTCGATCAACAACTATGATCACCTTATGCATTTTTGGATTTCACATTTCGTGACATCGGAAATGAACTCGCTCCTTTATTCCAAGACCTGAACCCCGACTCTCCGCTTACCATATCAACGGTCTATATCTTCTTCCAGCCAACGACTGTGATCTCCTTCGCGAACTCGAACTTCATAGAGTCAACGCTCTCCTGCATTCTTCTTTGATTATCCTATCCTTCCACTTTAGAATGATCCAATGGTTGTCAGGTATTCCTCTTGAGATTACGCTTCCTCCCGACTTGGAAGAATTTCTAAGTGTCAAAGGCCTCGACCTTTGATCCTTATGAGAGTCCTGATGACTTTGGGTCTCGTCTGCATTTTTGAAAACGCTACCTCTCCTGATATTTGGCAATGAAGTTAACCTCGGCCCTGGCACACACTTGTTCTCTGTGTGCAAATCTACGTTATTCCTCCTAAGCTTGATTCCTTCTACAAACTCACAGATTATAAGGAATCCTGCGCATGATCCTTGCTTCCTTCATGATAACCTCTATCTATCTGGAAACTCCAACTCTTTTCCCTGTGCTCGTCCTCCTGAGCTTGTAGACAACAATTTCTCATGGTCTTGTCATTCCCGATGCTATCATTGTTGATTTCCTGTTTGTATTCATTGCTACCAATATGCCATCGACGTTGTTGTTATTTCCATCAATGATAAGCACACATTTCCTGTAAACGTGCAAAAAATATCCCCCTTTGGCATTGATGGCAACCCTGAAGGACTGCACTGTTCTACTTAGACCTCCAACTGTAGCATCCAAACCACACCTTTTCTCCCCCTTTGAAATCAACGTCAAAGAAAATAGAGAGAGACCCCATTCTCCCTCTGATCAAATACACTAGGAGCACTCTCCCCCTAATTAGATAGAATATTTATCTTGATAACGGGGTCACGCCCAACTTCTGGCGTAGATACTCAAACTGAGATTTTGCAAGCAGTTTAGTGAAGATATCAACAATCTGATCTTTGGATGGAATATAATGAAAAGAAACAATAGTGTTGGTCACCTGTTCCATCAAGAAGTGATACTTGATGGGTATATGCTTGGTCTTGGAGTGAAATGCAGGATTCTTTGACACACTAATTGCAATAGTATTATCACAATGAATTGGTATCGGTGCAGTATATTTTACCTCCAAGTCTATAAGTGTCTGAATCATCCATAATACTTGGGTACAACAAGTGGCAGTTGCAATGTCTTCATATTATGTAGTTGATAAGGAAATTGAACCTTGCTTCTTGCTCAACCATGCTACAAGGGAATTTCCTAAGAAGAATGCACCTCCACTCATGTTTTTCCTTTCATCCACGCAGTTAGCCCAATCAACATATGAATAGACTGATAACTGAAAATTTTGATTCATAGGATAACATAGGCCATAGTTCATTGTTCCTTTCAAGTATCTGAATATTCTTTTGACAGCTAACAAATGACTCTGCTTAGGTGCAGCATGATACCTTCCTACCATTCTAACAACATGCATTATGTCTAGACGAGATGGTGTGATGTACAATAGGTTGCCTATCATAGACCTATATGAACTCTGATCAACATTAGGTGAGTCATCATCCTTCCTTAACTTTCATGCAGTGACCATAGGTGTAGAATCTTCCATTTGAAACCTTTTCAACATTTCTCCTAGATATTTCTCCTAAGAAATAAATATTCCTTCAGACCTCTGAGTAATTTGCAGAACAAGGAAAAATGACAATTCCCCTATCATAGACATTTCAAATTCAGAATGCATGGAAGAAGAAAACCATTGTACCAATGAAGAATTATTGCTTCTGAATATGATGTCATCTACATAGACCAACACAATGAGAAAATCAATACCCTCTGTTTTGATATATAGATTGTTGTCAACTGTTCCTCTCTTGAACCCTTTGTCTTGAAGATACTTATCCAGTCTGTAATACCAGGCAGGAGGAGCTTGTTTCAACCCATATAAGGCTTTCTTCATCTTGCAGATGAAGTCAGTGTTATCTGATAGTTGGAAACCCTCTGGTTGTTCCATATAGACTTCTTCTTTTAGATATCTATTTAGAAAAGATGACGTGACACCCATTTGATAGACTTTAAACTATTTATGACAATAATAGGGAAGAAGCATTATAATAGCTTCTAATCTTTCTACGGGCACAAATGTTTCATCAAAATCCAGTACTTCTATTTGAGCATATCCTTTGCAGACCAATCTAGCCTTATTTCTTACAATATTTTCTTGCTCATTTATCTTGTTTTTGTAGACCCATTTGTATCCTATTACATTTTTGTTTGTTGGCCTCGGAACGAGTTCCCAAGTGACATTCTTTTCAATATGGTCTAGTTCCTCATTCATTGATTTTAGCCAATTTACATCTTTACTGGATTCATTAAAGTTATTGGGTTCCACCATGGATATGAAGACTTATGTGATTGCTTGATGTCTTTGATTATCCTTCTCCTGGTTTGTACACCTTTGTCTTTCTCACCAATTATCTGACTTTTAGGATGATTCTTTTGAGTAATTCTGGAGGAAGGATTTGATGTTGATTGTTGTCTTGACTCTTCTTGTCTGGGTATCTCTTCTCCACCCGATTTATCATCTTCTTGTGACTCTGAGATTTGTTGTTCTTAATTTTCATTATTCTCATCATCTTTTTCATCTGGCTTAGTGATTAGTCTCCGTTGATCTTTACAGGAGCTTCTTCATGAATTCGAACATCAATATAGTCTAGTAATTTATGCATTCTTTTGTTAAATCATATGTATCCTTTACTGTTCATTGCATATCCTAAGAATATACCTTCATCAGCTCTACTATCAAATTTCCCCAGATGATCATCATTATTCTTGGTGTAGCATTTACTTCCAAATACTTTGAAGTGCTTGATTGATGCAGGTCAACCAAACCACAACTCATATGGAGTTTTATCATTGTTCGGCCTTACATGCACTTTGTTTATAATATGAACATCCATGTGAATAACCTCCACCCAGAAGGTTTGTGAAATGCCCCTTTCACTCATCATAGCCCTTGCCATCTGCTGAACTGATCTATTTTGGCGTTCCACAACTCCATTTTGTTGAGGAGTACCTGGAATAATATATTTTCTTTTATTTCCATGTCTATCACAGAATTCTTTGAAATCTCTTGACAGAAATTATCCTCCCCTGTCTAAGTGAATTGCCTTTAACTTCCTTCCTGTCTGATTCTTAGCTAACACCTTAAACTTTTTGAACTTCTCAAACACATCATATTTTTCTCTCATAAAGGAAACCCATGTAAGTCTGGAGAAGTCATCAATGACTAGCATAAAGTAATGTTCTCCTCCAGTTCCTTCCTTTCACAATGGTCCACATAGATCCATATGAACAATTTGAAGTGGTTTCTCTAAAGATGTGAAACTCTTTGATTTGAATTGAGCACGCGTCATCTTCCCCATTTGACAGGATTCACATATAGAGTTATTAGGCTTAGATATTCTTGGAAGGTCTTTCACAGTGCCTTCATTATTCAGTTTGACAATATGATCAAAATTCAGGTGTCCAAGCCTTCTGTGCCATAACCAATTTTCATCAATTTTTCTTAAATGACATTTCTCCTTATCTTCCTTTAGAACATATACATTGTCTTCAGTTCTAACCCCTTTTACAATCATCTCTCTTGTGTTTATTGCCTATATTTTACAACTCTTAGCAGTAAAAGTAACTTCACATCCTCTGTCACATATCTGACTGACACTAAGAAGATTATGCTTTAAACCATCAACAAATAATACATCTTGATCTTTGCTTCTTCCGTTACTTAAGCTTACTAGACCTTTACCTCTGATATTTCCTGGAGCATCATTTCCAAAGGTCACACTCCTTGATTTATTTTCTTTGAGTAATAGGAACTTACTTTTGTCACATGTCATATGAATGGAGCATCTGCTGTCAATATACCAGGGGTATTTTTTTCTTTGAGATGACAACACTAATCCACACTTGTTATATTCATTCTTCTTCCAGACCTTGACGTTTTCAACTCTGTGATTTGAATCTGGATTATAGTTCTTCAAGTGATAGTCTCCAACTTTATGTCCATAATTATGGCAGATTTAACATTCGGGTTCATTGAATAAAGGATCATAATGATTGTTATGTGTAATCCGCGTCCTTTTCCCATCCATCACATGATTTACAGTTTGTGTTTGTTTGTTACTTGCTTGTCTCATTCTTTGTTGTGGCATATATTTATTCCTTGGTTGTCTTGGTTGCTCATGTCTAAATCTTAAAGAACAATTTACAGCTTTGTGGCCAAAGTTAGAGTAGTAAAAACAATATCCATAGAAAAAAAAAATTGTACCTAGAAAATGGTTGTCTTCTTTGAGCAGTTCGATTTCTTCCATGCTTATGATTTTCTTGAGTAGAGGGTGTATTATTCATTTTTTCTAAAGATTCAGTTATGGTAGGTTTTCCTTCACTCCTCCTTGGCGACTGATTATCTTCCTTTGTTTCTACAGGTTTGTTGTTGTCAATGGTTGTAGATTTGACAAACTTGATGGTTATTTGTTGCTTGGTTGACCACTACTTGATCCCTCTTCATAAAAAAAAACAATTTTCAACTTTAAATTACTTTATTGATTCAGAATGGAGGCTAATCATTCTGGAGCTTTAATACTTGTCAGATTCTGATGATATAAGGCCTGAAATTTCTCTAGATTTTTTTCTGACAGCCACTTCTTTAGCTTCCAATTTTTCACCTTTTGTTTTGGATTCCTTCAATTGTTGTTTGAGGATGTCTTAAATCTTCTTATATTCTTCTAACTTAACCTTCAACATAGCAATTTTTTCAGATGGTTCATTACATGTTTTCTCATACCTGAGCAGTAACTGTTTTTGTTTTCTTTTCTTTTCTCTAAGTCTATCAATCTCTTCCATGGAACTGACAAGTTCTCCTTCAAGATCTACTACTGCCTCACAATTAGCGAACTCACTTCCTGTATCTTCAGTGTTTAGATATTCTAAAGCTATTATCATGATATCATTTATTTTATCTTTGGTAGAAGAGTCACTTCTTTCATCATCTGAGGGATCATCATCATTGTTTACACAAAGGCTTTTCTTCTTCAAATTATTCTCTTTATAGACCTTCTTGTGTTTGTGCTTTTCTTCATCGTCATATGTATGATCCTTTCTTTTGTGAGGACACTTAGATGAAAAATGACCTATCTTACCACAGTTGAAAAATTTGAAGGGCAGTTTACCTTTGTATTTTCCTAATCCTTTCTTAAGTCTTCTCACAAAATTTGCTTCAATCTCATCTATATCTAAGTCTATGTTTTTCTCTACTTTAAAATATGCCTCTCTTGTAGTGGATTTACCTTTGGTGATTCTCATTTCGTAAGCAGTTAGGGTTCCAAGAATTTGATCTAATGTAAATGTATTGAGATAAGTTATTTCCTCTATAACAGAGACCTTTGAGTTAAATCTATCAGGAAGAGATCTTAATATTTTCTGGACTAGAAAATATTCTTCTATCATTTCACCTAGACCTTTCATAGTGTTGACAAGTTCTTCTATTCGTAAGAAGTACTTACTGATAGTTTCATATTCATCCATCTTTATCTGCTCAAATTTCAGTCTGTGAGTCTGAATTTTTGTGTCTTTCACCTTTTGATTGCCTTCATAAGTACTTATCAGCTTGTCCCACATACTTTTTGCTGAATCATAGCGCATTACTTTGACAAACTCAGCTTCTGCAATTCCACTGAGGATGGGATTCATTTTTTTTGCATTGAATCTAAACTCCAGCTTATCATCTTTTGAGGCCAAGACTATAGGCTTCACATATCCAGTTTCAACGACATCCCAAACATCAACACCCAAATACATTAAATGTGTTCTCATCCTTATTTTTTAGAAGACAAAGTTTGTTCCATCAAACAGAGGAGCTCTATTAGTTGAAATTCCTTCATGAATATTCATGTTCAAGCTTATGGATCTACCTTTTATCAAAGGCACTGTCTCTGATACCAATTGTTGGAAATATCACTGAGAGGGGGTAGTGAATCAGTTATATATATAAGCTTGAAACTTTTCCTGTTATTTTCTGATTTTTTCTAGATTATTATTTAATGTGTTATTGATAACTTAACATGCATAGATATACAATATTTGATCGATCAAACAGAGGAGATCTATTAGTTTAAATTCCTTCATGACTATTCATGTTCAAGCTTATGGATCTACCTTTGATCAAAGGCATCAGATCTGATACCAATTGTTGGAAATATAACTGAGAGGGGGGGGTGAATCAGTTATATATATATAAGATTGAAACTTTTCCTGTTATTTTCTGCTTCTTTCTAGATTATTATTTAATGTGTTGTTGATAACTTAACATGCATAGATATACAACATTTGATCAATCAGACATGATACATAGAGACATTGATTTTCATGAGGAAACCCATACGGGTGAAAATCTCTTGTTCTTAGGATGTCAATCAAGATCCAAATTTCATGTACATCACAATCTTTGAGCTCCAACCCAAATATGACACTACAACCTCTTATAGAAAGCTACAACTTGTAGAGAGCACCAACTCTAGGATTTATCTAGCACCAACTAGATGGAAGCACCAACTCCTAGGTTTCTCTAGCACCCACTAGATGGAAGCACCAACTCCCATAAAATCTTCTAGCACCAAATAGAATTTAGAGGACTACAATCCTCCCTAGCACCACCCTACCACCCTGATTGAATCTTGCAAAACTTTACTTACTTTCTCTGTCTCTGATATGGTCTGTTAAAGCTCCATGTCTTCTCTGCCTCTTGCAACTTCAATACTTTGTTCTGATTCTATCCTCTGCTCTTTCTTCTGCTGTGCACTTTTTTATTCCTCTATTCATCTTCTCTTATTCCTTTATACTCTATGTTGTCTTTGCATGATATACGCTGCACCTATGATCTTCATTTTAGGTCTTGTACATGGTCACATTCTTCCCACATGCATGACTATCAGAAAAAAAGCCTCACTCTTCTCTGTTCTGCATCATTTTATCATGCCAAGTACTCTGAGAGATAATCCACCCAACTCTTCATCTTCTTTGGCGGTTATAACGAGTCTATTAGTCATTAGTGGCTTATCCTGAGATTCTTTACCATCTCTGGAAGTGAGACCCTTCATATTATCTGTCACAATTGAGCTTATCCTCTTTGTTACAGTTATAGTCTTTGACACTCTTCCATCTTTCAATTGTCTCTATGATGAATCTTCATTCCGCTAGCAGATATCTTGAGACTCTTCAGCTCCTTTGGAGATCACCCTGAATCTCTTCAAATTCTCTGGCAGATACCATCAGTCTGTTTTCGTAGTTACGAAGAGAACCTATGCGCGCTCATCCCTTTATCCTTCGGCGATGTGACCTCCTGCTCTCACATGGGGCTTAATCTTCTGGGTGCTTTGTGACTTCATGTATCAGGTAATCTGTTGTGAGTTTCCTCGATTCTTCCAACTTGCGACATTCAAAGTGGAGCCTAGCGATGTGCTAGCTCCTCCCTTAACCTTCGTTGATGTGACCATGGCTGTGACAATAGGCCTAACTTTCGAGCACTTTGTGACTTTGCACATCGGATATTCAATTGCGATTTTCCTCGATTCTCCCAACTCGCGAAATCCGAAGTGGATCCTAGTGATGTGCTAGCTCCTCCCTTAACCTTGGATGATGTGACCATGGATGTGACCACAGGCCTAACTTCTGAACCTACACTTTCCATATCAATGGTCTAGATATCTCCGTGATCCAACGGTCAAGATCTTTTCTTCGCGTTTCGCGACTACGTGCTTCGCGATGTCAAGAGTTGGCTCACCTCCCTTCTTCTGATTCCCTAACTCACACTTGCATCAGATCAATGACCCAAAATCCTTCCTCGATGAACGACTATGATCACCTTCTGCATTTAGAGATTTCGCGTTTCGCGACATCGGAAATCAACTCACGCCTTTATTCCAAGACCCAAACCCCAACTCTCTTCTTACCAAATCAATGGTCCAGGTCTTCTTCCAGCCAATGACTGTGATCTCCTTCGTGTACTCAGACTTCGTAGATTCAACATTGTCCTACATTCTTATTTTCTTATCCTATCCTTCCATTTCATAATGATCCAACGGTTGTCGAGTATTCCTCCTGAGCTTACGCTTCCTCCCGACTTGGAATAATTTCTAAGTGTAAAAGGCCTCAACCTTTGATGCTTCTGTGAGTCTTGATAACTTTAGGTCTCGTCTGTGTTTCTGAAAACGCTATCTCTCCTGAGCTTTGGCAATGAAGTTAACCTCG
Organism: Picea engelmannii; assembly: GCA_009831015.1. NCBI lineage: Eukaryota > Viridiplantae > Streptophyta > Pinopsida > Pinales > Pinaceae > Picea > Picea engelmannii. The sequence continues at coordinate 536,464 of ML776941.1, forward strand.
GCCCTGGCGCACACTTGCACTCTGCATGCAACTCTGCGTTATTACTCCTGAGCTTGGTTCCTTTTGAAAAATGATTTATTCTAAGGAATCCTGCGCATGCTCGCCTTCATGATAACCTCTAGCTATATGGAAACTCCAACTCTCTACCCTGTGCTCATCCTCCTAAGCTTGTAGACAACAATTTCTCATGGTATCGTCATTCCTAGTGCTATCATTGTTTCTTTCCTATTTTTCATCATTGCTGCCAATATGCCATCGACGTTGTTGTTCTTGCCATCAATGACAAGCACACTCTGCCTATAAACATGCCAACAAAAAATGGGGAAGCTAATAGGGGATTGGGTCCATTGGGAAAAAAAATTGCTAAAAATGAAAGGTGTGACTACGATCAGGAAGAAAAGAGGAATCCAATAGAATAGGTCTCAAATAATTAGCAGGAAGAAATGTGTAGTAATTTCGCAACCCAAATGCAAGAGACATAGTTGCGCGATAATAGATATTGTATGTTCTATTTTTATTTTCATCCAAAGGGTAAGGGTATTTAAGGGTTCTATAGACAAGGTTTTTCCTTATTCTATAGCTCTTTGATATACGTTTGGGGTCCAACATTAGTACTTGACCTAATATCTTAGGGCACCAACCAAGGAGGCTAGATCGTGCCCTTAGCCGTACTACCCGACTACCTAGGTACTAGAGAGTATCTTCCCAAGTGTTATTCTCGATGGAACTATAGCAGTCATGAAGCCTATTGGTTTATCTATGGAGGGATTTATGAGATCTAGGATGATCCCTATACAGGTGTTATCTAATGCGCTACCACTCGAAGGGGTACCAACAGGGGTTACAAGGGTGGCCCATAGATGTGCACTTAAGTACCACTTGTATTTCCTGCATGTATGAATCCATGACCATAGGTTTATGTGCATAACGATAGATCTCTATAGATTTAAGACGTCGGGATAGGTCTTTACCCTGAAAATAAAACTTAACCCACAATTTTCTATCAAGGAAGGTTCTCAGATACCACTTGTAGTATTCTAGTTATAAAATAGTATGCAGAACATAAATAATTAGCTAGAAATGGTAGAGAAACAATGATATAACCATAAAAATACCACAATAATACCAAAATAATACCAGAATAACACCAGAAATAGCACTTTGATTATTAAGATCAATGTTCACTTGCCTCTTTGCGGGGGTAGGCTCCAGCAGAGAAGATCTCTATTACAATAATATCCAAGAAAAAAATTCTCATGCCCTCTACTCTTATTTATACTAAATATATCTATCCAAAAGAACAATCTAGAGGAAGATCATTCTAGAAGCGGAAGCTTCTATTAGGTCTTCTTACAATCGAATTATTCCTCCTTATTCGTAGGCCTTATAAAAATTGACCTTAATTACATAGAAATATATTATTCTACCCACTTGAGGGGTTAGGTAGGTTAGGTCCCTAAAACATAGGAGGTCTGGGGTGGATGAATTGAAATGAGAAATGAACAAGATCAAACCTCCTACCTTTGATGGAGAGCACAAGAATAATGAAGATGCTGAGACATGGATATTGTTCATGAGAAAATATTTCCAACTGCACAATTATTCTTCTCATGCTGAGGGAATAATTGCTATTTATCAACTAAAAGGAAAGGAATCCATGTTGTGGGATCATCTTGTGCAAGTGTAGCACATTAGAGAGAAGAATATTATATGGAAGGAATTCAAGAATAATTTTGAGAAGAAATACCGGACCAAGAGGTTTTATCACAAAAAGATGAAATATTTCTTTGACCTCAAACTGGGCAGGATGACTATTGATGAGTATGAAAGGATATTTTTAGAACTATTGAAGTATGTATCCTTCATCAAGGATGAGACCGTTAAAATTCAGAGGTACCTGAGTGTGCTATCATATTTAATCAGTGATAGAATTCAATATGATGATCCTAAAACTTTGTAGGAAACCATAAGAAGAGCCAAGTGATTATATGATCAACATAAAGGAAATCCTACTTTCCAAATAGCTTGGGAAGACAAGAAGAAGTTTAAGAGGGAACAAAGGAAGGAGGGGAACAAGACACCATTTTTCAGAAAAAATCCTCAATGATAGTCGTCTTTTAGAGAACACATAATGGTTGAGGTAGGTGGGAAAAGGCCAAGGTAGACACTCATTCAATGTTGGGGTTGTAAAGGATACAATACGTATAGAGTTTTTTCTCACAAAAAGTGACAAAGTGAGAGTTATCCACAATGTACAGCAAGAAAAAATAGTGGAGGACATGGGCATAAGTGTACCAAGGATCTAAGAACCCTAGACAACATGCAAGTTGAGTTTCAATCACACATGATTGAAGTAGAAGGTATGATCAATAACCATGCCTTTACTATTTTAATAGATTTAGGATCTAGTCATAGCTATATAGATCCCAAGGTAGTGGAAATATTGAAATTTCTAAGAAGCAAGCATGGGAAATCTTGGTTGGTGCAGTTGGCTATAGGATCCAAGAGAAAGGTTGTTGAGATGGTTAAATCATGTCCAATGGACATGAATGAGATGAGTACCAAGGCATATTTGAACATCCTTCCGTTGGGTTCATATGACTCTGTAATTGGTATGGATTGGCTGGACCAACACCATGATGTATTAGACTGTCATAACAAGGCATTTACTTTCCTGAATGAGGAAGGGAACCCAAGAACGGTCCAAGGAATTCCTAGGGAAGTTACTGTATGAGAGGTCTCATAAATGCAACTAAAGAAGTGTTACAGAAAGGTTTTTCAAATATTTTCAGCCCATATGGAGGAAGCACCTAAGGATAAGTTTCCAAATATGGAGGATCACGCAGTCCTGAAAGATTTTAAGGATTTGTTTAAGGAGATACCAGGACTACCCCCAAAGAGAGATATTGATTTCTCTATAAATTTGATTCCTGGAGAAGCTCTAGTATCGAAGACTCCCTATAGAATGAGTACACTAGAGCTCGAGGAACTGCAAATGTAGCTTGAAGAACTTCTGAAGAATGGGTATATATGCCCAAACGTGTCGCCTTGGGGCACCCTAGTTTTATTCGTGAAGAAGAAAGATGGGACATTGAGGTTTTGTATTGAATTTAGACAATTGAACAAGGTAACTATAAAGAACAAGTATCCTTTACCAAGGACCGACGATCTCTTTGACCAATTAAAGGATGTAAGGATATTTTCAAAGATTAATATCATATCTAGTTACCATCAAGTAAGGATCGAATATCAACATATTAGCAAAACCTCCTTCGGGACAAGTTACAGTCATTATGAGTTCACAATGGTGCCATTTGGGTTATCAAATGCACCAACTATTTTTATCTTCTTAATGAATGGTGCTTTCTGGGAATATTTAGAAAACAAATTCATTTTCTTTTTGGATGACATCCTTGTATATTCCAAGTTAGAAGAAGAACATGAGCATCACTTGAGTATGGTGTTACAAGTGTTAAGAGAGCATCAATTGTATGCCAAATTGATAAAGTGTTCATTTTATCAAAACCAAATTCACTATTTGGGGCATATGATATCCAAATAAGGGATAACAGTGGACCCTGGAAATATTTAGGCCATTAAAGGGTGGAAAACACCTAAGAATGTGACAAAAGTTAGATCCTTCATGGGTCTAGCTAGCTACTATAGAATATTCATTACAGGGTTTTTGAGGATTGCTCACCCAATTACTTCTTTGCAAAGGAAGGGGGTGAAGTTTCAATGGACAACAAAATGTGAAAAGAGCTTCCAAGAATTGAAGAAGTTGTTAACCAGTGCTCCAATTCCAAGAATTGTTGATCTGAATGAAGATTTCATGGTTTGCGTCGATGCATGCAAAGAAGGAGTTGGTGGATTCTTCAGTCAGAATGCGTTTGTGATATTTTTTGAATCCACAAAATTGAAAGAGCATGGAAGGCTCTATGCCACTCATGATTTGGAGTTGGAAGCCATAGTACACGCCTTGAAGAAGTGGATGAACTACCTCATGGGAAAGAGGTTTGAGCTAAGGATAGAACATAATGGTCTGAAATATTTGTTTGATCAGACAACTTTAAATGCCAGGAAGAGAAGATGGTTGGAATTCCTCTGTGAGTATGACTTTGATATTAAGCACATCAAAGGAAAAGAGAAAAAAATGGTTGATGCACTCAATAGGAGAGTGCATGAAATTCATGCTACATCCATTATCATGTCTCAAAATGATCTTACAGGAAGAATTTTTGAGGCTGCAAAAGTAGATTTGCAGTACATGGAGTTGGTAACAAAATTACAACCAGGTAAAATGCAATAGAAATTTGAAGATTATGAATTGGGAAATGATGGAATTCTCTTGTACATGAACATAATTTATGTACCCAATTCTCATGAATTGAGGAGTACGATTTTGAAAGAGATGCATAATGTACCTTATGCAGGACACCCAAGATATTAGAAAACTGTTGCAATAGTCAAGAGCCAATATTATTGGCCAGGCATGAAGAAGGAAATTGTTGAGTACATTCCTAAATTTTTGGAGTGTCAAAAGGTAAAGGTTGAGAATAAACACCCAACTGGGTTTCTCCAACCATTTCCCATTGTTGAGTGAAAGTGGGAAGTGGTGACAATGGATTTCATCACCAAATTGCCACGAACAAGCATGCAGTATGATGCTATCATGGTGGTGGTGGACAAGCTTGCTAAAGATTCCCATTTTATTCCTATGAAGGTTACTCATGAGGAAACCAATGTTGTTGATATTTATATGAGGGAAGTAGCACGCTTGCAAGGCACACCAAAGACAATTGTGTCTGACAGAGACCCAAAGTTTACCCCAAATTTCTCGAAGGGATTATTCAAAGGGTT
>ML776941.1:545204-648305 GCA_009831015.1 Picea engelmannii
GAACTTAGTTGATTAGTAACCATATTAAATTCATTTAAATGATCTGCAACAGACCCACCTTCTGACATCTTCATATTAAATAATCTCTTCATTAGAAATACCTTATTTGACGCCGAGGGTTTTTCATACAATTTGGCCAACACATCCATCAAACCCTTCGTTGTATTTTCTTTCAAAATATTGAAAGCCACCGACACTTCCAGGCTCAACCATATCGTTCCTAGAGCCTTTATGTCAAGAATCTCCCATTCTTCATCCTTCATGTCCATCGGCTTCTTTTCTACTCCGTTCAATGGTAGGAATAGATCCTTCTGATATAAATAGTCTTCCATCTGCATCTTCCATAACTGGTAGTTTTGGCCGTTAAATTTCTCGACCCTAAACTTTCCATCTTCCGACATTGCTCCCACTCGAACCAGGAACCATCTATTCCTGCGAGTTACCTTACGCTCGGATACCAGTTGTTAGAAAAATAAGACCGTAGAGCAATAAAATAAAACAAATGTAGAAACAAAAACAAAAGACACACAATACAAGAGAGACACAGATTTACGTGGTTCACCCAGTGTGGGTTATGTCCACCAGAGAAATTGTCAGGTCCTTCCTTTATTATTATCCAACAAATGAAGGGATACAACCTACAGCAAAACCCGTTGTAACTTCCTCTTCTTTCTCTCACAGTCTCCTCTCTTAGGATACAATATTCACCATCCACCATAGCCGCGATACATTTCCCTCATAAAAGAGGGTTGCATTCTAGGGCAAAAAAAAACCCTAACATAATCTCTACCGTTAGATCTGTGACCTTATAATGAATGATCCAGATTTACAATGAAATTACAATATAATTTTACAAGGAAATTTTTTCTTTGGGGGCTTGGCCCCTGAACCCCCATCAAGGGACGCTGCCCCCGAACCCCCGCTGGGGGGCCGCTTGCCCCTAGACCCCCCAGTCGGGGGGATAGCCCCCCCCCGAACCCCGCAGAGGGGGTACCCCCCTTTGCACTCCCCCTCGTGGAAGAGTGTACATACTTCTGGGGTGTAAATACTTCATGGGGTATCAACACGGCTGAAAGCAAGGACCTCTGAATCAGGAAGATAATCAGGCTCCACAACCAACAAGAGTAAACCAAGTGATAGAGGATATTATAAGGATGTATGTGATGGGAAAACTATATAAATGGGAATATTATTTACACATGGTAGAATTTGCCTACAACAATGAGTAGCAAGCATCACTGAAGATGAGCCCATTTGAGGCACTTTATGGAAGAAAGTGAAACACACCAATAAGATGGGACAACCCAGCTGATAGAACAACGATTGGGCCATATTTTCTCAGGGAAATGGAAGAGAAAATGTTGAAGATAAAACAAAATTTAAAGGTTGCCCAAGATAGGCAGAAAAGATACGTTGACAAGGGAAGAACTCACAGGGAATATAAAGTGGGTGATCATGTTTTCTTGAAGGTGAAGGCCAACAAAAGTTCCCTGAAGTTGGGAAACTGTTCCAAGTTGGAAGCCAGATATTGTGGGCCATTTAAAATCCTAGATAGGATTGGACTAGTAGCTTACATGCTTGCATTACCTGCATCTATGATTATTCATAGTGTATTCCATGTATCATTTCTCAAGAAATATATACCTGATGCTAATCATGCTATTGATTGGAATTCAATTCAGGTGGAGCAAGGAATCTCTTTTCAAGTGCATCTAGTACGCATTTTGGACTAGAAAATCAAACAACCCGAAAATCAATCCATAGGGATTGTAAAGGTCCAATGGACCTAGTATGGTAATGAGGACGCAACTTGGGAGCATTAAAATGCTATGCGAGTAGAATACCCACATCGTTTTGAATATTTTGGAAATCTTGTTGATATTATGTAAGTAAGATGCACTAAGGACAATGCATAAATAAGGGGAGGGGATTGTAATACGCCAAGGCCAATTCCCTGTTGAATTTTAATGAGCCAAGTGTTTATAAAGCTGGGAGGACTATGTGTTTATTAGGTCGGAGAGCCTAGATGTTGAAGGCCATGGAGCATGATTTTTTATATGTAAATACTCACATAATTAATATAATTACATCATTGCATGTGGACCAACTATGAAAAAAGAGTTATGGGGGACTAAGATTCACTAGGTAGGGAAAGGGATGGGGCTGAGAGGCTAGGAAAAATGGATAAGTTAGAGGGATTATTTCCAAGGGAATATTATAATATATTTTCCTAAAATACTAAGGTTTGAGAAATAACCATAGTTATCCTAAGGTCCTTTGGGGAGAGGAACAAACTCCAAGTGGAGAGGAACGAGCTCCCAAGGGAGCCATGTGTCAACCTAGATGCATGTAGTTTTATGGGGGGGAATTCGTTGTTGTGGGGGTTCTCTCTCCATTCTTTCCATGATCCCCACTCACACACGCACTAAAACTGATAATTCACGCAACCATCCATTTCCTCCATCGTTGACCTTTGCAACCTTTGAAACCTGCAAACCCATGAAGCTAACCTATTTTTCATGTGAAGCACAATAGAAATGCGCAGTGCCTGATCCAGATCACACCTTAGCTATTTTTTGTTTCTACCCACGTTTTCTCTAGACTGGTGTGGATTTCTCTTATTACCAAAGCCCATACCTGAATTTTCTATTGTGGTAAGTTGTTTGACTTAGGAGATGGATAGAAGAAGTAGGTTATCAGGCCTATGGTTTTGAAGAGGTAGGTTGTCAGTATCGTGGATTGAAGAAGCAGGTTGTCAGGCTTGTGAGAAACTCTCTCTAGGTGATAGACATTGTTGGGGAAGTGATTTCTCTTGGAGGTATTCTAGCAACAGCTACAAATCTCTGAGAATTCCTAATTCAACATGTTGTTGAATCCATGGAAGGGAAGTGGAGAAGCAGATGGATTGTGGAAAAGTGAAGGTGTATATTCCCAGGGTGGGATAGGCATGTGGAGAATGAGAGTCTGTGAGTGGTGGGCATAAGTACACTCCTGGGAGGGAATCCTTCCTGTTGCATTGTGTAGCTTTTCGTAGTCTCATCCTAGCCTAGTATTCCCTTTACCCTAGGTGGAGTTTAGTCCCATCTCGGGGGTGATCCACTGCTGATAGCTTGGAGCAACATGGTCTAAGGATGGGATGTTTGTGGAAGGTCTGCAAGCAGTGGGTGGCTTTCATAAAAATATAAGTACAATATATATGTTAATTTTTATGTTGTGTATTTTGTACATGCCATGATAATTATAATATTTCCTATGTAAGTTGTTGTAGGAGATTGTTATGATTTCAACATTTAATTTGTGTATTAGTAGAATGCATGTTATTTGTTTAAGTTTACATGTATTATGTTCTGCAAAGAGATCTATCTTCCATAGCCCATCAATTCTAGGCCTAGGTATGGATAGTTTTGATAATCAAAACAGAGTGAGCAGTTTTGTTTTGTATTCATTTTATGTGGCATGACCCAACCTGGGTAGCTTGGTATGTTACACTCCATCTCAAGAGAAGAACTGAAGGATTAAGTTTTTCTTGTTACTGGAGAGAACCAGAGGAGGAATTTAGTCTCTGAGGAAGATAATCATTGAAAGGAATGCACTAGTGTGTGCAATAGAAAAATCAAAGAACTTGTGGAAGAGTTTTGAAATGGAGCATAGAAGACCAGAAACCGAGATTGGAGAAAAAGAGGGTTGCAGACTTGGTACTCACTGGAAATAAATCGTTGTTGGAAGGATAGGGCATCGAGGGATAGTGTATCTGTGAAGGGAATCTCTTTCACAGAGGAAATATAGTTGGGAAGGCATCTGATAAACCTCGAGGAGGCCCTGATCTTATTAGGGAAGAAGGGAGACTTCTATTGTTTCCATAGAGGTGGAGGAGAATAACGTCCCCAATAATTTTCTTGAGTTTAGAAAGAGAACCCAGTAAACCCAACCTGAGAAGAAGGTCATAAGATTGATGCTAAGAGAGAACCTGATAAACCTAGGAGAGGTTGTGATAGAGAGAGGATCTCTGATAAATTTTCATAGGTTTCCCTAGTGATATTATGGCTTGGAATGGGGGTGTCTAGAATGCTAAGAGTGAATTCCTCTGAGCCTATGGTTGGGTGGAGAGGCAAACACCCATAGTAAATTGGTTGGTTGCAAATTGTAATAGATAAGTATTTCATATACCCTATGCACTTGAATTAAAATGCATGATTTGAATGTCTGTAATTGTGATAAATTGTGCTTCACGTGAAATTGATGGTAATAATATTTTTTGTTCTTCTATAAATTGTTTCATTTGAATGGTTGTAAGATGAAAATTTTGGCCTCTAGGCTGGTTGGAAAATCCTCAAGGTGTTTTCCCAAGGATCACCTTCACATTTCTAGAGTCAGGGCAGACTCTACGGGACTGCTACAGTCTCATTGATCCCTCAAAAAATACCTTCCCCTATTTTAGAACTTAATTTCTGTGAATGGAAGGTGCTTCCTTCAAACCAGATGTCTAAGAGACTATAGGCTCATTCCCATGGCCTTAACCAAATCTTGGCTAATATTTATGAGTGTATCCTCTGGAGCTTGACAAAGTTCAATAGGACCTGGTCCATGGAACCCTTCGCTACCCTAAAAAAGGACCTAAGTTATTCAAGACTCCGGGATTCTGGAGCTTCGAGGTGAATGGACATTGTAACGTCAAAATGTGTCAAAGGTGACCTTTCAGACCGATAACTTGATGGTTGAAAAAAATTTGTTGGTCATTTACCCTTTATCATGGGATTCATCTCCTTTTTAAAACCCAATCTACTTCTCGATCACAAAGTAAGCCAAGTCGTAGAAATGAGGCTACTCAGGATCTCCTCTGACCGTTGGATATAAGTCGTGGTCATTCGATGTTGACCTACTACCAAAGAGAAAAGATGTTAAATAGTCAGAACCTATGAACACCAAACTTGTGAAGTAATGTGGACCGTGGATCTAAGGATCCTTCGATACCCTTCTCGACCATTAGATCGAGCCTAGTGAAAGGATAGTGTAAAGTAATCTGATGAAGTCCTACTCTGAGAGTTTTGACATGTTTTTGAATGAGAATATCATCAGAGCATCAAAGGTCGAGGTGACAGGGCATGCTAATGTCACCTAGGGTGACGTGGACCCATAGTAGTTGTGCCATGTGTCACCCTGGTTTGTGACTTTCACAGACCTTATGTGTCAAATAGACCTTGACAATGTCACTAGTTGATTGGGCCACGTGTCACCCTTGTCTTCCGCCAAATTTCTTCCATTGGATTAAACCAAGGAAGATTATGGGTCGTCCTATCATTAATCGGCTCTTCGGCTAAACCCTACTTCAGGTGATTCAGAATGAAAGGCATGGATTTTCCCCAAAGCCTAGAAGGTCGAAGTGATGCCAGTAGATGACATGGAAAAAGTACATGGTGGAGTCTGATCATTTGACAGAGCCACTATTGGCCCTTGTTTATGGAAGGAAGTGAATATTAAGGAAAGAAGTGCGAAGTACGAACCATGCGGAAAGCACATTGACAAAGATTGGGTCGAAGTGGCCAATGAAGAAGAAAAGAAGGAGATAAGTAAGAGGAAGTGAGTCGTTGAATGAGAAGACTGAGGAAGACATATCAGCAAGGAAGATGGACCTTGGAAAACTCACCAAGCAGAAAAATCCATCAACGAGTGCTTTGGAGAACCCCTCGGGAAAGAAGGAAAGATAGGCTAGAGAAGCCCTGAAAACACGGGTCAAGTTGACTTAGGGTTTTAGACACCTAGGGTATTGGCATTTTAGGGTTCTGACACCTAGGTTTCGGCCTAAGGTAGTCTGAGAGTCATTATAATGTATAAATAAAAGTCAGGAGGACCTAAGATGGGTTTGATTATGTAATGAGTGATTATTGTTGTTTAAGAGAGAGAAGTATTATGTTGAAAGAGAGCCTATGCTGTAAGATATTCAGTTGGGTGCGAAGATCAACCCTACAGTTGGGTGCGCAGGGAGGGGAGAGAAGAAGAGAAAGAGAGAGAGATCTGCAAGCTAAGTGCACAGATAGAACTGTATGTTTTCACATAATATATCAAGAAACACAGTTCTATGGACGTAGCCCTAGGGAGAGGGTGAACCACGTATATCTTGTTGTTTTTTGTGATTGATGTTGTGTTCTTTTTCTTATGTTCTTATGTTATTGTATCATTGTATCAGATCTGAGATATAGTTCGCGCAGTAGGCTTAAAGGAGATAAAGAGTAACTGGGTTGCTATGTTTTAGTGTTTTGGGTCCACTTTGCATTTCCTTTGATTGTAGACACTTGTGTCCTTCAACCCCCTTATCGCTAATTCAGGTGAGACTACGTCTGCTTCGCAGGTGTTGCCAAAAGGGCCAGTAGTTATGGCTTGTTGGTGTGTTGTTAGAGTTGAACCCTGGGTCTACCCCTGTGCCAACAAATGGTTCCATTGTTGGGACTGGGATATTCTTAAGGGAATGTCAATGTGGTTTCCATTGAAGACAGAGATTTAGAAGTGGATATAAGAACAAGAGAAGGACTTCGCAGAAGCCCAAAACAAGAACCCTAATCTTATCATAGAGGATTGGTTGGGAAGGTATATGTTTGCTGATATACACAAGATTTTCTTTAGGAATTCATAAAGAGTTATATGAGTGGCTAGCCAGATTAGCAGATACCCAATTTGAAATCAGATCTAGACCACCTATGGTTTAGACATCGACGCTAATCAAGAAGGTTAAGAGAGTTGATAAAACTATGTCAAGAGAATTCGATCACTAGTTTGATAGCACCATTGGAGGGTACATTACTGATTTTGCTATTGACATAGTAGAGTCATATAGCCAAGCAAAGAGATATTTCTTTAAGGGACCTAGAGGAAAATTTTTACAATTTTTGAAGTTGAAGATCAAAATGCTATTGCATGAGAAGCAAATCTTGAAGATAGAGTAATTGGTTGGACTAAAGAGCTAATTTTCAAGAACTCAGACAATGAAATCGACATAGAGGTTGGACACACACGTCATGGGAGATCATTTAGAGAAGTTCCTTTGCTAAACTTGTTTGAGAAGAATCATGAACCACCAGCACGGGAAGAAGGGTTCTATAGAGGAGAAGAATAAGAGTTGGTGAACGAGGAACATTCAGAGTCTACTAGGGTAGAAGAAGGGAAGACTGAAGAACCTAGCCGAGAAGAGTCAGAAACTTTAGGAGATGCGCAGACCATTGAAGTAAGTATTATTACTCCTCCTATTGTTTTAGCAGCATTAAGTAACCAGACTAACCTAAGTTATCATAGCACTCAGAGCACTGTTAGAAGTGGTTTAGTGCATACTCAGTCATGAAACCTAGGAATATCTATGGCAGATGAGATGAGGTTTCCCACCTTTAGGGGAGATGGATCTGAAGATCCTGATCAACATTGGTTCTTATGTGAAGTTGTATGGAGTATTAAGAATTTCACTAATGAAGTTGTTAAGAGAGCTCAGTTTAGTACCACCTTGAGATACCGTGCACTGAGCTAGTACATGAAATTTGTCCAAGGCGTTACACAGTCTAAACCTCTAAATGACATTAAGACTGTGTTTATTACCAAATTCAAGAAACACAAGTCAGAGTCGTAGTGTGTTACAGAGTTTCAAGAAATCAAGAAGAGAGTAGTTGAACCTATTTCGGAGTTTGATCAGAGTTTTAAGACCTTGATGAGCCGTTTGAGTTTTCAGATCCTAGATGAACAGAATAAATAATGGTTCATTTCTTCCCTCTTTCCACACATTAGAGTCCATCTAATGCAATAGAATATTGCTTTGCAGGCTGATGCATTGGAGATCACCATGAAACTAGAGTCAGCCCCTATGGGAGAGTCCAACTCAGGTATGAGTCAAATTTTGAGTCAGCCAACTAGCTTATCGCTGCAGGTCAAAGATATGAAGAAAGATAAGGAAAAATATAAAAGAGAAGATATCTGGTGTTTCAGATGCAAGCTAGAGGGCCGCGACAAGGAGCATTTTCCTCTATTTCATGAGTACTTGGCTTTAGAAGATCCAAGCCATTTGAAGCAGGTTATTCTACCTTAGTGCGAGGTATGTAGAAATTGGCATCACCCTGGTGAATGTTATTACATGAAAAAATATGTCCAGACACCTACCAAACTTTACTGCACATTTTATAAATCTATGGGGCATGATGAGAAATATTGTATGGATTATGACCTCTTGCATGAAAGATCAAGAGACACATATAGAATTCAAGGTGAAGTACAACAAGAAGGAAATACTACATAGTTTAACTCCCCGGGAAGAGGAAAATTCAACCCTCACGGTGAATTCAGAGGAAGAGGAAGAGGAGGAGGTATGGGTCGAGGATGAGGTCAAATCATTTGTTATAACTGTACCCAACCAGGACATTTGGAAAGGGACTGTCAAAACCCTTGTACCACTTACAACTACTGCAACTCATTTAAGAACATTGACAGGGTAAGGACAATTGTGGACTTCGAGGTGATTGAGGTAGTTGATGATAGTTGTCCTTATCCTGTGTTGTTAGGAATTTATTAGGCTTTCAACAATTCCACTGTTATTGACTTAAAAAAGGGAAGAATGAAATTTTAAGGTTATGGCCTTAGGTTCATTACACCTTTGGATCCGTATGAAGGTCATAGATACACATAACCTATCAGAGAAGAAGACCATGCATATGAGCTAGAGAATATATATAAATTGACAGCGAGACAGAAGGATTACATTAACCCTACAAAAGATGGGAATGTCAGTTGGAGAAGTGATAACGCATTCTCATCGGACTCTGAAGAAGCACTGGAGAATTGGCAGAACAAAATGTATGAAGTTTATGTGCGGAGGTATGCTAGATTGACCAGGGAAGTTCATTGGATTGGCATAGAAGTAAGCAATCTGCCCAAATTTGATGGTTTAAATCATTTAGAAACATTCTTATTAGATTTTGAAGAAATTGTACCAGTACAACAGATATTGTTGGCACTGGATGAGGCTTTGAAAGAAACTCCAGCAAGATGGTGGGGGACACATAAAAAGAACATCATGGACTGGATGCAATGTCTCACTTTGATGGCAATGCACTTTTCGGAACAAGTAGAAGGATGAACAGTTCGATACATAGGTCAAAGTTGTCTGAAGGACCATGTGCGAGGTTGTGAGGAGGCCTGGAGCAACATTCCTCAAGAACAATGGGTGCATAAGTTCATCAACACTCTAGACACAATGCCTATCAATTGGTATCTTCAAGCAGAATTGCACCTCACTACTTCATATTGGTACATTATGAATCAGAACTTTGTAGCTACATTTTTATTTGAAATCCAGTACCCTTCAGTAGATCAAGCTCTACAAGTTGTAAGACATAAATTCTTTGAGGATGCACCTAACCTCCCTATTGAGTAAGAATAGGATGAATGGGCTGCACCTCTTCATAAATTGTAACAATGTTACAATATCAATGCTGATGAAGATGATGATCCTAGGAATGTGAACATCTCAGAAATAGAAGGAAAGAGAGACGTAGAAGGACCGGGAGTTGAACTACCTTTCATTGGACAACCGATCAAAATCAAGAAAGTTAATATTGGAACAGAGCAATCACCTAAGATTGCTAATGTTGGAGATTAATGGGATGATGCCACCACTGATAAGATCACAAAACTACTACATGAATATCAGGACTTGTTCCCAACCAAGCTCACTGATATGAAGGGAATTAAAGGGCCCATGGGAGAGATGAATATCCCCTTGAATCTAGATGCCAAGTCAATTAATTAGAGACCCTACAGATTGAATCCCAAATATAAGAAGAAAGTGAATATTGAATTAGACAAGATGTTGGAAGAAGGAATCATAGAACCTGTTGAAGAGTCAGAATGGATTAGCCCTATGGTAGTACAAGATAAGAAGACATGAGACATCAGGATCTGTGTAGATCTCAAGAAGTTGAATGATTCCTGTTTGCATGACCCATTCCCTACACCTTTCACTGACAAAGTGTTATCTAATGTAGGAGGTGAGGAAGTTTACTCATTCACATATGGACTTTCATGTTATCACCAAATCAAGATTGCCAAGGAAGATTTCCACAAGACTACATTTTCAACAGAATGGGGATCCTACCAATACACAATGATTCCTTTTGGATTGAAGAATGCACTAGCCATCTTTTCTAGGGTGGTGGTCGAAGCATTCAAGGAGTTTTTACATAAATGTTTGGAAGCATATTTTAATGATTGGATTGTTTTTAGCTTATTGAAAAATCATATTGAATGTTTAAGACTAGTGTTGGATAAGTGTAGGCAATGTCAAATTTCCCTAAACCTAAAGAAGTGCATCTTGTTTTCACCCTTTGAAGTGTTGCTAGGGCTCATTGTGTGAAAGTAGGGGTTGCTGGTAGATCCATCCAAGATTGTCATTATTGTTGATCTACCTCCCCCTACTTCGGTTAGACAACTACGCACTACGCTCGGACATACTGGCTACTACAAAAAGTTCATTAAGGGCTATGCACAGATTACAACATCTATGGAGAAGTTATTAAAGAAATATTGTCATTTTCAATGGACAGAAGAATGTCAGCAGAGCTTCGACACACTGAAACAAAAAATGGTTACTGCGCCTATTCTGGTTTTCCCAGATTGGAGCAAGGAATTTCACGTTCATATCGATGCTTCATCTATTACACTAGGAGCAGTGTTAGCACAACTAGGAGTAGGAGATATTGACCATCCGTTATCCTTTGCTAGCAGGAAGCTATCTACAGCTGAGATAAACTACACTACCACTGAGAGAGAAGGTTTAACCATGATGTACATGCTACAAAAGTTTCGACACTACTTGTTGGGAGGACACTTTAAGATGTTCACTGATCACTCTGCATTGAAATACCTAGTCAACAAGCCAGTGTTGGGGGGGAAGAATATGCAGATGACTACTTTTATTCCAAGAATATAACTTTGAGATCGTGGTCAAGCCAATAAGAATGAACAAGGGACTTGACCACTTGTCTAGGTTGGAACATGGAGAGGAACCTACTAGTTTGGAGGATACACTACCAAATGCACAGTCGTTGGCCATGAGAAGGGTTGATGATCACTTCACCCAGATAGTCCAGTTCCTATCAACATGAATTGTACCTTGCAGATATATAATCATTTAGAAGAAACAACTGGTAGTTCACACTGCAGATGTTTCACTTATAGTTGGACAACTATACAATATGGGACCTGATGAGATCTTGAGGATATGTGTTATGGAGGAAAAAAGACCAATGATTCTAGCAGAATCACATGAAGGCATCGTAGAAGGACACTACGTAGGAAAAGAAACAACTCAAAAGGTTCTTAGAGATGGCCTCTGGTGGCCTACTTTACATAAAGATGTTAAGGATTACTATAAAGCCTGTGATGTATGCCAAAGAGTTGGGAAACCTTCCAGAAGAGACGAGATGACTTTAGCACTGCAGTTGACCTTACAAGCATTTGAGAAATGGGCTATTGATTTTGTGGGACCTATCAACCCACCAGGGAAGTGAACAGGAGCTAGATACCTCATCACTGCGACAGAGTATTTGACTAGGTGGGCAAAAGCAAGAGAAGTGAACGACAATAGTGCAACTACAGCTGCGCGATTTATATTTGATGATATCATAATCAGGTTTGGATGCCCGAAGACCCTAATGAACGATCAAGGTACACACTTTATTAATAATACTATCGAATATTTGACTTAGGAATTTGAAATCCACTATCAGAAGAGTACTCCTTACCATCCATAAGAGAATGGGATGGTCGAAGCTTTCAACAAGATCTTGGAGACAACACTGACGAATATTTGCAGTTTGATTTGAAAGTACCAGTAGTGCTATGGGCCTATAGAACTACTTGCAAGAAGCTGACAATGCAAACTCTGTTTAAGTTGGTTTATGGTCTAGAAGCAGTTTTCCCCATGGAATATTTGGTTCCTAGTCTCGGAATTGAAGCATTCACAGATATGGATGACACTAGCATTGTTCAAGAGAGGCTTTCACAGTTGGTGGAACTAGAAGAAGACAAATTTATTGCATAATTTCATCAACAGGTACAAAAGGAACGAGAAAAGGCCTACCATGAAAGACATATCAAGAAAAAAGCATTTAAGCAAGGAGATTTGATATCGGTATATGACAGAAAGTTCATGAAGCATCCAGGGAAGTTCATAAGACATTGGTTTGGGCCATTTGAGGTCACCTATGTTACAAAAGGAGGAGCTTTGTAGTTGAATACATTGAATGGAGAGTGGAAGGAAGGTTTAGTGAATGGGAGCCAGTTGAAATTATAATACAACAACCATATGCCTCGAAACCCTCAGTAAAAGAATAAGGAGAGGGTCTAGGTACCAGGTGTAGTTGAAACTGGGTACCAGACACAGAAAATATAGTCTACATAGGGAAGAAAGGGACAGAGAAGAAAGAATAGGCTACCCCACACAGTATGAATTTGAAGTGAAATAGAAGTTTTAGACTTGAAGTGCCTTAGGACGAGTCACATGTGAGTGTTGGGGGCCTACTGGCCCTTCCTTATGGAAGGAAGCGAATATTAAGGAAAGAATCATGAAGTGTGAACTGTGCGAAAATCACATTGACTAAGATTGGGTCAAAGTGGCCAACGAAGAAGAAAATAAGGAGCTAAGTAAGAGGAATCGAGTCGTTGAACGAGAAGACCAAGGAAGATAAATCAACAAGGAATATGGATTTTGGACAACTCAACAAGCAGAAAAAACCATCAACGAGTGATTTGGAGCACCTCGTGGGAAATAAGGAAAGACAGGTTGGCGAAGCCCTAAAAATGTGGGTCAAATTGACCTAGGGTTTTAGACACCTAAGGTTTTTTTATTTTAGTGTTTTGACACCTAGGTTTTGGCCTAAGGTTGTCTGAGAGTCATTATAATGTATAAATAAAGGTCAAGAGGACCTAGTATGGGTTTGATTATGTAATGAGTGATTATTTTTGTTGAAGAGAGAGAAGTATTATGTTGAAAGAGAGTTTGTTCTGTAAGATCTTCATCTGGGTGCGAAGATCAACCATGTAGTTGGGTGCACAGGGATGGGAGAGAAGAAGAGAAAGAGAGGGAGATCTACAAGCTAAGTGCACAAATAGAAATGTATGTTTTCACATAATATATCAAGAACCATAGTTCTGTGGACGTAGCCCTAGGGAGAGGGTGAACCACGTAATCTTGTTGTTTTGTGTGATTGATGTTGTGTTATTTTTCTTCTTTTATTCTGTTATTGTATCATTGTATCAAATCTAAGATATAGTTCATGCAGTAGGCTTAAAGGATATAAAGAATAATTGGGTTGCTATGTGTTAGTGTTTTGGGTCCACTTTGCATTTCCTCTGGTTGTAGACACCTGTGTCCTACAACCCCCCATTGCTACTTCGAGTGAGACTGCATCTACTTTGCAGGTGTTTTCGATAGGGCCAGTAGTTAGGGCTTGTTGGTGCACTATTAGAGTTGAACCCTCAGTCTTCCCCTATGCCAATAGACACTACATGTCAACACGTGGCTAAGCCATGTGTCCTACTGATTTATCGTATATTGTATAGAGTTGGAGAGATGGGTACAATGTGTCAATGTGGCATCATCACCACGTATATTCTAGGTGGAATATGGTAGTAGGGATAGCCATGAAGAATGCCACATACATAAGAGGGACATGATCCGAGAGTTCGGGACTTCAGAAATTCGGGTGTTTGGTGTGCTAAGACACAATCTCCAAAAAGGGTCGAAGGGTCGTAGCCACGTGGCAGGATTTTCGGGTTCAGAATTTTGGAGGATTTGCAAATAGATAAAAGTGGTTAAAGTGTTGAAGTGACGAAGTGTCGAAGCACCAAAGTTTCCCATTTTTTAGTGTCGATCTCTAATAGGACGGACCCATGTGTGTCATGGTGATGTGGCATGTCTAGATAGATCCACGTGGCATCGTGGGATTGGACACAAATTAGGTGTGGGACCCCACTCCTCTATTCAAGTCCAAGTGATTAGTTAAGTGTGGGTAGATCTTAACCATTAGATCCAAAGGTGGAAAGAGCTCCATCATAGATTCTGGAGTAGAGATAGGCTTCAGTACTTCTAGTCTTTGGGAAGCATCAATGTTGTACAAAAGAGCATGGAAAGGATGAAGTCTATAGGACTAGGTTTCAGCGCAGGTCACATGGTAAGGTAAAAAGGGAAAATTAAGAAGCATAAATGTTCTGGGAGCGAATAATCCCACAACGACTCAGAAAATATTTTCCCCTCTATTTCCTTATTCCACAGCCATGCCATTTCCAAAGGATGACGATCAGGGATGCAACAATGCCATGTTGTATGGTACAAGGAAAGTGAATCCACATGGATGCCACATGGCGAAGGGAGTTGAAATTGGCCAATGACACCCTGAAAACTTCAGAAGGCCTTAACACTTGAACCAAAACTCAATTTTGGATGATCTTCTAGTCGTTGGAAAGCTCTCAGAGAGCGGAAGGAAATTGTTCCTTTTTTCGAGGAACTCAGAGAAGCTATAGGAAAGAGAAAAATTTAAATCCCATCCTTTAAAAGGGTACTTAAGGGGTTGGGTCTGTTACAAAGTGGTATCAGAGAGAGGTTACAACACTTGTCCTACTTGGGCTCATGAAAGATTCAAGTGATTATATTTTTCTTTCTTAGAAAACTTTAAGGGAGAGGGCACCTTGCCCTAACCTATCTAACAAAGAATGATTCAAACATAGGTTTGGATGGGCCGGAAAATAGTCATAAGACTAGTTTACCAAGTCTAATATAATCTTGTTGAGAGTATTACTGTCGTATGAAAATTATCTGCATAAGTTCCTTGAGGAGAAGGATGCAAAATAAAATTCAGTTGGTATTTCACCCAACGATTTTGAATCATGATAGACCGTGGAAAAAGAAGCCTATCATTTATTTTGGATAAATGATAGCCAATCCTACAAAAGTGAGATTATGCTGAGAGGAATTAATAATAAAACTTGGATGCAAATGGCATAAACCTGTTTTACGGAATACTTGAGTCCAGAAGAAAAATGGACTGAATAGGTGGTCATAGTTTCCTAAAAGTGGGCTTATGAAGCCTTTATTAATTAAAAGTGTCGATTAAATGAAGGATTTGGCATTGGGAGTACAATCCTCCATGTCTAGAGGCCTTATGGAAGTAGGTGATATCAACCTACTTGACCTGTCATAATTGAAAAACATCTTATTGGGGTAATCACTCTTTGTAAAAAAAAAACGTCACATGGACTGATAATGAACCCAATGGAAGTATTGAAATGACATGAGAAATTTCAAAAGCTCATGGTTGTGGTAGGGGAGTGTGTATCCCTATTAACGTTATACTAGTTGAGGAAAAAACACCTTCTTAATGGTTGTTGTCGTATGGAAATTGGGGACATAGCTATGATTATGTATGTTAAACTTTACATGTGGATATCATGTGAATGACTACAAGCTCTCAGCAGAGAGAAAAGCTCAACGTTGAGTATCTCTATGAGACTTTTCATAAGAATGGAAACAATATCCTTAGGAAGAGGATATGGAAGCCTGATATGTTCATGTGTATGAGTGACATGGAAAAGGTGAAACCAATGAGCTTGCATGATGAATTATTGACCATTTTTGTATATGCTTGAGTGCATGGATTGAATGCATTGTGAGGTTTCTTGATATGAAGAGTGATATTAAGAACAATTAGATATGAATGATGTTAAATTTGCAAGTGATGCACATTTATGATGTATGAGAATATACATACTAAAGGATGATGTGACTACCTAAATGAGTGAAATGTGAGGAAATAATTTCACTTGCCAAGATTCAATGAATACCATGGATGCATGGTTGACTCTATTTTGAAGAGTCATGAAATTTTGGATTTGAATGATAGGTTGAGGGGAATCTGTTGCATTCCCTTAGGAAAGGCTAGTATAAATAGATGAAAGAGTAAATGAGCAAGGATTCTCAGTTGTCATGATAAAAGGCAACAAAATTATGCCTTTGAGGACCACGTGTACACAATTGTGAACAATCATGGGTTAAATGATTTTAATGTAAAATATGTATATGAGGTTCAAAATACACATATAGTAGATACACATAGGCTTATGATTATTCATTTGGTTAAGTGCATCATGGATGTAAGTTAACAAAACAAGGAATATCTGTGGATAAATAATCTGGATGCATAACAAAGATGCATGTTTATATTCCTTATGGAATATTTGGTAAACAATTGAAGGTAACTCAAGGTGGATGCCATCACAGATAGTGAAGGATATGCAATAAGTAATTTGAATGCTTAAGGAGTTCCTTGTGGAGGAACTGTGTGAAGACTCTATCAAGAGAAGAGAGTCAACCTTAATGACTGTTGAGAATTGAGCAGTGAGCAGTGGGCTACAAGCATATATATATATATATATATATATATATATATATATATATATATATATATATATATATATATATATATATATATATATATATATACATTCTAAAACAAAATGCATGAATGGAAGACTAACAAATGAATTTTGGCCATTCTGATAACTGAATGGTAATGTGTAAAATGCACAGGTTCATGATTCATTATGAACAATTTTTTTTTTCTATTGAAGCATGTTGATGTATCGAAAAGGTTAGGGTAAGCATAACCAAGGATGCTCAAGGAAAATATCAGGAAGATCCCAACATGGATTATATTTCATAAGCAAAGAAGGAGAAAAGAGTGAAAACTTTCTCACTTTAAAAATATGAATTTCTTAACAAAGTTGTAGTCCTTAAAAGAGAAGTTGTGGAAACAAGTACAGCTGGAAAAAATAAGATGAATAAATAAGTAAGTTTTAATGAATGGGCGTGGTTAAGCCATGATAAGTAAAGGCAGTGAGGCATTGGAAAATAACTCAGTTGGACTAAAAAATCCTAGGCTGTGTAGAAGGAGTTGGAAAAAAAAGGGATATCCCTTAACTCCTTTGTTATTGTAAATTAGGTTTTCTCTAGGATGAGAAATTGGTATGATGATGAAAATAAATGTTTTGACACCATAGTAATGAAGATTCTATGATTATAAAAACAATTGAGAATTGTTTTTGTTTCACTCATGAAAACATTAAGGATACCAACCCACGAACATATCTGAAATTGTTTTATTTATTGGAATGCCATGATACATGCATTTTTATTTTACATGACGACTAAGATAAGTGTGATGTATGTCATGTGTAGAAAGAATTTGAAACTGTTGGGAAAGACATTTACCAATGGTAGAAAACCTCAAAGTAGAGGATGAATGCGAGAAGTTTGTTGTTGAAATATTGTTGAGGGGACTTTGGGAGCCACATGAAGCCCTACTGATGAGGTAAAAATTAGAAGAAAAAAAAAGGGTGCTAGCAGCAAGAACAAGGATAAAAATGTTCATGCATGTATGGCATAAGGTATGAATGGATTTAGTAAGAATCCCTTCTGAAAATATTTCATTATCTTACTGATATGTGAATAATTTTGAGTGGTTGTTGTATGCCATTGCTACCCAAGCAGGGTAATATTCAGGAAAGAAAAATATGAATAATAGAGAGAGTAATTTTATGCTAGTAAAGGATGAGTTATAATCCTTGCAAGAAAAAGCATGAGTAAGGAGTACCATGGGTATATTGACCAATCTAGGGAGATTCAGAATAAAGGTGCTCATAATTAGCACATTGCATGGAATGCAGTGAGGAATTGCATGTTTTCATAAGAAGGAAGAAAACGGATTTCCCATTAAGGAAGTGTTAAGGGGTCCTAAATCCATTTAACTCAACAGTAGGAACCAAATATGCCACTGAGGCCCAATTAGACTCTACAACGTTTGATAGTGGAATGGTTCTATAGATATTGTGATCCGACGAATTAATCGATGGGATTTACGTAGTGATTTACAGGATATATTTTCGTGAAAACTCCTCCTTCAGCTTGAATTCTCTCTTTTTTGTATTTTCTCTTATAGGTGGGTCTGATAAAAGACATATGTTGGTATAAACCAGCTGGGTAAAAGAAAAGGGGGAAAAAATAACTATGGAAGAAGGTTGAGCTCGGGATAACCCTTGTGCTCAAGCATGTAGACAAAGGTTTTCACACCTACAACAAGCCTAGTACTAATACATCAACTTGCTGGTATTTCAATTATTGAATGAGATACAATTATTGAAATAAAACATACATGGAATAAAATAATGGAAAGAAAATTAGTTTCCTTAGCTCTGATCACTAATCACACATTAACACAATGATTTGATTTCCATCATTAGAGATAAGAACTATAAAAATATTGAATCAGCTAACTTATCAATAGATTCAAAAAATCTTACTCATTACAACATCCATTCATGAGATAAAGTCAGAAGTAATTCCTCCTTATGATCCAATCACATATGCCTCTGATGTAAAACATAAATTTGTCTCTGGTACTAAATAATACTTCTCAATTAAGGTAATTCTGAAATAGTTCTTTACAATTCCAAAAATGAGGGTCTTTGAAAAAACCATCCCCCTTTTTCTAAAAGGTCAATCCTCTTATTTATAACAACTTATTAACTAAAAATAACTATCAAAGTGAAAGCTAAGTAAAAAAAAACACTGCCACATCGCGCTTCCATCTCTCTGTCTTTTAAGAGTCATCAAATGGTTTCACTTAAGTAGACGACTCTTCTCATACTCTGACCATTTGACGAAGATTTCCTTGCATGTGTTGGCATACGGGAATCTGTGTTGGTCCATTGGGGCTGAAAGGATCTCCTTTACCTCCACTGTACATGCCCGATACTTGACTACTTTAACACATAACTATTGTAATACTGAATGAGCCTTGATTAGGTTCTCCATGAACTGATGTACTTGACCTGGTGCCATGTTTTCCACCTTTTCTATCTCTGCAGTCAATGTAAAGTATTGTTTTGCATGTTGTTTGACTATGTCATGCAAGTCAACAAAGTCCTTGGGTGAGACAAATTGTGGGATACCAATGTTTCTCATTTCCCAATTGATCTTGGTCCATCTTATTTTGCAATTAGACCATTTCTCTTGAATCTCCTGCTAAGGTTCTTGGGCCATCTTTACCTAGTATTCGACCGACTTCCTTATATGATCGATGTTGTTGTCTCTTAGCACCTGAATGTCGTGCTCTTTGGCGTCTCAGACATTTTGAACTATGTTGATGTAATCAATTCTTTCCACCGCTTGGTAGGCCTTCTCATACCATATTTCCATGTATTTTCACGTCGCTAGCGCCATAAGGGCATCTTCTTGGAATTCGGTTATTCCTATAGTGAAAAGGTGTCTCTCACTCAATAATTTGTTGTAGGCATCTTGGAATTCGCTTCTCAAAAATATCATGGCCTATGTGGAGTCCTGATAGTATTTCACCAAATGGAGCAGATGCTCAAACTCCTTTAGTGCAACATCCATATCCTCTTCATATTTTTTTTCTTTATCCAAGGTGGCATATGTGATTTGCATCCATGCGTCGATAAGCTTGGATGTCTTGGCATGCTCCGTGCTGATCAATTTCTCCTCTATGGTGATGAGGATATAATTGTCCAAAGTAAGACTCCTTTTCTTGGTGGTTCTTTTCATAATGTCTTTCCTCTTTTGGTTGTAAAAGATTGTTTGTATATCGGCAACCTCATCAATCAGTTTGGGGATTTGTTGCTCTCCCAAATTAAGAGTGTTTCCTAGGCTCTTGATGGTGTATATCTATTCAAGACTGGTTTATTAAACCTCTTCTGTATGTCCCGATGGCTTGGCCTCTAGTTGTTTCTCATCTAGTGGTAAAGTACTGGCCAAAATTGAGGAATTAGGGGCAGGTTCGTTACTTACTTGGTAATCAACTTTCGAGATGTCAATTTCCTGTTGTGGAATTTCTTCCCCTTGTTCTTCCGATCCTAGCTCATCCCTCAAGCTATCCATTGGGGTTCCCGATATGTTGAGCGGCTCAGCGTCCAAGGCACTTTCTACCTCATGCTCGTTCTGCAGATGGCTCTGACTTGGAGCATCAAAACCTAGGGTAGATGTTTTCTTAGGCTCTTTCTCCTCTGTGATTTGTATCAGATTCACCAAGGAAACCTCCGAACTTTCCTAATCATCATATATAGTTATTAAATAATACAAGGGGTTTGGTATGTTGGTCCTCCCTAGTCTCCTTGATATCTCGGAATGGGTTGAAATTCCCCCTGGTGATCTGATCTGTGGTAGTGTAATTTCAAGGTTTTTTGGCCCATTGATTCCTTCAAGTTATATTGGCTCTGAGCCACTTGGCTCTCCTCTGCTTGTGATTGGGTTGTCGGTGGGAACCCTCGTCATCTCTACGAGATCCAAGTCATTCTACAACTGATCAATGAATCTATGTGCCTATGCCATTAAAATAAACCCCCTTGTTTGTGCCTATGGTGTCAAGAACAATCCCCTTCTTTGTGCTTTTGTTGTCTCTACTACTCTGATTTCTTCCCTGGCTCTAAGGGCCTCTTGAGTTGACTACTCTATCATTTTCACCTGTTCATCCATGCTCATGGCCTTGAACCTAGTCATGTTTGGGTTGGCCATCCTTTTCACCACCTCATCCCAGTCCTGGGCGCTCTCTGTGAATATTTCATCCTCAAACTTATCATGAGCATACAACCAGCAGGATGATACTTGCGAAGCATGTTGGAGGACTAGGAATTTAGGGTCATGCTTGCAGAATTGGCATATCGGGAACCTGAATTCAAGTTGGATCAACCCTTCTTGTTTGGCTTGAGAAGTGTCATTTACCAGATAGAACCCCACATGGAAACCATAGGGTATGAAATCTTGTTTCCTATCTTTGACCAATGTGGCATTATAACCCTATTGTAACACCTCGGGTTTTGCACCCCCATTTTAAATAATGTATTGTTACAATATTGAGAGGCCAGAGTGCCCAAACAATTACTAAAAGGATAGTGTTCCCAATAAATGTAATGTTTTGATCATTATTAATAATAAATATATCGTTCGTTGCTAGATGAACAAATACTAGAGTTATAGGGGGCTATGATTCCACACGAGAGGGGGCTTGACGGAATAAATGTTTATTTACTATTTTTTATTACCCTTTTGTCTAAGGGAGTGGATCAATTACATGAGCTTCTTGGGGGAGGCCAGGAGGTTGTTGATTCCCCATGAAAATACTTAAACATGTCCCTGGTCTAATTGGGGGGTTGGCTCGTTTGCTCCTTCACTTCTCCTTTCATTCCATTCTTTCCCTCACGCATTCATTCACTGATTGTTCATTGTTTTCGCACCTTGGGTGGAGATATCACTCCATTCATTTATGTCACCCATTCATCTTCCTCATCCATGTCTTAGCTTGGGAAAGGAAAACTAATTGTTGAAGAGAATCCATGGTATCATTGGTTGTAGAGGTCATTGGTGTAATCCAGACATGAATTGAGGCCTGCATGTCTGAGATGTGTTTGCCTGTGTCCAAATTTTTTCATAGCTGTGAGTCCTCAGAGTTACAATATTGAGATTCTAGACTAGTTGCACTGGAGCCCTGGAAGGAGAAGGACTGCCTGAGGGACTATGTGGCAGAGAAGGGTGGAGGTCCATTCTCTTGGGTGGTGCAGGATGGGTAGAATATATTTGGGTACTTGGATTGTTGTGAGTGCTGGGAAATCCTGTGAGAGCTTGAGTGATGACTAGTTCGGAAATCCAAGTAACACTCTAGAACCATCCTTGTGGATTCATAGCCCTGGATTAGGGGTGACATTGTTGTTGATATTTGGAGCAGTAGTGTCTACGGTAGGGTGGAACATCCTTGGTCTGCATCCAGTTGGTGTATTCTTTTATAAAGATAAGTTCTCTCTATTATGGTATTATTTATCTGTATATGAATGTATTCCGCTGTGTATTTATTTATCGTTTAATTGAATCTTTATAATATGCATGCCTGTTGGTTATTGCTATGCATGTTGTTAGATATTTTCTTTTATGCATCCTTATTAATTTAAAAAAAAGGTATCGGTAAGAGAAAGAAGTCCAAGGGTGGGCTTGAAGGTAGCATACCCCAGTCTGTGGGTGGTGGGGTGTGTTACATATTGGTATCAGAGCTTCTGGTTGAAACACTAGGCTAGTATGGGATGGGTCTATTGGTCAAAATCTCATGGTTGAGATCTAATTCTGACCGTGAAGTTGAAAATCTCAGGAGGTTGCAGAATCTACGCAGGAGCTGGAACGTCAAAGATAATTTGTAAGGGTTTGAAGGATCATGATCGTCCCTTTCGAATTCGAGAGCGATCACCACTGTGGGGTTAAGACAGATATGGGATTTTTGGATTGGAGGGTAGGTGAACAAGGGTCATTCGATGAAGGTGAAGCAAGGGTTAAGTCACAACCGTCAGATGTCATTGGAGAGAAATCAATGGTGGGGAGGCATTGCGGGGATCAGGAATAAAATTAAAGTTTTTGTAAGTTGTGAGCCTGTAATCACTTAGGATCATTGATCTTTCTATATCAATAGATCAACGGTGGATATTGATCCCACTACGGACAAGCATCTTCTCTTTGCAGAGATTGGTAAGGAAATTAAAGAGTGAGTGATTTGAGTCTCTGGAATCACTCGTGTCCATTGATATTCAAGAATGTGACACGTGTTCGGAAATCTCATACTCAGGGAGGAAGAAAGAAGAAGTTGAGTGAGTAAAGGAATCTCGAAGCCTGAAGCTTCGAAGAGTCGGAGTAGATCCATACCATTGATTGAAGTGGACACTTGGGAAGAGATGCTGCACTTTGGAAGATAACCACTTTGGAAGAAAGACGGATGTAAAAATCCAAAACTCTTGAAGGCCCAAAGTCTAGATTTAATACAGGCCGTCCGATAAGGGAGACACGCAACGACAATTTGGCTAGTTTGGGAATTCATAGTTCAGGAAAATTAGAGTGTGCTAGTATGGAAACTCCTGAAGCTTGAAGTTTTGAATCCCAAAGAGTCGAACTGGTGGGGCATGATGACGTCACCTGGAGGTGATGTGGAACCCAGATGGTTAAGAAGTTAGGAAATTCACATTTCGGGAAACTTGAGGAGTGCAAGCATAAAATCTTCAGAAGCCCGAAATTGCGAAGTGAAGTGGCTCACGGACATCGCCTGATATGACATGGACACATGGGATGTGTGCCACATGTCAGCAAGTTTTGAACCTATGGATGATTGAAATTTCAATTATACCTTGACATGTGTCACCCACTTGGTTGGGTCACATGTCTGCTTCTAGTATTTCACCACATTGGCAATAGATCATCCAGTCCAGAGACTGGGCACTCCAGAGGAAAAATATGTGATAGTTTGCATTGGGTCGAGAACTCCTAAAAGCTTGAAGTCTTTAGTACATATCGACCGTTGATCCCAGAAGACACGCGACAGTAGATCCCATAGCGGTTCGGAGGATCGACACTCCGGGAGAAAGTGAAGGCAGAGAGTTTGAAACTCCCGAAGCCTGAAGAGTCGAATCGATTCACAACCATTGATCTATGAGAGACACATGTCGACGGATTGTCGACTTCGGGTGAAAGCACTCGAGGAGAAAGTGAAGGTGGTGAGTTTGAAACTCTTGAAGCCTAAAGAGTCGAAGCGATTCATAGTCATCTATTTTTGGGAAGACACACGTCGACAGATCATGAACTCCGGGTGGAAGCATTCCAAGAGGAAGAAAGCGATGGAAGTTGAGACTCTCGAAGGCTGAAGCCCCGAAGTGTACTAGAGTTGTTGAATTGAGGTGGATGTGTGGCACCTGATATAGAACTTCAGGTATGGATTACTCTGGGGGAAAGAGAAGGTCGAATGTGTCTAAATATCGAAGCATGGTGTCCCAAAGTGGATCTCGATCATTGATCATGAATGAGGATGAGGACCATTAATCTGGTCCTGGCTGAAGGTTCCGAAGTCGAGAAGCGCCAGGAAGAATTTGGCTGCGGTTTCGAGTCGTGGTCACCTAGGGAAGTGGTTTGAAGGGAGTGCCTGTGCAGAATTAAATTCTATATCAGCTAAGGGATAACATGGAAGTGTTATATAGTGCAGATTGATACATATATGTTCTTCATGAATTGAGAAGAAAAGGACATGTAGCATTGTTGACAATTTTTTTTTATCATATGCATAATTCTAACAAAATGGTCACTTGCACATTTTGCAGAATTAAGAGATTAAACATATCAGCTCATAATGAATATTTGAGAGATGGGAGAAGGTGAGGAAGCCTCCATCCATGAAAGAGAGGTCGAATGATAGAATACTAGAGTTGGTAATGCAGAGACAGAGTCCAATGGATGCAAGGGAAGAGGAGAGCAGGAAACATTAATAGAAACTGTAAGAAGCCTGAAATTAGAAGTGCAGAGCTACAAAGGAGGAAATGAGAGACTGATGAGAGAGAAAAGTTAGATAAATGCTCGAGTGTTGCAGAGCTTAAATTAGTTGCAGAAGAAAATGAAGAAGGGATCAAACTCAAAACAAGAGGAAGAAGGCAGGTTTCATGAAAGAAGAGAGGATTGTGGAAGAACTGGTTATTCGGGAAGTGAAAGCAGAACTCATAGACACCACTTATCTCCTTACTCAGAAAGAATTTTTTATGCATCGGAAGATTCCATAAGCAGTCCAGAGGTGTCTCATTTTAGGCACCAAAGAAGGAGACAGGAATTGGACAGTTCGCAAGGAGAGCCAAGGAAGCTTAATCCACCCTCCTTTGAGGATGAAAAAGAAAGGAAGATGATTCCAAAGCATGGTTTCTTGGACTCATGAGGTATTTTCAATTGCATAACTATTCATCAAACCTAGAAGCCAGGATTTCCACCTACCATTTACACAGGAAAGATGCAATGTGGTGGGATCAACTAAAGAAAGTTGAACATATTAATAAGACTAGGATCACTTGGAAGCGGTTCAAGAAGTACATCCAGAAAGAGTACCTCTCAAAGCATATATATGACAATAAAATGCAAGATTTATTTGAACTCAGGATGGAAAGCATGACTATGGCAGAATATGAGAAGAATTTCTTGGGATTGTAAAAGTATGTCAGTTTCATTGATGATTAGAAGGTGAAAATACAAATATTTCTAAGTCTACTGCCAGCCTTTTATAAAGAAAAGAGTAGGTATGATGAGCCCAAGACCTTGACTAAGGCCATTAGGAAGGATAAATACATGTATGAGCAAGGCCAGGGAAGAGAATCTCTACAGAAATCTTGGAAGGATAAGAAAAAGGAGAAGTCTGATCAGAGGAGGAAAGGATTCAAACCTCCCTTCAATAGGAATGAGCCTAATAGAAATCATCAAGATCAGTATGCTAAGGGTGAATCCAAGAAAGAAGAATCCTTGGGAAAAAGGGGAAGATCACCAGTCCAATGTTGGGGATGCAAGGAATATCACATGTACAAGGTTTTCCACATAGAAAATACAAAGTGAAGATTGTGCACAACGTCCAAGAGGTTATAACAGTCGAAGATATGGGAAGAATCTATGCAGCTTTAGATGATTGATAAGCAGAATACATGTCCAATATGATCGAGGTGGAAGGTAAGATCATAAACCATCCTATCGCTATTTTAATTGATTTGGGAGAAAGTCATTGTTACATTGATCCTAAAATAGTGGATAGATTACATTTGGAGAAAAGTAATCTTGGAAAATCAATTTTGGTTCAGTTAGCCACTAGAACCAAAAGGAGAATCCATGATATGGTCAAAAGTTGTTCCATAAGTCTTAATGGTGTGAATACTAGTGTTGATATAAATATCATTCCAATGGGGAATTATGATATTCTAATTGGAATGGATTGGTTGGACAAGAATCATGTTGTCCTAGATTGTCATAACAAGATATTTACCTGTCTTGATGAATATGGAAAATAGAACATTATGAAGGGAGTTACAAGATCCATATTTATAAGGGAGATTTCAGCCTTACATCTAAAGAGATGTTTTAGAAAAGGATGTCAATTGTATGCAGCTCATGTGGAAGAGGCAAAAAATAAAAAGGGGAAAAGCCTTGAAGTTTTCTTGGTACTACATGAATTTGGAGATGTATTCCAAGAAACACCAGGGTTTCCACCAAGAAGGGAGATAGAATTCTCTATTGATATAGTGCCTAGAGTTGCCCCAGTGTCAAAAAAACCTTACATAATGAGCACACCAGAGTTAAAAGAATTACAAATGTAGTTGGAGGAATTTTGTAAGAAAGGGTACATACGTCCAAGTGTTTCACCCTGGGGAGCATCAGTACTCTTTGTCAAAAAGAAGGATTGAACCTTGAGGTTGTGTATTGACTTTTGACAACTAAATAAGTATATTATAAAGAAAAAGTATCCTCTACCCAGAATTGATGACCTCTTTGATCAGCTAAGAGGAGAAAAGATATTTTCAAAGATTGACCTAAGGTCAGGATACCATCAGGTAAGAATCAAGGAAGAATACATTCATAAGACATACTTTAGGACCAGGTATGGGAATTATGAATTTGTAGTGGTGCCATTTGGACTGCCCAATGCACCAACTGCCTTTATGTGCTTAATGAATGGCATATTTAGAAATTATTTGGATAAGTTTGTCATAGTATTCTTGAATGACATACTTGTCTATTCTAAGTCTGAAGAGGAGCATGAACATCCCTCAATACCGGTATTGCAAGTGTTGAGAGAACATCAGTTGTATGCCAAGATGATTAAGTGTTCTTTTTATCAAAAGAAGATCCATTACTTGGGTCACATTATTTCAGAGCAGGGCATAGCAGTAGATCCAAAGAAGATTGAATCCATTAGAGGATGGCCAACACCCAGAAATGTGTAAGAAGTCAGATCTTTTATGGGATTAGCAAAAGAAGGGAACTAAATTTGAATGGACACCTAAGTGTGAAGATAATTTTAATCTGTTGAAGGAATTACTTACTAGTGCACCTGTGTTAAATATTGCTGACCCAAATGAAAGTTTTGTGGTATGTATAGATGAATGTAAGGAAGGACTTGGGGGAGTACTCACACAAAATGGACATGTCATTGGTTATGAGTCCATAAAGCTTACGGAACATGAAAGGGACTATGCCACACACGACTTGGAGCTTGTTGTCATTGTCCACGCCTTGAATATGTGGAGGCATTACCTCATGGAGAAGAGATTTGAATTAAGAACAACCCATAGTGGTCTGAGGTATCTTTTTGAACAACCAACCTTGAAGGCTATGCAAACAAGATGGCTGGAATTTTTAAGTGAATATGACCTCGATATCAAGAATATAAAAGGAAAAGAGAATAAAGTTATTGATGCACTTAGTAGAAGAGTGCATCTCATGCATGCTACTGCTGTCAGTATGCATCAATCAAACTTGAAGAGAAGAATTTTAGATGATCTTGGTATGGATCAACATTACCTACAGGTAAAGGAAATCTTACAGCAAGAAGATGTACAACATAAAATAAAGGGGTATGAGGTAAAGGAAGATGGATTACTTATGCATAAGAATAGAATCTATGTTCCTAGTTTTGGATAACTGATGAATTTGGTATTGAAGGAAATGCATGATGTTCCTTATGCTGGACATCCTGGTTACCAGAAAATGATTACAATAGTAAGAAGCCAATTCTTTTGGCCTGGAATGAAAAAGGATGTTGTTGATTACATCGCTCAATGTATGGAATGTCAGAAGGTGAAGGTTGAGCATAGGCACCTAGCAAGTTCACTGCATCCATTACCTATCTCCCAAAGAAGAAATGGGAAGTGATAAACATTGATTTCATAACTAAATTACCCAGGACAACAAGACAACATGATTCAATCATGGTAGTGGTTGAAAAATTAACAAAGGCTGCTCATTTATTTCCTATAAAACAACCCATACAATGGCTAATATTGCAGAAATTTACATGAGAGAGATTGCTAGGTTGCATGGGATACCTAGGACAATTGTCTCGGACAAAGATACAAAGTTTACCTACAATTTTTGGAGGGGATTTTTTAAAGGATTTGGTACAAATCTAAACTTTAGCACATCATACCATCCCCAATCAGATGGACAAACAGAGAGGGTCAATCGATTAATTGAATATATGTTGAGAATGTATGTGATGGATAAGCCATCTAAGTGGGAAGATTTCTTACGCTTGGTTGAGTTTTCATATAATAATGGGTATCAAGATTCATTGAGAATGAACCCATTTGAAGCCTTGTTTGGTAGGAAATTCAATACTCAAGTGAGTTGGGACAACCCAAAAGATAGAGTGGTACTTGGGCTAGAGTTTCTCAAGGATATGGAAGACCAGATGGTTAAGATCAAGAAAAATTTGAAGACAACTCGAGATAGACAGAACGTTTATGAAAATAAGAATAGGATAGCTAGAGAATTTAAAGTAGGGGAGCATGTACTTTTGAATGTGAAGCCCAATAAAATCTCCTTTAAATTGGGTATTTGTACAAAGATGGAAGCTAGAATCTGTGGTCCATTTGAAATATTGGACAGAATAGGGCCAGTTGCATATATGCTTGCATTGCCTGCTTCCATGAATGTGCATAATGTATTTCATTTCTCTTTACTAAAGAAATATGTACATGATCCTAACCATGTTATTGATTGGCATCTGATTCAAGTAGAGACAGAGGGAGCCTTTCAAGTTCAACTAGTGCGGGTATTGGACAGAAAGGTCAAAATGATCTGAAATCGAGTTATAGAGATGGTAAAAGTTTAGTGGACCTGCTACGGTCCTGAAGATGCTACCTGGGATCATGAAGATGCCATGTGGTCAGAGTACCTGCAACTTTTTGAATAAATTTTGAGATTTTGATCTCTATTTTGTATATGCACTGAGGACAGTGCCAAAATAAGGGATAGGGGATGTAACACCATGCGTTTTGAACCCCCATTTTAAATAATGTATTGTTACAAAGATAAGAGGCCAGATTGCCCAAACAATTATTAAAAGACCATTATGCCCAAGAAATGTAATTTTTTTATCATTATTAATAATAAATACATCGTTGGCTGCTAGACGGACAAGGACTAGAGTTATATGGGGATATGATTCCACAAGAGAGGGGGCTTGGGGAGATAAATGTTTATTTACTATTTTTAATTACCATTTTGTCTAAGGGAGTGGATTAGTTACGTGAGCTTCTTGGGGGAGGCCAAGAGGTTGTTGATTCCCCACGAAAATACTTAAACCCATCGTTGGTCTGATTGGGGGGTTGGATCGCTCGCTCCTTCACTTCTCCTTTCATTCCATTCTTTCCATTACACATTCATTCATTGATTTTTCATTGATTTCTCACCTTGGGTAGAGATCTCACTCCATTCATTTTCGTCACCCATTCATATTCCTCATCTGTGTCTTGGCTTGGTAAAGGAAAATGACCCACTGAAGAGAATCCATGGTATCATTGGCTGTAGAGGTCAATGGTGTAATCCAACCATGAATTGAGCCCTATATGTCTGAGATGCATTGGCATGTGTCCAAATTTGTTCACAACTGTGATTCCTGAGAGTTCCAACATTGAGATTCTGGACCAGTTGCGCTGGAGCCTTGGAAGGAGAAGGACTGTCTAAGGGACTGCATGGTAGAGATGGGTGGAGGTACATTCTCTTGGGTGGTGCACGCTGGGTAGAAGAGAGCTGGGTACTTGGATTTTTGAGAGAGATGGGAAATCCTGTGAGAGATTGAGTGCTTACTGGTTCAGGAAGACAAGTAACACTCTAGAACTGTCCTTGTGGAATCATATCCCTGGCTCAGGGGTGACACTGTTGTTGACATTTGGAGTAGTAGTGTCTACGGTTGGGTGGAACTTCCTTGGTATGCAACCAATTGGTTTCTTATTTTATAAAGATAAGTTATCTCTATTATGGTATTATTTATCTGTATATGAATTTATTCTGTTGTGTATTTATTTATCATTTTATTGAATATTTAGAATATGCATGCTTGTTGGTTATTGTTGTGCATGTCGTTAGATCTTTTCTTTTATGCGTCCTTATTAATTTACAAAAAAGGTATCAATAAGAGAAAGAAGTCCAAGGGTGGGATTGAAGGTAGCGTAACATGACCTATGGGTGGCGAGGTTTGTTACACCTACAGGATGGTCTGATAACAAATTTATCCCACGACGAGTTGGTCTAGGACATGAACAGGTAGGATATGTGGTGCTCCAGTGGCCCAGAACACCCTGATGTAGGTTGAGCATTCGAACAAGTATCAATGGACTACCTTGGATATCATTTTATTGGTTGTCGTCGATAGCCTTGGGAATTTCTTCTTAAAAATAATAAAATAAGTGCAGGTGATGAATTCATTGCAAATAAGTGTGTAAGATTTCTTGTACTTGTTCTCCCATAGTACGATGAAGTAGACGTGGACCGGGAGCTCTGCAACATGCCAACTTAGATTCATGCTAGCGAAGATGTTCCTTGCGCACATGACATCGAGTAGGTATGAGGCCATGTAGAAATTTGTTGCCTCTCCTTCCTTTGGTGTCTGGGCTTGTTGTACACAAATGCTTAATTTTTTTGAGATTATCGCTCCCTAATTGAAGTTGCTCCCGACGATTGCAACTATGTATGCCAAAGTCATCCATGCTTCTGAAAACTTGGAGCATACCTTTTCTCCATATAATCGATAAATGAGAGCCATCAAATAGATGTATGGCTCCCATAGATTAATCGTTCCATACCAGCCATTTCTCTGATTAATGAATTTCTTGTCCTCCTTCCACCATGAGGCCATCAAATGACTGGTGTCATGAAAATCATAAAACTTCACCATGAAGTCTTTGTTGAGCCGCTCCTCTGGGTCCCTAAGATTATAGTACTTCTAGACTTATGTCAGGAGGAAATACTTGACACATCCATCGTTCTCATCATTGATCAATCATTTATGCCCGTCCGTGTGGTCGATGAGCCACTTCAGAACCTCGATGCAGGGGAAAATCGAGGTTCTACTCACCACCA
Organism: Picea engelmannii; assembly: GCA_009831015.1. Taxonomy (NCBI): domain Eukaryota; kingdom Viridiplantae; phylum Streptophyta; class Pinopsida; order Pinales; family Pinaceae; genus Picea; species Picea engelmannii. The sequence goes on from ML776941.1 coordinate 576,205, forward strand.
TGTGTAAATATGACCATCATATGTTCGGGAACACCTGGTCATCAAATGTCCTTACATCCAAATCGTTGTGTGGGATATATTATGGGTATTCTTCCTAACTGATCCTATAAAAGAGATCCCCCCATTGTGGGAGAATTATTTTGGACCTAGTGTTTACTTTAGTATCACTGAAGGCCAGAGGCTAGGAAAAAGATTTATTTTTTGAGGTTTTGATGACCGGCTCTTCCCTGCAAGCATACTCCAATTGCCTTTCTTTCCCAGGGGAAGAGCCTTCACCTATATCGGCTTAATTCAGCTTTGGTTCTCTAGGCAAGCGTCTGGTGGTTGGATTTCTCGATGACATTCTTCTTGCAACTAGAGTAGATTTTAAATACTGTGTAAGAAATCGTATCGACATATATAAATTATATCGAATGTGTTGAAAGACTTGGATACATGCCTATGAAGCTTGTTAAACCTGGATTTGATAATCAAAAATGTTAGTACAGTATCGAGTTGCTCGCTCTACTCCTTCAGGCGCTCTAAAATTCACTTACGCACAGAATGAATTTGTTCAAAATGGTTCTAGATATTTAAAAAGGGATGATCTTACCATGTCGCATCAACCATTCAATTCGAGTTATGAGTGAAATTTCAACAAACCTGTCATCGAATATTCAGAGGTGTTTAAACTTAAATTCATCGTGGGTTGATGGCGAAGGCACGGGTGGTAATGTGGTCTATCGAAAATTTCAAAATGATGTTGTCTAATCAGCGCATGGGGTAGCAACTAATGCAGGATTGGTAATTAACTAGTTCCTTAAATGTCAAAAATCTAATTGTATCTAATGCTGCAAACTTCCAATCGTTCCGCCCTTTCAGTTGGTGGATCGGGTGTCAGGATTGTGTTGTGAACATTTTCATTGATATCCTCCTGCAAAAACTCTGATGTCGATCGATCTTATCGTATAGAGATGATGTGGCAAATATGAATCAGAGGTGTGATTAGGACCTAGGGAAAAATTACTCGGGATAAAACTAGAACATACGACCCTATTACCTAGTAAAGACATGTGGCGTTTGAGACCAGTGACTTAATTTGCTCATGTTATTTAGAGTCGAGACTTTCTTTAAACCATTCGTTCTAAAACAAAATCCTATGTTGTCGATGCCAAAAAGTGTTAGGGATCGGCGATCGACGATAAACCTATCCAAGTTCTCTCGGATTGGCTCCCTCGAAAAAGTCCCGATCCTAAAAACGCATCAGGGATCAGAGATTGAAGATAAATTTATTGCGGTCAAAATGTTAGTTGTGATCCTTTTGGATTTTCCCCGATTCCGATAAAGTGCATCGGGCATCGGCTATCGACGATTACTTTACATCCTTTGTTAACATTTGTCTTCCTCATATTTTACCGATGCCGAAGGGGATCGAATATCTCTTGATCCTTTATGTGAAAAACTTACGCAAACAACTGTTCTTGTGGTTCTTTTACTCACTTGAGTTCTTTCGAACACCAAATCTGAGCACGTTAGGTGTAGTGTTTAGCTGTCGATTCTTAATTCGGGTCTTAAGGTCTTTTAGTTATGAGGTTTCATAAGTTCAAACAAACCTGACTAGGTGATAAGTGACATGAAAAACAAAACAAAGATAAAACACTTCCCAAAATGAAATCGAGTCAGATAGTGAAGAAAATAGGTGGTACCCAAAAATGAAAAATTTTGATTAGGAATTTTAGGGTGTGTTGAGTGCTCAACAAATGGCAACTTACTGGCCAAAAGAATAATCTTTGTTCCTTTCCCAGGCTTAGCTGATGTGGAAGTTGGTTAGGAACTTAACTGGTTTTTTATCAGAGCCTCTTCTATCCTTGTGTTTATAATTCCCCTGTTGGTGAATTTGGGCCTGCTTGTGGGGTTTCAACCTTTCTTACACCTTCATTTCCTTTAACCATGACCCATGCCCTATTTTGACAACAGTTGAGTAAATCATTCACTGGCACCAGTCCTTTTAGTTATCATCATTCACTTGCTACAATGTTGCTCTGCTGCCAGGGAGCGTTCATAGCCCCGGTGAAATTACCCTGACATCACAGACCTTGCTCTGCTGCCAGCGAGCATCCATAGCCCCGATAAATTTATATGCATACCCTCTCCTAATTTTCACTAATTTGATATAATTGATTTTATTTTGGTAGAATGCCCCGAGCTAGTGGGAGAGGAGGACGTCTGTTATTTGCAAAATGAGATGGGTAAGGTGAATTTTTTTCTATCTCTGTGTTGAAGTACATGTGGTCCTTTCCATGTTACCATATTTCCCTTTAGGTTTTACCAGACCACCCGGCGGACACTTCATAACTTTTCCAAGGTTTTTTATCTGCACGGGTTAGATAGAGAACTCCTTCAAAACAACCGCAATTCTCCCAACGCTTCTTGTGTTGTATGTAAGCATGAGTCAGGAGCAAAGTTTGTTATACCGCGTGAACTAAGGTCAACCAATTCCTTGTTGTACACAAACTTCAAAGTGAAAACAATACTATAACAAGAAAAGAAAAAATGAAGAACTCTGCAATCAACCTACCTAAAAACAAAATATCATGAAAACACACACATCTCTTTTTTTTTTTAACAGAAATATTGTTTTAGGGCTTCGCCATTCACCGGGAGGGCATCATGTCCCCCCCTCAGATTTTGCAACCGATACGTTCTTAACCCAATTTTCTTGGCTACCTGAAAAGGTCTAAGCCATAGATTCTGAAACTTCGATTTTTTTCCCTTCGACTCATTCACTCTGTCCCATTTCAGGACTAAGTATCCTACTTCAAAATTCTTCTCTTTGGCTTTATTCTTGTCAAACCACCTTTTAACTATCTGCTGATGAGAAATGAACTTTGATTTTTCTTCCTCACTTTCTTCTTCCAACATGAGGTGGGTATCAATTCTTTGTTGAATAACTGATGAAGGTTGTCCTTTGGAATCTTGAGCACGCTGAAGAGATGGAAGATATATCCCATTCAGGAGAATGGATTCCTGTCTGTATACCATAGATTATGGGGAATTCCCTATAGCTTCCTTGGGTGTTACTCTATCATCCCATAAGGAATTATGAAGTGAATTGTGCCAATTCCTCTGGTTGTTTGCAACTATTTTCTTCAATATCTTCACTAGGTTCTTATTGGTTGATTCTTCCACTCCATTTCCCTATGGATAGTAGTTTGGAGAGTATCTAATTATGATTCCTTTGTCTAAAGAAAACTATGTTAATAGGGTGGAAGAAAAGTAAGTGACATTATCGAAAACAAGGATGGAAGGCATACTGAACCTAGTGATAAGTTGTTGTTCTATGAATTGGATCACCACCTTTTCATTCACATGAGTCAAAGGGATGGCCTCTACCCATTTCGTGAAATAGTCTATGTAGGTCAGTATGTATCTGTGTTTTTTTGAAGAACTCGATGTAATTTATCCTATGATATCTAACCCCCATTGCTCGAAAGGCCTAGAGACAAACACATGTTGGAGTGGGATAGATGCTCTATTTTCCCTTCCTGCACTTGTTTGAAAAGTTTTACAGTTCCTAGTGTATGTGTGAGCATCCTTGAACAGAGTAGGCCAATAATAGCCATCTCTCAATATTTTGTGAGCGGTGGTGTTCCCTGCAAAGTTTCCACCTGCAGGACCATCATGGAGCTCTTTCAGAACCTTGTCTGCATCTTCTCGTTCAAGACATCTTAAAAGTACCGCATCATAATTAACGCGGAAGAGCACCAAATTTATGAGGTGATGTTGTGTTGATTTTATCCTGAGATCTCTCCTTTCCTTAGGGTTTAGGTTTTCTAGACAAGTCCCATGGTGCACGAGATAAAATAATTTCCCATACCAATACTCCTACCCTGGGGATACGTATGAAGCTTCATTATACCATAATTCCAATTCATTCTCCCACCCGAGGTCTTCGTTTACTTGGTCCTGGGCTTCAACTAACAGTTTACATAATCCTTGTCCCTTAACCAGTTTGGCAGGTTTTATATCGAGATCAAATTCTTGGACCACTACCATCTAGTTCCCTATTTTTTCCCCCATCTCTTTCTAAGTGAATAGGGATCAGACTGCGGGATGAGGCAAAATGAATTTAGTGTGGTTCTTTAGGATGTAAGATCTGAAGTGTTTCACTGCCTTGTATACCGCATAAGCCTACTTGTCTATAGTAGGGTAATTTAGTTTGGCCCCTTGGATATTAGTGCTCATGAATGAGACTAGTGCCTCATTGTTTTCATCATCCTTTTGGGTCAATACTGCAGCTAAAGATTGGTAGGAGGAAAAAGTGTAGAGGAAAAAATATTTGCTAAAGTCGGGACTTCGCAACACTGGAGATTCAGATATTGCAGTCTTAATATTGCTGAAAGAACCTTTTTGTTCTTCATCCCACTTAAATTCAACATCTTTGCAGATTATTTTTTGTAAGGGTTTGATAGTTTCAGTGAAATCGGGGGTGAACTTTCTCACAAAATTGATTTTCCCAAAGAAGGATTGCATACCCTTTTGTTGTGGGGTAATGGGAGTTGAGCTATAGGCCTAATTTATTCTAGGTCTATGTGAATCCCTTCTTGAGATATAATATGACCTAATAGTTTCCCTTCCTCGACACTAAAAACAGTTTTCTTAGGGTTTAAAGATATATCGTATTTCCTACACCTCTCGGAAATATGGGATAGGTGTCAAATGTGATCTTCTCTATTCTTTGAATACACGGCCACGTCATCCAAATAAACTACTACACACTTGTTGATTATTCCCCAAAATTCTATGTCCATGTCCCTTTGGAAGGTTTCCCTTGCATTGATTAACCCAAAGGGCATGCGTTTATAAGCAAAGGTTCCCCACTTGGTTTGGAAGGAAGTTTTCAATCGGTATTCCTTTGAAACTAGAACTTCTTTGTAACCTGAAAAACCATCTAGCAGAGAAAAAAACTTAGAACCAGACATGGTATCTAAGAGTTTATCCATCATTGGGACTAGGTAGTTGTCCTTTTTTAATGATTTGTTGAGGTTTCTAAAATCCACACACAGACGAATTTCCCCGGACATTTTCCTGATAGGAAGCAAATTTTTTACCGATGCATATTGTCTAACCTGGAAGATAATTTTAGCATCTAGTAATTTATTCAACTCCTGACACATGAGAGGCTCCAGGGATGGGTGGTACTTCCGAAGCTTCTATTGGAAGGGTTTTACTCCAGGTTTTAACGGGATTGTGTGTTGAATTATACGAGTATCATAAGTCTTCAGATCTCGGTAGGACCATGAAAAAACATATTGATATTCTCTGAAAAGTTTGAGATATGCCTTCTTTTCTTCATTAAATACTGTCTTGCAAAGATTTATATTCTTAGGGTTTTCCGGGGTTCCTAGATTTATAGTCTCATACATGGGACATGAACTCCCTGTCTTTGTGTTTGTTGACCCCTTGAATATTTCCCTTGAGTCAAAAATGTTTTCTAAATTGGATACCCCTTTTGGTATCGTGTGAAACCTTGGTTTGTCAGTCAATTGATCTGTTCCATCTCTTCATACATGGGGATCGGTTTCTAACAGTTGTTCCTAAAATATTTCATTGTCAATAGCTAGATCCTTAAAATTTTCCTGTTTGGTTAAGAATTTTATGATCTGTTCATCTCCTTCAAAGACCTTCCAATTAGAAATATTGTTGGGCACTGAAAGTTTGTAGAGTACATCCATGGTGAAACGGGAGGCTTCTTAGTCTTCTAAAGGGGATATCCTTGAGGCAGCGGTGGCCAGGGAATCGACATGAGTGTTCTTTGTTCTGGGGATTGTTGTAATGTTGAAGGCTTCAAATTGTTCTATTAGTCTGTGCACTTCCTGTTGATAATTCCTTAGGTGGGGAGAGTTGTAGTGTATAGTGTTCCTTACCTATCTAACGATGATTTCAGAGTCTTTGAAAACCTTTATTTCTTTAATGTTTAAGTCTATGGCTTTCTTTATCCCTTGTACTAAAGATTCATACTCAGCGGTGTTGTTTGTGCATTCAAGTTCTAGTATGCAGAACACAAAATTTAGATTACCTTTGAGATCAATGAGGATACACACTTCTCTTGATCCTTGTTCCAACTTAGACCCATCAAAGTACAAGGTCCAAACTTGAGAGAGAAAACCATCAGTTTCTTTTTTCCTACCACTTTCCTCCTTTCCTCTTATTTGCTCCATGGTTTTTAAAATAGGTTCTTGACAAAAGAGGATTTCTTCTGCCACCATCGACAAATTTTCTTGAAATGTCATTTCATATTTTTGAGTAATAGGGACATCATATGAGAGGTGATAAATTCCCGAAATTGGAGTCGTAGGAATAATTGCCTAGTACGTGGAAATTTGTTGAAGAGGGTTCTTTGAGGGATTCTAGGTCGGTGAAAGTATGTTTTAGATACCTTTCCCTATCGATCCTTATCATATTTATGTGTCCATTTAATGGAAACCAAAGGTGATCCCAGTCTTTACTAAAGTATCCATTCAATTTCTCAGACAAATCTCGACTAAGTAGCAATCCATAAGCTTCTGGGATATCTACTACAATCATGTCAATCACTTGAACAAATTTTGGGTGTGTCACCATTTTGATCATGACATCCTTGAGTTCTCCCATAAACTTCACCTGGGTTATATCCAGTTGTATCACATGTTTATCACTTTTGAGAGGGACTGCATTTAATTTCTTGCAGATAAATAGTGGCATAACATTAGAGGATGCCCCTAAGTCAACCAAATAATTATGGAGGTTTATGTTGAAAACTTCAAATGTCAAGAGGAATAGTGGAACAAAAGGTTTTCCTTTCTTATATTCAAAGCAAGCATTCACAGTTGGTTTATTTCTTAGATCCGTGAGGGATGGATTTTCTCCTTAGTTAGTGCTTTTTATAGGAGTCTCTACTGAATTCAAAGCCTGTAACAAAAATTCCTTCTGCTGGGGGATTCTACACATGTCCATGACCGATATATTTACCTTCAATTTTTTTAAATCTTCTACTATGTTGTAGTCTATCTTGAGAGATTATTGTGTATGTATGTTTATAGGTTTTCTTTGGGAGACAACAGATTATTTTGGGTGATCGGACGTTTTGTTTTCCTGTCGAAGTGTGGGAAACGGTAAGGTCGTTTGAGACCGGTTGACCCCTACTTCATGTTTTCATAGACAAGACATTTATGGGTGGTTCTTGAACCTAAAATAGATCATCATAAGGCATTAGTAGGTTAGGGTCTCATAGCAGCATTTTTGTTTCTTCCGGCAGGTCAACTTCTTCCAGATCAACAATATTCATAACTGAGCTGCTCGATTGTTCGGTAAGGAAAACCTCGTCTAGAAATGGGTTGGACATCAAATTCATGGCATGCACCCATTGTGGACAGTCTCTTTCATAATGTTTCTCTTGGTGATAAGTACAGAAAGAGTTGTATGCTACATTTACCAAATTGATGTTTAAGTTGGCTACGGGAGGTTCCATTGCTTTGAATGGTGGGTTTCTTTTAAAAAATGGTGTATAGGGCCTCTGGCCTTGGTTTTCTTCCCCTGCACTTCTTTTCATGTCTATGATTTCATTTGACAACTTCTTTATCATTCGTTGTAGGTCTTCTATGTCTCCACTTCCCTTTTCGGGATCTTGTTCTATTTGTTTCCCTGGGGGTCTGGTCAACAAGAGTCCTCTCCTGGGAGGAGGTGGAACTTCCTTCTTAACTAATGAGACCTGGCCTTCTTTACATCCATTCATTTGTAATTATGTTGTTTTGGCTTCCTCAAAATTCACATCTAGGGTTGTTTTGACATTCCTTTTTACAAACATGGAAATGGAAACAGGGAGAGCATTAGCGTATACTTCAATTTGCAACTCCTGAGTGGGTTTAGCTTCTGGTTGAAATTTGTTTAGGATAGTGGTGAATCGTTGATTGAATTCTTTAACCTTATCCTTTGAACTCATGGTGGCGGTGAACAACTCAGAAATCAAAGCTCCTGTAGTGTTTTCTTTAGCAAATTTGTCTACAAAATCCTTCTGAAACTTCATCCAACTAGTTAAGGACCCTACAGGAAAGTTAAAATACCACATGGAGGCCGAATTCTCAAAACTATAGGGGAAACTCCTACATACTACATATTCATGTTGAACATTCATCAGTCTAATAGCTAGCATGAATTTTTTGATATGGTCTTGAGGCAATCCTGAGGTTTTTGGGCTAAATTTAGGGAGTAACTTGTTTGGATGTCGAGGAAGGTTATGTACTCATCTGGGGATGGCCAGAGCATATCTGGCCAACCAAGGTTGATTATTCTGAGGTGGGTTCCCCATTTCTTCATTATACTCATTGTTATCTTCCATGTTGTCTAACTCTGAAACTGAGCGTTTTGAGTTAAACCCTTCTTCGTCAAATTCAAAATTGTCGAGCTCAAAACAATTACTAGTTGGTGTTTCAGGGATTAGATTGAGGGGATGTTCGATCTTGGTGAGGGAAAAATCTATTAGGTCTTCTACTATGTGAACAAAAACTTGTTCGGGGGTGTCGACCACTAGTCTGCTTACTTGTTTTCTACGAGGAAGTAACAGAGCTAAGGGTAGTGCTCCAGTTTTTTGGGTGTAAGATCTTGTGATTCTTCTGAACTGGTTCAACTCCTCATGGGGAAGAGCATAAGGTATTTCAAGGAATAATTTTTCTTCCTCTTTCTAGGGTGAGTTACTCGTTTCAGGAGTACTCGGTGTGTGTGGATTGTATTGAGAATGACTAGCCATGCATGTGGGCTATTTTGAATCTACTGGCTGTGTGAAATATTACATCAAAATATTGTCAGCCATTCATTCATCATGCCCTCCTTCTAGCACCATTTATGTTGAGGGTTCCTAAATCCCTTTAACTCAACAGTAGGAACCAAACCTGCCACTGAGGCCCAATTAGACTTTGCAACATTTGATAGTGGAATGGTTCTCCATATATTGCGACCCAACCAATTAATCGATGGGATTTACGTAGTGATTTATAGGATATCTTCTCGTAAAAATTCCTCCTTCATCTTGAACATTCTCTTTTTTGTATTTTCTCTTGTAGGTGGGTCTGATAAAATATAGGTGTTGGTATAAACCAATTGGGTAATATAAAATGGGTAAAACTTAACTACCGAAGAAGGATGAGCTTGGAATAACCCTCATGGTCAAGCATGCAGAAAAAGGTTTTCACACCTATGACAAGCCCAGTACTAATACATCAACTTGTTGGTATTTCAATTATTGATTGAGATACAATTATCGAAATAAAACATACATGCAATAAAATGATGGCAAGAAAATTTGTTTCCTTAGCTCTAATCACTAATCAGACATTAACACAACAATTTTCTTTCCATCAATAGAGACAACAAATATAAAAATATTGAATCAACTAACTTATCAATAGATTCATAAACTCTTACTCATTACAACATCCACTCATGAGATAAAGTCAGAAGTAATTCCTCCTTATGATCCAATCACGCATGCCTTTGATGTAAAACAAAAAATTGTCTTCGGTCCTAAACAATACTTCTCAATTAAGGTAGTTCTGAAATAGTTCTTTATAATTCCAAAAATGAGGGTCTTTGCAAAAACCATCCCCCTTGTTCTAAAAGGTCAATCCTCTTATTTATAACAACTTATTAAATAAAAATAATTATCAAAGTGCAAGCTAAGTAAAACAAAACACTGCCACATGGTTCTTCCATCTCTCTGTCTTCTAAGAGTCATCAAATGGTTTCACTTAAGTGGATGACTCTTCTCATACTCTGACCATTTGATGAAGATTTCATCGCATGTGTTGGCATACGAGAATATTTGTTGGTCCATTGGGGCCGAAATGATATCCTTTATATCCACTTCCTATGCCCGATACTTGACTACTTTAACACTTAACTGATATAATACTGTCTAAGCCTTGATCGGGTGCTCCATAAAATATTGTACTTGACCTGGCATCATGTTTTCCACCTTTACTATATCTGCAGTCAACGTTGAGTCTTGTTCTGCATGTTGTTTGACTATGACATGCAATTCAACAAATTCCTCAGGTGAGATGAATTTTGGGAGACCGATGTCTCTCATTGCCCGATTGATCTTGGTCCAGCTACTTTTGCAATCGACCTATTTCTCTTGAATCTCTCGTTGAGGTTCTTAGGCCATCTTTACCCAGTATTCGGCTGACTTCCTTATATGATCAATGTTGTTGTCTCTTAGCACCTCAATGTCATGCTCTTCAGCGTCTCGGCCCTTTTGAACCGCATTGATGTAATCAATTCTTTCCACCACTTGGTGGGCCTTCTCATATGAGATTTCCATGTCTTTTCACTTTGGTAGTGCCATAAGGGTGTCTTATTGGAAGTTGTCTATCCCTGTAGTGAAAAGGTGCCGCTCACTCATAAATTTGTTGTAGGCATCTTGGAATTCGCTTCTCAAAAATATCGTGGCCTGTGTGGAGTCTTGATAGTATTTCGCCAAATGGAGTAGATGCTCCAACTCCTTTAGAGAAGCATCCAAATCCTCTTCATATTTCCTTTCTCTATCCAAGGTGGCATCTGTGATCACCATCCCTACACCGATAATCTTAGACATCTTGGCATGCTCCGTGCTGATCAATTTCTCCTCTGTGGTGATGAGGAATGAACTATCCAATGTAAGCCTCTTTTTCTTGGTGGTTCTTTTCATGATGGCTTTCCTCTTTCGGTCATAAGATATTTCTTGTGTATCGATGACCTCATCAATTGGTTCAAAGATTTTTTTCTCTCCCCAAGAGTATTTCCCAGACTCCCAACGATGTATATTTGTTCAAGACTGGGTTCCTGAACCTCTTTTGTATGTCCCGATGGATCAGACTCTCGTTGTTTCTCATCGGGTGGTAAAGTACTGGCCAAAAATGAGGAATTAGGGGCAAGTTCAGTACTTACTTGGTAATCGGATATTGAGATGTCGATTTCCTATTATGGAATTTCTTCCCCTTGTTCTCCCAATCCTAGATCATCCCTCGAGTTGTCCATTGGGGTTCCCGGTATGTCAAGCGGCTCAGTGTCCAAGGCACTTTCTACCTCATGCTCATTCTGTGGATGGCTCTGACTTGGAGCATTGGGACTCGGGGTGGATGATTTCTCAGGTTCTTTCTCCTCTGTGATTTTCACCAGAGTCACCAGGGAAGCCTCCGAACATTCCTCATCATCATAGATAGTTATTAAATCATACAAGGGTTTTGGTAAATTGGTCCTCTCTGGTGTCCTTGATATCTCAGTCTAGGTTGAAATTCCCCCTGGTGATCCAATCTGTGGTGGTGGAATTTTAGGGTTTTCTAGCCCGGTGATTCCTTCAAGTTGTATCGACTCTCAGCCACTTGGCTCTCCTTTTCTTGTGATTGGGTTGTTGGTGGGAACCCTCATCATCTCTACAAGATATGGGTCATTCCGCAATTGATCAATGACTCTCTGTGCCTTTGACATTAAAATCAATACCCTTGTATGTGCCTTTGGTATCAATAACAATCCCCTTCTCTGTGCTTTTGTTGTCTCTACCACTCTGATTTCTTCCTTGGCTCTGAGGGCCTCTTCAGATGACTTCTCTATCATTTCCACCTATTCTTCCATGCTCATGGCCTTGAACCTAGTCATGTTTGGGTTGGCCATCCTCTGCACCACCTCGTCCCAGTCCTGTATGCTCTATATGAATATTTCTTCCTCAAACTTATCATGAGCATATGGCTAGCAGGATGATACTTGCGAAGCATGTTGGAGGACCAGGCCTTTAGGGTTGTTCTTGTGGAATAGACCTATCAGGAAACTGAATTCAAGTTGGCTCTACCCTTCATGTTTGTCTTGAGTAGTGTCATTTACCAGATAGAACCCCACATGGAAACTGTAGGCTATGAAAGCTCATTTATTATCTTTAACCAATGTGGTGTTAGAGCCCTACAGGATGGTCTGATAATAGATTTATCCCATGACGAGCCAGTTTGAGACATGAGAGGGTAGGAGATGTGGTGCTCTAGTGGCCCCAAACACACTGATGTAGGTTGAGCGTTCATCCAAGTACCAATGGCCTACCTTGGCTATCATTTTCTTGGCTATCGTCGATAGCCTTTGGCATTCCTTCTTAAAAATAATAAAATAAATGCAGGTGATGAATTCATCGCAGATGAGTGCGTAAGATCTCTTGTACCCGTTCTCCCATAGTACATTGAAGTAGACGTGGACCTGGAGCTCTGCAACAAGCCATCTTAGATTCATGTCGACGAAGATGTTCCTTATGCACATGACATCGAGAAGGTATGAGGTCGTATAGAAAGTTGGTGCCTCTCCTTCCTTAGGCATCTAGGCTTGTTGTACATAGATGCTCAATTGTTTTGAGATTATCTCTCCCCATTTGAAGTTGTTCCCGACGATTGCAACTGTGTATTCCAAAGGCATCCATGCTTCTGAAAACTTGGAGCAGTCCTTTTATCCATACAATTGGAAGATGAGAGCCATCAAATAGATGTATGGCTCCCTTAGATTAATCGTTCCATACCAGCCATTGCTCCAGTTAGTGATTTTCTTGTCCTCCTTACACCATGAGGCCATCAACCGACTAGTGTCATGGAACTCATAAAACTTCACCACGAAGTCCGTGTTGAGCCACTCCTCTGGGTCCCTCAGCTTATAGTACTTTTGGACTTCTGTCGGGAAGAAAAATCTAACGCATCCACCATTCTCATCATTGATCAAGCATTTATTCTCATCTGTGTGGTCGATGAGCCACTTCATAACCTCTATGCAGGGGAAAAATGGGGTTCTACTCGCCACCATGTGTAAATACGACCGTCAAATGTTCGGGAACACCTGGTCATCGAGCGTCCTTATGTCCAGATCATTGTGTGGGATATATTCTAGGTATTCTTCCCATCTAATCCTGTTAAAGAGATCCCCCCACTATGGGAGAATTATTTTGGACCCAATGCTTGCTTCAGTATCACCGAAGTCCAGAGGCTGGGAAAAATATTTATTTATCGAGGTTTTGATGACAGGCTCCTCCCTGGGAGCGTACTCCAATTTTCTTGCTGTCCCCAGGGAAGAGCCTTCGCCTATCTTGGCTTCTTTTAGATTTGGTGCTCTAGGAGAGCATATGGTGGTTGGATTTCACGACGACATTCTTCCTGCAACTAGAGAAATGTTTAAACACTGTGTAAGAAACCAGATCAAAATATATAAATTATAACCAATGAGTTGACAGACTTGGATACATACCTCTAAAGCTTGTTAAACCCGGTTTTGATAATCAAAAGGGTCAGTACAGTCTCAAGTTTCTCGCTCTTCTCCTTCTGATGCTCTGGAATTCACTTACGTGCAGAATGGATTTTTTCAAAATGGTTCTAGATATTTAAACAGGGATGATCTTACCGTGTTGCATCAACCATTCAATTCAGGTTATGAGTGAAATTTTAACAAATCTGCTGCTGGATCTTTAGAGGTGTTTAAAATTAAATTCATCATGGGTTGAAAGAAGAGGCACAGGTGGTAATGAGTTCTATCGAAGATTTCAAAATGTTGTTGGCTAATTAGCGCATGGGGTAGAAACTAATGCAGGATCAGGCATTAACTAGTTCCTTAAATGTCCAAAATCCAATCATATCTAATGTTGCAAACGTCCCATCGCTTCGCCCTTTCAATTGGTGGATCGGGGGTCGGGATTTTGTGAAAATTTTCATTGATATCCTCTTGCAAAAACTCTAACGCATGTCGATCTTACCATACAAAGATGACATGGAAAAGATGACTCGGAGGTGTGATTAGGACCTAGGAAAAATGACTCGGGATAAAACTAGACCGTATGACCCTCTTACCTAGTAAAGACATGTGGCATTTGATACCAATGTCTTAATTCTCTCGTGTTAATCGAATTCGTGAATTTATTTAAACCATTCATTCTAAAACCAAATCCTATCTTGCTGACGCTAAAAAGTGTCAGGGATTAGTGATCGACGATAAACCTACCCAGGCTCTCTTGGATTGGCTCCCTCGAAAATCTCTCGATGTCGAAAATGCATCAGGGATCGACAATTGGAGATAACTTTATCACGGTAAAAATGTTTGTTGTTATCCTTCTATATTTTCCTCGATCCCGATAAAGCACATTGGGCATCGACTATCAGTGATTTCTTTATGTCCTTTGTTAATGTATGTCTTCCTCATATTTTACCGATGCCGAAGGGGATCGACTATCTCTCGAACCTTTATGCGAAAAACATATGCAAACAAAAACCTCCTTCTATCGATGCTAATGAGGATCGATGCTTGGAAACTGTTGTTTTTGTGTGGTTCCTTTACTCACTTTAATTCTTTCGGACACCAAATATGAGCACATGTACAGTGTTTAGCTATCGATTCTTAATTTGAGTGTTAAGGTATTTTAGATATAATGGTTTCATAATCTCAAAAAAAACTGACTATGTTATAAGAGAAAATAAAAACAAAACAAAGATAAACCACTTCCCAAAATGAAATCGAGTCAGATAGTGAAGAAAACAAGTGGTACCCAAAAATCAAAAACATTGATCAGGATTTTTAGGGTGTGTTGAGTGCTCAACAGGAAGGAGGACCTTCCAATACTCTAATTGAAGTGTAGAGGTGTTAAATAAAAGAGAATTTGGGTGGGCATGAGTATTGTCACCCTGGTTACTAATGAAGGAATAATGCTTGGGTGCATTCAAGAGAAAATTTTAGTTTCATATGTGTTGATTTGGGATCATGATCATCCTGTAGCAAAAAGCAAAGTCATGTTGCAATAATAAATGAGAATGAATAATCCATATGGTGAAAAGGTTGAATGAGCTCCAACCCACCATGGAAAAGTTCTTGTCAGAAAGTGTGAAAAATTGGAAATCAATGCAAGGATGCATTGGATGCATTGAGTATGAATGTGGCCATGAATATTGGCACATTGATTAAATTCATTTGATATTTGAGTTGCATTTGGAAAATTTGGTATGTTGAAAAGATGCATACGTAAATAATGATATTTATCTTTTATTTGTACCCTTGCATAGATGAAAATGACTTGCACTGTTAGTATGCCTAATTTTGAAAATATAATGTGCATGAAAACTAACAATTTGTTTGGTTGAGGAAAGTTGAAATGGAAGGAAGAAAAGGGTATTGAATATGGAAATGTTGTAAGCCCATAATGAAGATCAAGTTCATGTTGATCCAAATGGATATGGGAAGGAAAGTCCCATACATGTGAATTTGGTTCTTGTGTAGAACAGATTTGAAAATAAATTTGGAAATTGGAAATTTGTGGATGATAGATTTGCAAGAAAATTATGAATTTGAAATTGATGATAATATCTTATAATTTACATATACCTGTGATACAGGTGAGATGAAAAAGATATGTATAGGAAGGAAATATGAAGGATTTCAAATATGTAAAGCATGAAAGAGGCTACTATTGAGACATGAGAACCATGTGGTAAGCCATGATCTCCCTAGAATATGTTGTGTTGTGGTAGCACAAGTCGGACGGACGCCTCCGTAGAGAAAGTCTGAGGAACGACTTGACTATAAGGCTCAATGAAGTCTTTATAAATCTTCCTATGTGAGAAATCCTTGACAAGGAAATATGGATTGCCCGAGGGACTGTATAGCAGAGAAGAGGATGCCTAAGCCTGGGCCTGGAAGGTGAGTGACCACAAGAAAGAGGAGACTTTGATAATTCTTATAAACTATTGATTGGGATCATGCACACAATGGGTATGTCAAGGAAAAACAATGAGCTAATATAACAAGACAACCATATGGATGCAAATCCACGAACTGCATAGACAAGTATTGTGTTAGATTATGAAATATTTCCTCTTGAATTTTTCATAATAGTAAGATATTTTCACGTCAAATTGTAATTAATATGCTTGTTTTCCAAAATTATTGAAGGTAGGTGACGGAAACCAAGGGTCTGGAAAAGACCTGAGAAAGAAAGAGGATCGATATTTCTTAAGCAGTTGAATGACAAAGGCATGGTAGGTGTTACTGAGAAAGAACACCAAGGACGGTGTTCCTTTTAAGGGGGAGGGGATTGTAATACCCTTGTTTCCCCCAGCCTATAATTAATCATTAATTATGATCGCCATGCTATGGCATGTGAACAATGTAAATTTATTATTGTTTAGATTTCCAATAACTGACTTTGGGGGTGAAGCGTTGAAGTACTAGACATGATATTACTAGAGGAAAGAGTCAGGAAACTATGGAGAGGGTTCATTATGTCAAAATGGCCCAAATTCTCTTTGTTGATATAATAAGCCTCATCTTGACCCCAAGGGAAAATTAGTTAAAGGGAAAACTATTTAATGGGAAAAGGACTGGTGGTTGAACAATCAACTATGCCAATGAATGGATGTATGGAGGTTATGGCTGAGGAGACAGACAACTTTCAGCCTAAAGTACCACAGAACACAATTTCCTGCAAGCCCAAATTGACTCGAGCTCCTTATAATAGAACGAACAGGACAAGTCCAAAACCTCCCTTTGGAAAAAGGAGAGGGTGTGCAAGATAAGACAAAGATACCATTCAGAAATAGGAAGAGCATGAGAGGATCTCTAGCTCAGGAGAAGAACTAAAGGATTAATTTGTTCTGGTTACTAGAGAGAACCAAAGGAGGAATTTAGTCTATGAGGAAGATAATAATTGAAATCAATGTACTAGCGTGTGTAATAGAAATATCATAGAATTTGTGGAAGAGTTATAAACTAGAGCATAGAAGACCTAAAACCTAGAATGGAGAAAAAGAGGATTGTGGAATTGGTACAGATGGAAAGATATCAATGCTCGAAGGAGAGGGCATCGAGGTACAATGTAGCTTTGAAGGGACTCTCTTTCATAGAGTAAATCCAGCTGGGAAGGAATTTGATAAACCCCATGGAGGCCCTGATCTTAGTGAGGAAGAAGGAAGACTTCTACTGTTGCCAAAGAGGTGGAGGAGAGTAACCTCCCTGATACTGTTCTTGAGTTTGGAAAGTGAACCTAGGAAACCTAACCTGAGAAGAAGGTCCCAAGGTTGATGTTGAGAGAGCACCTGATAAACCTCGTAGAAGATGTGACAGAGAGAGAATCTCTGAGAAATTTGCAGAGGTTTCTCTAGTGATATCATGGCTTGGCACGGGGGTGGACAGAGTGCTAAGAGTGAATGCCTCTGAGCCTATGGATCAGTGGAGAGGCGAACAACCATAGTCAGTTGGTTGGCTACAAATTGTAACAGATAAGTATTTTATATACCCCGTGCACTTGAATTTAAATGCATGATTTGAATGTCTGTAATTTGATAATTGTGCTTTGCGTGAAATTGATGGTAATAATTCTTATTGTTCTTTTGTAAATTGTTGCACTTGAATGGTTGTAATATGACAAGTTTGTCCTATGGGCTGGTTGAAAAATACTCAAGGTGTTTTCCCAAGGATCAACTTCACAGTTCCAGAGTCGGTGCAGACTCTATAGGACTGCTACATTCTTGTTGATCCCTCGAAAATAACTTTCCCTGTTTTAGAACTTAAGTTCTGTGAATGGAAGGTGCTTCCTTCAAACTAGCCATCCAAGAGACTACAGGCTCATGCCCATGACCTTAACCAAATCTTGGCTAAGAGTTATGAGTGTATCCTATGGAGCTTGACAAATTTCCATAGGACCAGGTCCATGAAACCCTTCTCTACATTCAAAAAGGTGCTAAGTTATTCGGGACTCTGTGAGTCGAGAGCTTCAGGATGAATGAACATTGCAACATCCAGATGTGTCGAAGGCAACCTCTTGGACTGGTAACTTGATGGTTGGCCAAAATTTTATGGTCATTTACCTGTTATCGTGGGATTCATACCCTTGTTAAAGATCGATCCACTTCTCGGTCATGAAGTAATGCGAGTTGTATATCTAAGGCTATTCAGGATCTCCCCTGACCATTGGATATATGTCATGGTCATTTGGCATTGACATAATCTAGGAGAGAAAAGGTGTTAAAAAGTTAGAACCTTCGAATGTCAAACTCATGAAGTAACATGGACTGTGGATCTAAGGATCCTTCAGGACCCTTATCGACCATTATATCGAGCCTAGTGAAAGGATAATGTAAAGTAATATGGTGAAGTCCTACCATGGGAGGTTCAACATGTTGGTGAATGAGAATATCGTTGGAGCATCGAAGGATGGAGTGACATGGCATGCCAATGTTACCTAGGGTGACATGGACCCATAGTAGGTGTGCCACGTGTCACCCTGATTTGTGACTTTCATAGACTTTATTTGTCAAATAGACCTTGACATGTGTCACCAGTTGATTGGGCCACGTGTCACCCTTGTATTCTACCAACTTTCTTCCATTGGATCAAAACAAGGAATATTATGGGTCTTTCAATCATTATTCGTCTCTCCGGATAAACACCACTTCGGCTGATTCAGAATTCAAGGCATGGAGTTTCCCCGAAGCATCGAAGGCCATCATGATGTCAACAGACGACGTGGACAAAGTACATGATGGAATATGACCGTGTGATAGAGACAACGTGTGTCATCATATGGCTAAGCCACATGTCCCACTAATTTATCATATATGGTATAGATTTGGAGAGATGGGTACCACGTGTCAATGTGGCATCATCGCCAAGTATCTTCTAGGTGCCAGATGGTAGTAGGGACACCCAGGTAGAAATCTACGTATGAAAGAGGGACCCACTCAGGGATTTTGGGACTTCGGAAATCCGGGTATTTGGAGTGCTAATATGAAAGCTATAAAAAGGGCCTAAGGGTCGAAGCAACATGGCAGGACTCTGGGGTTTGGAACTTTGGAGGATTTTCAAATATAGAAAAGTGGTTAAACCACTGAAGCGTCGAAGTGTTGAAGCGCCAAAGTTTCCCCTGTTGTAGTGTCGAGATCTGATAGGATGGGACGACATGCATCATGGTGATGTGTTGTGTATGGATAGCTCCATGTGGCATTGTGGGATTGGACAGGAATTAGGTGTAGTACCCGACCCCTCTAGTTAAGTCCAATCAATTAGTTAAGTGCAGGTAAATATTAGCAATTAAACCCAAAGGTGGACATAGCTCCACTGTAGATTCTGGAGTAGAGAGAGGCTTCGGGACTTCAGGACTTCCAGCATCGATCGCATGGTAAGGTAAAAAGGGAAAAACCAGAAGCACCGAGATCCTAGGAGACAATAATCCCACAACGACGTGGCAGATATTTTCCCATGTAAACCCTTCTTCCATGACCATGTCATTTCCAAAGGATGATGACTGCGGCCATGATAGTTCCATATTGGATGGTACAAGGAAAGTGAAGCCATTTGGATGCCATTTTGCAAAGGGGGTGGCCATTGGCCAATGACACCCTGAAAACTTCAGAAGGCCTTAACTCTCAAACCAGAAATCAGTTTTGGACGAGATTCTAGTCTTTGGAATGCTCTCGGAGAGAAGAAGGAAATGGTGCCTCTTCGAGGAACTCAGAGAAGCTATAGGAAAGAGAAAAAATTATATCCTATCCCTTAAAAGGGTACTTAAGGGGTTGGGTGTGTTACAAGGATGGATTAGAAACAATGATCCCTAAGAAGGCTAGTATTCAAACACAATCATTTTGTACTACTATTACAAGAGACAATGTGTATTGAGCTAGAAGAAAAAAGGACTCCAAAAAAGTGTCTTCCTTATTGTACATTCTTTGTCATGATATCCATAGGAAATCAGGTGCTTTGCTTCTTGGTCGTCACTCCTCTATGGTTTTACATACCTTGGTAATATCTCAAAACCACATCTATGTCATTTTATCCATGCTAAATTGTGAGTTGAATTTCCTCAATATTAATGCTCCCATTCATTGTAGAAAATATTTTTGGATTGATCTTGTTGACTTTGAAATCTTGAGTATGCTTCAACTCATATTTCTGAGGTGATATAAACTTCACCATTCATTTTTACAAAGTATGGGGGGGGATCTATTATCACATCAAAATTGCTCACTTGTGACATTTTTTATAGTCATACAAAACTATATCACTATTGGAATGCATAACCCTCATTTTCAACCTCTCTCCACCATCACATGACCTTAAAATCTCCATAAAAAACTTATTCAAACCCTAAAACTGACCAAAAGTGGCCAGCATAGATATCACCCCTAAAATGTGCACAAGGATAGTGCAAATATTACCCCCAAAAGATGCACCACCCCCTAAAATTTCCAATTTTAAATATTTCCATCCCTCATCAATGCACTCGAATTTGTATGATGGGAGGTTAGTTATATGTGGACCATCATAAACCCGAATTTCTATTTTTGATCTTGATTTGGTCATATTTAACCACTATTTGGAAGACCATGTCAAGGGAGTTTAACCATTATTTCACCATAAGTATAGCATTGGATGTCACTCCATCCATACATCCTCACGAGTAAGTTTATGCTACCAAAATATCACTTGAACCATGAGGACCTCTTCAAATTGATAAAAAAAATCTTTCCTAATTACCTTGAATATCAACCAATGAGGGAGTCACATGCACATCAAAGAAGCCAAGGAATCATCCCAAAGAGGGGCTTTGGACCCCATCAACTTCAACAAGTTCATCCACCACATGCACTATTTTGGTCCTCATTGGTAATAGAAATTATTTACATTCTTTCATATCTTTAATTCGTTTAAATGTAATCCTTTCTTTGTTTAAGTTCTTTATTTCATGAATTATTTATGGTTTGGAGCTTGCAAAGTATACTTAGGGATTGGTTTATAACTTTTTAAACATTTTTTTCTAGGCGTAATATGTAACCATTAAGCTAGTAGGATTTGTCTACCCTTGTAACAAATATACACCAACACAAGATTTCCCTAATTCCTTATCTTATTCCTTACTAAACATCTTGGACCAAAATCTATTAGTGGATTTGAAGCTTATCTAGGTGGAGCTTACTTGGTCAAAAAAAATATTTGGCCACTAAGGGATTTCCAAGTGACTTGATCACTTCCTTGTGAGGGATCCTTTGATAAGAAGCTTAGTTCCTAAAATTTCTTTAACCATCACCCCATCAAAATTATTCTTACCTTTGATGGACACATGCCTCCTTCCACATTCAATTTCGACTTGCACTAGCTATCTTATGAATACTACATTACTCTAATAAAAAAACATTGGAGGAATCATTCTCTTGATGGCCAATAGCCAGTAATCATATCTCTCCAAAGGAATCTCATCCATTCCAAGGCCATCACCATATCATGGTCTAAAGTAAACTTCCAAACAATACGAAAAATATTTTCATTCAATGGAAGTGAATATATCGAGACTCTGGGACAAATTTGCAATAGAGGGTTTTAATGAACATACTTTCAAGAAATTAGATTCATTGGAGACAAACTTGGGAAAAGATTATAGCATGGCAAGAGGAAAATTGGTGTATGAAGTGATGGGTTGCATGGATCTCATAAGGTGATGACAATACAAAAAACAATAATAGGAAATTATTGGCCAACAAATATATCAACACTAATTGGAAGGTCAAGTACAATACATAAGCAAATTGTGTGGATTTTGAATTTGAAATGAAGTCAATTGTCCATCACTAAAAACAAGTGTACTCAAAACCTCATAGACTAAATATTCATGAAATATTGGCCTATGCTTCCTTTTATGGTTGGATGGATTAGGTTCAAAATGAATCCCTCATGAGACCTATCTTATTGGAAGAACTACTATAAGTTTCGAAATCCTTCCATGGTGGGAAATGCTCAGGTTCAAATGGTTGCACCATAGATTTCTTCATTGGATTCTAGGACATGTCAATTATAAAAATGTTGTCTACAATAGAGGAATCAAATTACCTAGGTAAAATTCACCCTCCATTTAATTTAAATTTTATATCAAACATTCCAAAGGAAAGGAACCTTCTAGTTTTTAAACATTATAGGCCAATATCCTCTGTACAATTTTGTTTACAAATTAATTTCTAAAATCATCACTATTTTCCTCAAGCCCTTACTATAAAAGCATATATCCCCATGAAAATTTTGACTTCTTGGATGATAAACATATTCATGATGTCATAGGTGTTTCCCAAAAATACTTACGCATTATTAGAACCAAAACTTTCTTCTGTGTGAATTGGCATGATACACTAGCATGATACTAACATCATAGGTTGTATTAGCACTCACACTATCCTCATGCTAGTGTATGTTGATCTATGTTGTGATATTCCTTCTCTCATGCTTCACCATGAACAGTGTAGCCTCTGTTCTCACATCATTTCCTTTCCATCATTGGGAACACCTCATGCCTTCACTCACATCGAACCAACATTGTCTCCCTTAGCCTAATACCTTCGTTGGTTCATCAATAATTGTTGTTTCCTATTGTCGCTTGCCTTCCTTAGTGATTAGGTAGGGTTCCCCATTTTTTCCTCTCCTCTTCCCCTTATTCCTTGGTCACTGTTTTTGCCTTATTAGATAATTTGAGGCAATTATTTGGGGCACTCTCTTACTCTATGGGAGCGATTCGTGACTCCCTTCACATTTATGTTATATTTTTTTCGTTTGATTGTTGAATTCTTCATGTGAGTCATATTTGAGTCTCAAAACCCTCCCATACCATCAACTGATGAATCTACTATAACCATGTCAAATTTCAATGCATACAAGCACAAACTAAAGGAGTTTCAAAGTTGGTCCCATTCACAAGTCACTCTATGCGGGGTCAAATTAAATAATAATTTCTACTAATTGGTAATTAATGGAAAACATTGAAAATTATTAGACGAACCAAAGTTAAAATTGGAGATGATGGTATAAACATGAATGAACTTCTCTTGTTTTTATACCTTGTGCATGATATATGAGCTCTTAAAGCATCCTTTAGGCCTATGAATACTATTTGTTTATCCATATACCATGTACACAAACTTAAGAGTCGGTTATAGTCCATAAAACCTTGTAATTATGAAAAGATGACACATAGGCCAAATATTTCATTTATAGGGCCTTGTGGTGGTTTTAGACCCTATGCATTGTTTGGGAGTCCTATAAGTGTATTGTATGCCCTAATGAATTTATAGTTCCTCCTCAAACCATGTCCATTACTTGGAGAAGCATAGTTTGAAAAAATTCAATGCTAGCCCCTTTCACTGGTCGTTGTTTCTGGAAAGTTTCGATGAAGATGTTATAGGAATGACGAACATGTTCATTGAAGTGTCCTTGTTACAATACATTGATAACAATGATGACAAATATGATGATGGATAATTTCATCTCCTTCACATTTAGGTTGTAATTTTGTCATTTGATTGTTGATGTTTTTGTGTAATTTGTATTTGAGTCTCGAAACCCTCCCATATCATCAATGCATGCATCTATTATAATCATTTCAAATTTTAATGCATACAAGCACAAACTAAAAAAAATTCAACGTTGGCCCCATTCACAAGTCACTCTGCGCGGTGTCAAATTAAAGAATATTTTTTGCTAATTGGTAATTAATGGACAACCTTGAAAACCATTAGATGAACGAAAGTTAAATTGGAGATGATGGTATAAAACTGAATGAGATTCTCTTAGTTTTATACCTTGTGCATGGTAGATGAGATCTTAAATCATCCTTTAAGCCCGTGAATACTATTTTTTTTATTCATATACCATGTACAAAACCTTAAGAGTCATCTATAGTTTATAAAACCTTGTAATGGTTCCAACATGACACATAGGCCAAAGATTACATTTATAGGGACTATGTGGTGGTTTTAGACCCTATGCATGGTTTGGGAGTCTTAAAATATTTGTTTATGCCTTAAGACATTTATAGTTCCTCATCATACCATGTCCATGACTTGGAGAAGCATAGTCTTAAAAAAATCAATACTGGCCCCTTTCATTGGTTGTTGTTTCTGGAAAGTTATGATGAAGATGTTATAGGAACAATGAAAATGTTCATTGAAACCTTGTCACAATATGATGATAATGATGATGAAAAATATGATGATGGATAATTTCATCTCTTTAAAAGTTAGGTTAGCATTTTGTCATTTGATTGTTGAATTCTTTGTGTGAGTCGTATTTGAGTCTTGAAACCCTCTCATACTGTCAACACATGCATCTACTATAACCATGTCAAATTTCAATGCATACAAGCACAAATTGAAAAAAATTATACGTTGGCCCCATTCATAGGTCACTCTGTGCGAGGTCAAATTAAAGCATAGTTTCCAGTAATTGGTAAATGGACAACCTTGAAAATTATTAGATGAACAAAATTTACAATTAGAGATGATGGTATGAACCTGAATGAGCTTCCCTTGGTTTCAATAATAATATATTCTCTACTAAACAAGGCAAACCACGTGAAGGTGGAAGCTCATATGCCCCCCCTCCCGCACATCACTCTCATTTCCACAATACCCAATTTATCCACTATAAAATATTTGAAAGAAGCATAGTAAGAATCAAGCATAGAAACTAAGAATAAAAATTTAAGGGAAATGAAAGAGAACAAATCAACTGAAAACATATCAATACATACTTCGTACATTTCAACATTTCGATATCATTAATATTATTCTTAATCCAACTCAACATCTGTATCACCCAGTTCAAAATTGATGTTGAAAGGATTGTCCATATCAACATCATCATCAATGTTGTCATTTCCAATCATATCATAGTCTACATCATTGTTGAAAAGTCAAAAAGAAATGTGTGTCTAATTTATTTTTTCCCTTAAATAAATTGGACAATAAATATTAATCTATTATCTCATAATTACTTGAAAATAGTTAACTGAAATGGAAAATCAGTTAGCTATAGGAAATTTGAGTTCAAAGGTTGACTGGTGGGACATGCAAGTCGAATTAGTTGTAATTGAGTGATTCAATGTTGTAACCGAGTTGGATGTGTAGTTATGTGAGTTGTGAAATAGTTTAACTCAATTAAGTGAGTTAAGCTCAGTTATAATAGTTGTAACTAAACTTACACTAGTGAGAGATCAATGAATTAATTATTAATTAATTCACAATCAATGATCTCACATTCAACTGAAGATTTACCATTGTTAACTACATGCATGTCAGATCTAGTGGAGACCCAGTTGAGATAACAGGTGAAAGGGACAGTTTGAATATCAATTGTGACATTAGTGAGTGCACTCATGCAACCACACACACATTGGATGTTCACATGAGAAATGCGTAGCCTATGAAAGATGGATTCATTCATTGTAGGGATTTCCATTAGTAGGGATTGTGTAGAGGAAGCAGGTTGTCTAGAGGCAGTAAATTGGCACATGCATTTGCCAATTTTTGTATGACAGTGGGAGACAATTGTATATTGTACTAAGATCTCTTGTATTAGAGTTTTATATGAGATTGTTTCATGATCCATGATATATACATAATATATGATAGTGAGGTTTTTGGCTTTATGATTTTCCGGTAAAACATATATGTTATGTGTGATTGATTTTTCTTCTTGATATTGCAATTGGCGATCGTGTTTTAAATTCTACAAGAATTTTAGTAGAAGGGATTATGTATTTAACAGTGACATATAATTGTTAGATCGGGAGAATCCAGGCAATACATAATTTGTATTAAATTTCTACATGGTATCAGAGCACAAAAAATTGTAGAAGCTGAGTTTGTGATTGGATAGAATTCGAACTTGAAAAAATACTTTGTTGGTGCTACAGCTGATTCAAGATCGAAATGGATTTAAATGGCTTGATTTTAGAGTATGCACTCGAGGGCATATCGAACTACATTTCTTGGAAGGACAGGATGGAGGCAGTACTCGAAGACAATGGCTTGAAGGAATTCATTGACAAAGTTGTTCCTAAGCCAGATGATGCAGATGCTGCAAATCTTGATGCATGGAAAAAGAAAGTGGCAAAGGCGAGGAGGATTCTATTGGAGGGAGTAAGAGACCACATTGTCTCAAGCCTCCATGGGAAATCCACACCACATGCAATGTGGAATATTTTTACGGATCTATTCGAAAACAACAACAACCATAGGAAATTGGCATTCAAAGATAAACTCAGGAAGATAAAGATGGAGAAGGGTGAATTCATTCCAAAATATCTCACGAAGTTTGTCCAATGTTGGGATGAGATGGGGAGTGTGGGAATAATAGTCGTTGATGATGATTTGGTTAGCTTGGCTCTCCTAGGACTTCCCAAGAGTTGGAACCGTTATCAAGACTCTGTCAATGAAAGGGAAACATTGCCAGATTGGGAATGACTATGGTCGGATTTGATGTAGGAGGAGTTCAGGCGAAACACCAGAGATGGCTCTTTATCAAAGCATGATGATGCATATGATTTTTCTTTGGCTGCCAAGGCAAGTAAATAGAAGGGGAATAAATTCCATTCAAAATCCGAGTCTAAAGGCAAGAAGCTAGATTTGTCCAAAGTGAAGTGTTTTCACTGTCATGAACATGGGCATCTCACTACTAATTGTTAGAATAATAAGAAGAACATAAAGGTTGTTGGAGTTGCAGCTGGTGAGGCCCTTGCCTCACAATTTGAACTTGAATTCTCCTTGATGTCATTCATGGCATCAAGTGCATTGGGATCGGTGTGGTATTTGGATAGTGGCGTTTCCTTCCACATGATAGGAGATAATGAGATTTTAAGTGACTTGGAGGAGAGAGATCTCAAAATGCATATAGAGATGGGCGACGATGGACAATAAATTGTGACTGACATTGGTACCATTACCTTTCAGAGGGAGTCAGGTACACCATTTCAATTGAAATATGTTATGCATGTTCCAGGTCTGAAGAAAAACTTGGTCTTAGTCACAATGTTGGAGGATAGAGGCTATGATGTTGTTTTCAGTGATGGAAAAGCTTTCCTGCAACATAAAAAAGTGGGTCAAGTCAAGAAGATAGGGATTCGAGTTAAGAATCTCTAAAAGCTGGAGGTAGATGGTTGCTTGGCCATGATGGGCAAGGTAGAAAAAGTGGTGAGCCAGGATGAGGGCGAATTATGGAACAGGAGTTTGGGCCATATTCATCATGGATCCTTGAAAATATGTTGGACTTCCAATGGGAACACTTGTTCAGTTAGATCAGTGAAAGGGTTGCACCATAGGGAAGTATTTAAAGACCACCTTTCATGAAAAGGAGAACCTTGCTTCGGTGATCCTGGAGAGAATTCACACAGACATGTGTGGACCATTCTTAGTTTCTTCAACAACAAAACATAAGTATTATGTTATTTTTGTTGATGAATTTTCTCGTAAATGCTGGATCTTCTTCATGTAGAAGAAGGATCAAACATTCTCAAAGTTCTGTGAGTTTAAAGCATTGGTGGTGAAAGAGTCGGGGAAGCAATTGAGGGCTCTCAGGAGTGATAATGGTGGAAAATACATCTCTAACGAATTCAAAGACTTCTGTAGAAAAGAAGGAATTCGAAGAGAACTCATAGAGCCTCATTGTTGTAGGTGAATCCCCCTGTGGACAAGTGGATTCCCTCTTGGTCTCTAGACTCCTAAGGCCAAGAAAGAAAGTGCTTAACATGGACACTGACTTCCTTTTAGATCTAATCAAGCTAATGAATGAAAGAGAAGGAGAAAGATATGTACCTTATGAACGACGTTTGTCCTTTCAAAGTCCTGACTAAGCTTCAATCCTGAGTTCCCTAATAGGTCTTGTAGGACAAACAAAGATACAATGGACTTCCTACTCTACTGAGATTAGCTCAATCATAGATCCATCTACTGCAGACAAACTTATATGGAACAAGCATAAGTTTGAAAGAAACAGGCCAAGCATTGATTATTAATGAGAACGAGTAAAAGTACTTACAATCCTTTGAATGAAGGTGCAATAGCTTCTTCCAGTTCTCCTTGTCCAACCCCTTTGCTCAATCAATCTTCACTGATTTCTTTGATGACATCTCACTCATGAGATCATAAGTTTGATGTAATTCTCAATCTCCATTGTCTGTCAATACCACTTCTAGGATCATAAGTTTGGTATCAAACTCTGGTCTCTACTATGTGTTTCACCATGAGAAGGCCTCCTTATATAACCTTGGAGGGGTCCAACCACTTGAGAGATCTTTTGGATGAGTTGAGGATTCCTCTCCTTCAGTTGAGTATCTCCCCTAAGATCATGCCTTGACCATCTATTAAAATCCAACTACCTTCAAGAATTGAGGGATTCTTCCCTGATTTGCCTCAACAAACCCAAAATTTTCTCAGAAAAGGGGTAGTGCTCCCCCATAAGGGTGCACAGGGCACTCAAAAACTCCCCCAAAGAGGCTTAGGGAGAGCCAACACTCCTTGCCAATGGGTAGGGTAGTGCTCCTCTCCAAAATTCAGTTTTTGAGTGTTTTTTCCATGGAAAAAGGTTTGTACTCCCTGTCAAGTGACTTATCTTCTTCAAAACTAGTCTTTTGGGTGTCTTAAGTGTCGTTGTGATGTCGTTAGAGTCACAACATAGGAAATGTGGTAGTATGAGGTTTTTGACATTTGTAACACTTATAGTCAAGATGCGACACTTGAAGATAAGATGCAACACTTACAACACTCATAATGATGACACTTGCAACACTATCAAAGTGAGTAATTTTGAGGTGTAATAGATTCCCCCCCAAAGTATGAAGTTAGAAGACGATGATGATTGAAGTACTTTGTAGACTTTTTCGAGCAAGGGTATGGACACAGAGAAACCAGAAAAAGCTGCACACAACCATCAAACAAATATTATGACATGTTTCAAAACCCAGGGCAAGCATACCTATGCTTGAGTGATAAAGACTTTTTAAGTATGGCCGCCATAAAATACACTATGGATCCATAATTATATTGAAAAAAGGTATAGACACTGAAGATACAATGTGGATCTATACTCCTATGACCTGAACTGATCGTAGCCATGAAGAATACACAGTGGATCTACAAGATGACACGACATAGCCATGACCAATACAAAGTGGATCTATGTAACAGTATATGTGTCATAGTTCAAAAGAACTCCTTCGCAACCTAGGAAAAGTATGCATAAGAGTGATAACTCAACCTAGTGTCTTCTTACCGATCCCGATGTAGTACGAATCTAACCATGTGAATATATGTCTCGATGTCGAACATGGCAGAAACCACTTGATTACCAGTCAATGATGTAAACTGTTAACAAGTGCGAGGGAGATCACCATTGATGTCAATGATTCCCAAGGTACTCTAGTACATACCAACGAATGTGAATGAATGAGCTGAATCCAAACATCTATGGAATCATACGATCAGGGGTCAATGATGTAAACCCATTGTCAGACACAAGGAGGCTTGCCATTGAGGCATGCAGGTCCTAAGGTACTAACTGGTTTCTAAGTCTGAGTCCTTGGATAATGTGATGTAGTCAGCAGGAACAGACTCGTCGAGGGAGGGCCTTGATGTATCCCCCATCAACGACATGAAACTGACATAGAGATTTAATTGGTAGATCAAATGAACATGGACTGACATGTGTATTGAAACAAGATATTTGTGATGGCTGCCTCTCAAGGCAGATACTTCCCTTGAACACTGAGGCACGACAACAGAAACATGACATGGACCAAATATTGATGATGCAGTGGATGCTATGACTTTCATCAGGTGACCCAAAGGAGTAAAAGAAACTCAAAGGATTTGCTCAGTGCAGAGGTTCAATAGATTAAAATGTGTGCAAAGGCAAAGTGTTGTGTTCAAGGGCGACCATAAGAATTACTGATAGTGTTCTCAAAAAATTGCTTGGCTTGCTTCTTTCAATTTTTCCCCCATCCAGATAGATGAGTACCTCTTTTTAATTTAAAGAAGAGCTCGAGGAGCGTAACACATGCTCGATGTGACTCACCTTTGGTAAGTCCCTCTTCCTTTGTTTAGTGAATTGTAGGAAGTAAGGGTTTGGTCCTGTATGGGCCCTTCAATGTATGATTGTTTAAAAAGTCCAGAGAAGGTAAAATTGGTGGTTTTTCATATTTAGAGAGTCTGAAAACAACTTAAAGAAGACTCCAATGTTGTCCTTTTTCGTAATGTTAGTATCGCGAGGCCGAAAAAGAGATAAATTATCACTCGAAAGACGCCCTTTCAAACCTTTTAATGAGTGGGAAAGGAAGAAATATCACTCGACGATATTTTCATGTTTAGAGAGTCTGAAAAGAGCTCAAAAACGACTCCAAGGGGTTCCTTTTTTGTATATCCATGCAGGTCCAAAAAAGAGATAAAAGTTTACCTGGTTGCATTCTCATGTATTTTACAAGCACGAGAAAGAAAAAAGACTAAGCTCGGTATGCCCCCATCTTGAAAGCTATTGGATTAACTCCATAATGATCATCAAAGGATAGAGACATGCCCCCCAAGCTTCAATTCATTCACTGACTTTGAGGTTGTCACCAATTTCTCTACTAGATGGAGAAAAAGGATAAGAGTGGATGAAAAGAAGGTTCAAGAGAGGTGACTGTTTCATTTTTTAATGAGCTTGACATAGAAAAATAACTATGCTCAGGGTTCTGGGTTTAGTCCCCATATTGTTGTTTCATTTTTTATCGAGCTTGCTACAGAGAGGAAAACTATTCTCAAAGCTTATGTTTCATTTTTTAATGAGATTGCTACAGAAAAGAGAAACTATGCTCGTGACCTCTGTTTCATTTTTTAACGAGCTTGCCACAGAGAGAAAAAATATTCTCATTAAATCTTCTTAATCATGGCTTCCAAGAGAATAATGCTCTGGAAGGACACCAAGTCAAGGGAAAAAACTCGATCATGGCTTCCAAGAGATCTTCACTGGATGGAAGAAAAGCACTCTAGAAGGAACACATGTCGAGGGCCGCGACAAGGGTAAGGAGATCAGGCTCCAATAGCCCTACCGAAGAGATCACCATGTCAACTACCGAATCCAAATCGTCGAAAGTTGAAGTCATGGGAGAAAACGCCACATAATTAACATGTGGCGGGGGCAATACTGTCTGCATATAAGAAACATTTAGGGAGGTAATCCAGTCATGATCGATGAATGAAAGTTTATCAATAGTCACAACTCTTCCATCATGAGGGAAAGATATCACATGAAAAAGAGTGGACACAATAGCTTTCATGGAATAGACATAATCCCACCCAAGGATTTAAGAGAAATCCAAGGGGTCTCGGACTACCATGAAATTAATAAAGACAGTTTTCCCTCCCAAAGTTACCGGAAACTGAGGAAGGGTCCCTAAAGGTTGACTAGTTCTTCTGTTAAAAGCTAACAAATTATGTGTAATCGGCGCAAGATGAGGACAACCCTAAGCATGCCAAGAAACAAAGGACAAAATACTAATGGACGCACCTTCATCTATTATCGTTTGAGGAACGTCCCAACCACAAACCTGTACTGTAATATGGAAAGGAATGTGAGAGGGAAGACGAGGTCCAGTTAGCACAACCTAATAAAAAAGGATGGCCTCATTGCTTGGAGGGGGTTTCACGGGAGAATGAGGAATGCTCCCCAACACGGTAGATTTTGTATCAACGAGAAAAAATTGGGAAGTATCGGGTTTACTCTCTAGAGGGAGAGTATGATCGAATGACGATGGGATCAAATCGACCACATAGGCACTCTTCATAGGAAGAGTGGGATTGATCGATGATGGGATCAGATCAACCACACAAGAACTCTTCAGAGGAAGGGTGGGATTGACCGAGGAAGGGACTGGATCAACCACTTTAGCACTCATCAAAGGAGGAGTGGGATTGACCGATGAAAGAACTAGATTGACCACTTGGGTTTCATTATCCAAGGGGATAATGGGGTCGACGGGTGGAAATGGATCAACTTCTTTGGTGTCACTCTCTAATGGGAGAGTGGGGTCGATCGAGGATGAAAATGGATCGACTACTTGGGTTACACTCTTTTGATGAAGAGTAGGGTTGATCAATGATGGAACCAGATTAGCTACTTTGGTGAGTGATTCAATTGAGGATGAAACTATATTGACCACCTAATCAACCGGATTGACTGGATATGGAATTGGATTGACCAGTCCATCAACTAATGATGGGTTGGGGGAAATATTACCATAACCTTTTGGAAGTTGATGTTTTTCCAAAAGAGAAGAAGCCTCGTCCATACAAGGACAAAGGTGAGAATAATGATCACCTTTGCATAACATGCAAGGGAATTTGACAATTGTCTTATTCTTACCAACCTTAGTTTCACTAGTTGACAGGGTATCACTGACATGACCAGTAGAGGTCGATGACGTGGAGGACCAAATTTCTAAGACCTTGGGACTACCAGGGAAATCCCTTAGAAAGTGGTCACCCTTACAAAGACTGCAAGGGAATTTGGGTTTCAGATTCTTCATTTTAATCTTGTTGACCTCATCAACACTCCCAGTACTATTAACAATAACTAGTTGCCTGGATCCAACATCTGATGTTGTTGGAGCCTTGGTCCTTTTCAGTCTCTTCTTCTTCTTCTCTTTCTATTTCTTCTTCTAATCAACCTGGCTACTTTCTTTAGAGATTTAACTATGCGAAGAAGGAGACTTAATGGGCGAAGAAGGTGAAAAGTCGACGTGAGGTTGATGTGTGGGTGGTGTACTGACATCTAAATTATTAGGTGCAGTTGAAACATTGGGAGGATTCAAGATCACCAAAGTGGGGAACAACCAGACCGGTAATCCGATGGTGAGTTATGGAAGACTCAGTGTGGCAATGTATGGAGGACCAAAGTTTCCTAATGAAGGAAAGGTATAAGGTTCCCCAAGAGAAGGGGTTCCTCCATTGGTACTCTCAGGATTTGATGCCATTAATATTGACTCGACCTAAGGTCCACTAAGTAACACAACCAACACACACTATGAATCTGAGAAGCAAACAATCAAACAAAACCTTCCCACAATGAAACCACTAGTTGGTGATGAAATCCAACATCGCGAGATCAAAATAGGAAGAGGCAGGGGTAGATCGGGTGGATCAGTTACGTTGGAAACTTGCTTAATGAACTTATGCCTTGGTGCAAGATTCCATGTAGTAATTGTGTATTTACCCTCCAAGGAGCCCGAGTGAGTTTGACCAACGTTTGTTCCAGGTATAGTGAGACTTCCCTTCACCGTCACCTTGTGTGAGACCCTAAATATTATGGCTACTATGGTCACCAATTCACAGTCAGCCGCTGGGAGGGTACATTCTACAGTCTGATCCAAACATATGGGAAGGATAACAAGTTTGAAATCAACTTGAGAGGCTCCCACACATAATTGTGGGTATACCCTCAAGTGACCCCCAATATACGATCTGACCTCTACAAACAGTTGAACCACAGAGGGATAATCTCCATAACTCACTTGAATGCGACCTCGTGCATAACCTCTGTGTGAGAGGGGGATCCCAGAAATCCTATATGACAATTGGATTTTCTCTCCCTATCACAAGATGCTAAGTTTGTTTGATAGCTTTGGAAAGTTATCCTTTCAACCTATTCCAAAGCCCTACACTTTAAACTAATGTAGGTTTTCTAACAAAGTTGTAAAGAGTCTGATAAATTTTAGTTAAGCGTTGATTTTAGTGTCTGTTTTTTACTTAGAGGTGTATGAGAGTGAAGACTGATGATATTTTGACTCAATTCCCAAAACATGCATAAGAAATGATAGGAAATCTTTTCTTTCAATGAATGTCTAATTAAGGGAAGGAGAAGGATTTTCCTTTCACTTTCAAACACTAATATGAAATGACCTCATGCAATAGTCCTCAATAAGGAATCCAATTCAATGCTAAAATATTTTTATGTGACTGATAACTAGTAGATGTAAATCTTCCTATGCTAACCGGACTTCAAGAGTTGTGAGATTTAAGCAATCTCGAAGCAAACTTCACATAAACCGAAAGACACCCTTGTTGTGATCAAACAAGAAACAGAAAGCCAAAAACTCAAAAGGAAGGAGAAAGAGCTTGGACAAGATGACTCAAATATCAGAAATAAAAGTACAAAAGACCTTTGAAACTCCTTACTAAGTTTTCACTAATTCAGATAAACGAGAAGAAAATGACAAATTGACTCCAAATCGTGAAGGACAAATTGCAAAGTAAGGAAAAATGTCAAAAAATCTAAACAAAAGAGGATGAATTCTCGTAAATAAGGTGTTTGAAAGCCAATACCAAGATGAACTGAGAGTTTGAGACCCTGAGCAAGTGCAAAGGCAAAAAACTGAACCCAAAAAATTGAAAAACTAGAGGGTTTTTCACTAAAAATGGGATAGCGCTCTGGTGTAAGGGGTACCAGAGAGCTCCAACACTATTTGTAAGACCACCAGGGAGTGTTGGCACTCTTCTAACAAGGATAGGTGAGCGCTCTGCTACAAAAACTCGGAAAAGTTCCCAGAAACTCAAAAATTCAAGAAAATTCAGTTAATCAGGGTGATCATGATGACATAAAGAAGCAATCATACCAATATAAGAATAAAAAAAGACAATATGGAGAATATCAAATCAGTGGGAAAAGGGACAAAACAAGATCTGGGAATGGAAACCAAAATCATTATCTCCTCCCTATTGGAGTCGCCAATTTCTATTGTAGGTGAATCCCCCTATAGACAAGTGGATTCCCTCTTGGTCTCTAAACTCCTAAGGCCAAGATAGAAAATGCTTAACATGGACACTGACTTCCTTTTAGATCTAATCAAGCTAATGAATGAAAGAGAATTAAAAATATATGTACCTTATGAACGATGTTTGTCCTTGCAAAGTCCTGGTTGAGCTTTGATCCTGAGCTCCCTGATAGGTCCTGTAGGACAAACAAAGATACAATGGACTTCCTACTCTACTAATATTAGCTCAATAATAGATCCATCTAATGCGGAAAAAATCACATGGAACAAGCATAGGTTTGAAAGAAACAGGGCAAGCATTGATTATTAATGAGAATGAGTAAAAGTACTTACAATCCTTTGAATGAAGGTGCAGAAGCTTCTTCCAGTTCTCCTTGTCCAACCCCTTTTCTCAATCAATCTCCACTGATTTCTTTGATGAAATCTCACTCATGAGATCATAAGTTTGATGTAATTCTCAATCTCCATTATCTGTCAATACCACTTATAGGATCATAAGTTTGGTATCAAACTCTAGTCTTTATTCTGTGTTTCACCATGAGAAGGCCTCCTTATATAACCTTGGAGGGGTCCAACCACTTGAGAGATATTTTGGATGAGTTGAGGATTCCTCTCCTCCAGTTGAGGATCTCCCCTAAGATCATGCCTTGACCATCTCTTCGAATCCAACTACCTTCAGGAATTGAGAGATTCTTCCCTGATTTGCCTCAACAAACCCAAAATTTTCTCAGAAAAGGGGTAGATCTCCCCCATAAGGGTGCAAAGGGTTCTCAAACACTCCCCCAAAGAGGCTTAGGGAGAGACAACACTCCTTGATAGTGGGTAGGGGAGCGATCCTCTCCAAAATTCATTTTTTGAGTGTTTTTTCCATGGAAAAAGGTTTGTACTCCCTGTCAAGTGACTTCTCTTCTTCAAAACTAGTTTTTGGGGTGTCTTAAGTGTCTTTGTGATGTCGTTAGAGGCACGACATAGGCAATATGGCAGTATGATGTTTTTGACACTTGCAACACTTATAGTCAAGTTGCGACACTTGTAGACAAGATGTGACACTTACAACACTTGTAATGACGACACTTGCGACACTATCAAAGTGAGTAATTTTGAGGTGTAACACTCATAACCCACAACAAAATGGGTTTGCGGAGAGGAATAACAGAACAATCGTGGGTGTAGAATGAGCGATGTTGCATGATCAGGGCTTACTAATGCATTTGTGGGCGGAAGCATGAAAAACTGCGGTTTATGTGCAAAACTGTTGTCCTCATAGAGTACTTGGCATGAGTACACCTGAAGAAGATTTCACTAGTAAGAAGCCTGATGTTTCTCATTTTAATATTTTTGGCTCATCTATTTATGTGCATGTGACCAAGAATGACAGGAAGAAGCTAGAGCTAACTGCTGAAGTTGGAATATTTGTGGGGTACACAGAAAGACCACATAATTATCATGTGTATTTTCCTAATAGTAAGATGGTTGTTATGCGACAGGATATAAAATTCGATGAGGGGAAAGCCATGCGGTTGTCGCTTGAGAGGGAGCTAGACTTGCATGCAGAGGAGGAATTGTTGGTTCCCAAAGATGAGTCTCAAGATGTGGATCATCCACATGAGGAGGTTCATGGAGTGGAGGAAACCACTCATGCAGAGCCCTCCATCAAAAATAGAAGAAAGCGCACCACGGAAGATGATAGATTGAGACTAGTTGTTGCAAAGAATGTAGGAGCCCCTACTTCACAGCGCAGACATAGATAGTCTCCTGATCGATTTACTAGATACATGGCTCTCATGAGAAAATTTATTGTGACTGATCCATCTTCCTTTCAGGAAGTAGTGTAGGATCCCACTTGGTTTGATGCTATGGTGGAGGAATATGAATCCATTGTAAAAAACAGTGCATGGGAAATTGTCCCAGGACCGATCGACAAATCAGTGGTAGGTTCAATATGGATCTACAAGGTAAAGCAAGTTATTGATCGGAGTGTGGAGAAATACAAGGCCAGGTTTGTGTCTCAAGGCTTCTCACAGATCAAGGTGATAGATTATGATGAGACCTTTGCACCTATTGCAAGGTACTCTTCCATCATATCCATCTTTACACTCTCAGTGCAGATGGGCTGGCGCATTCATCAGATGGATGTAAAAACTATGTTTCTCAATGGGATCATTGAGGAAGAATTATACATTGAGTAGCCAGAAGGTTTTGAGACCTTTGACAGGGAGTCTCATGTGTGCATACTCATAAGAGCATTGTATGGGATGAAGCAAGCACCCCATGCTTGGTACACTCAAATAGACAACTATTTCACTTGACTCGGATTCACCAAATGTGAAGCGGGTGAAAACCTATACCAAATTGTGGTGGAGGGTAAGATTTTAATCATTTTTCTTTATGTTGATGATTTAATACTGACTGGTGATGAGCAGATGATACACTCATGCAAGTAGGACCTTGCAAAGGAGTTTAAGATGAAGGATTTGGGCCTCCTTCATTATTTCCTTGGATTGGAAATATGGCAGTGAAATGGTGAAATTTGTGTGTCTCAAGCAAAGTATGCAAGGGAGATACTGGGTAAGTTTCACATGGAGGGATACAAACCCATGGATACTCCTCTTCCAGAAAACTGGAGGAAAGAGGATGCTACTTCTGGAGAGGTAGTGGATGCTACTGTCTATCGACAGTTAGTGGGTTTGCTAATGTATCTAGTGAACACGAGACTGAACATTTGCTATGCGGTTAACCAGCTGAGTCAAGCAATGGTTAAGCCTACCAAGTTCTTTTGGAAGGCAGGTAAGAATGTCCTGAGATACCTGAGGGGGCACATTTGATTATGGCTTATGGTACAGACCTAAGGATGAGATGAAGTTGCATGGCTTCACAGATGAATATTGGGTGGGCAACCCAACAGACAGAAAGAGCACATTAGGGGAGATTTTTAGTATCAGATCTACAACTGTCTCTTGGTACAGTAGGAAG
This sequence comes from Picea engelmannii, assembly GCA_009831015.1. Taxonomy (NCBI): domain Eukaryota; kingdom Viridiplantae; phylum Streptophyta; class Pinopsida; order Pinales; family Pinaceae; genus Picea; species Picea engelmannii. The sequence continues at coordinate 613,784 of ML776941.1, forward strand.
CAGAGATTTGTGGCACTCAGTTAAGCGGAAGTGGAATACATGGCAGTGAGTCAAGATGCATGTGAGGCTATCTGGATGACAAAGATCTTGGTTGGTTTGTTTGGTTCTCATTTAGATCCAACATTGATTCATTGTGATAATCAGAGTTGCATTAAACTCTCGATTAATCCTTTTTTTCATGATATATCTACGAATATGGATATCCGATACCATCATCTCAGAGATTGTGTGCAGTGAAAGATCATGTTGCTTTAGTACATTCCTACGGAAGATCGGGATGCAGACATTCTGACGAAGGCGCTCACCAGGAGAAAATTTGAATACCATAGAGACAAGATTGGGGTGAAGGATAATCCCTGTCTTGTTGATAGGGAGTGTTGAAAAGTCAACAAGAAATGCGTGTCTAATTTATTTTTTCCCTTAAATAAATTGGACAATAAATATTAATCTATTATCTCATAATTACTTGAAAATATTTAACTGAAATGGAAAATCAGTTAGCTATAGGAAATTTGAATTCAAAGGTTGACTGGTGGGACATGCAAGTCGAATTAGTTGTAACTGAGTGATTTGAAGTTGTAAAAGAGTTGGATGTGTAGTTATGTGAGTTGTGAAGTAGTTTAACTCAATTAAGTGAGTTAAGCTCAGTTGTACTAGTTGTAATTGAACTTACACTAGTGAGAGATTAGTGAATTAATTATTAATTAATTCACAATCAGTGATCTCACATGCAACTGAAGATTTACCACTATTAACTACATGCATGTCAGATCCAGTGGAGACCTAGTTGAGATAACAGTTGAAAGGGATAGTTTGACCATCAATTATGACATTAGTGAGTGCACCCATGCAACCACACACACATTGGATGTGCCCATGAGGAATGTGCAGCCTAGGCAAGACATATTCATTCATTGCAGGGATTGTGCAGAGGAGGCAGGTTGTCTGGAGGCAGTAAATTGGCACATGCATTTGCCAATTTTTGTATGACAGTGTGAGATAATTGTATATTGTATTGAGAGCTCTTGGATTAGAGTTTTGTATGATATTGTTTCATGATCCATGATATATACATAATATATGATAGTGGTGTTTTTAGCTTTATGCTTTCCCGGTAAAACATTTGTGTTATGTGTGATTGATTTTTCTTCTTGATATTGCAATTGGCGATCATGTTTAAATTCCACAAGAATTTTAGTAGAAGAGATTATGTATTTAACAGTGGCATATAATTGTTAGATCAGGAGAATCTAGGAAATACATAATTTGTATAAAAATTTCTACAATCATTATCAGGAAAATCATCTCCTACATTTGGTTCGACTTCTTCAAGTTAGCCATCTAACACATCGTCGATATCATCTTCATCCAGAACATTGTCTAGAAAAACTCCTTGAACTTCAACGAAGTATTCATCTGACACATGAACTAACTACTCCTCTACATCATCTTATTCTTCAATGTCATCTTCTTCTTCTACATTATACTTTATCGACCTTCCTCTTGGTTCATATCCAACAATATATGACTAACCCCCTCTATGTGGAACCTCTAAGTAAAATAATTGTTTGCATTGGCTTGGAAGAACATAGGGATCTGATCCTGGCTCAACATTATGTGTATTAACCATGGTAAATCCATTAACATGTTGATTAAAAGTTATATCAAGATCACATTCATTCATTCATATCTTGTACCATTTGACGTTGAACATAACTAATTTGAAGGATTTAAGGTAACACTCAAGTATATCATCCAAAAACCCATAGTATAGATTTTCAGAGACTTTTGGATGTCTGTCACTTCTAGAGGAAACATTAGTAGCCTGAAATACTACAGTTATCCCACTATCAGAAGTTTTATTCTTTTCATCCAACTTTTTCATGCAAAATTTGCGGCCATTGCACCACATAGCCTTGTGGTGTTTCAACTGAAATATGCCAGACACAAAAAAATGCATTTTCAATTGATAAACATATTTATACTTGGAAATTATGAAAATTAATAAAAAAAGCACACCATATACATCAATATAATATTCAAATAAACTAAATAGTATGGGTGAATATGATTTTCTATTTATCTTTTAAACCATATGTTAAATCAATTTTCCTCTATGTAATATTGGTATCTCCTTTACATTCGTCTTTTGTGACCAATGTAGCCACACCATACCATGATAACCTACCATTATTATATTGTCTAGATCATTCAATCCATACCTTCATCCAATCAAGATTTCATGCAATGTATAAATGTATTGCATCCCACTCTCAAACAACTGTATTAAAATAAAACAATTCACATATAATAAGTTACCATTGTAAACCTTCATAATAATGGATTATGCAGGAAAACTAAAAATTAAATAATTATAATATACATAAAAACAAAAATTCAAATGTATTATAAATCCCCACCATCTACTCACATGTCACTTTCCTCATTCTACCTTTCTCCAATAGGTGCTCCCCTTCAAATTTGTTGATGGAGTTGACATCCCAAATGTGATCCACATTATTACTTGCAGTTATTTTAGGAATATATTAAGTAATATAAACCATGGTTTGATATATCATATATCCCTCTAACATAGAACCCTCAGGATGTGCTCTTTGTCCAACAAAATCCTTCAATGATTTCAAGTTCCTCTCAACCATCCACATTGACCTTATGTGTACAGTTCCACACTTTTCAATCTCCTCAACTTGTTGTATGAGGTAGTGTTCTGGTGCATTGAAAAATTTCATAGGTAGATATTTTTTCATTTCACACATTAGACAATGATTTTGTCTCCTCCAATACTTTATGTATTCTTTATATATTTCTTTATAAGACAACCATCTACAAATGATGCAAGCAAATCACAAGTTTCGACAAAAAAGTATATTGTACTACATTACAAGTAAAACACATGCAGTTAAATATAATTTGTACAACGAATTGAAAAAATTACACTTTGGATATAAATCACCACTTACCTCATGTATTTTCCAAGATCATATATAACTTGTTTAACATTGTTGTCAAAGTTGTCTGGGAGAGATAGAGGTATAACACACTGTAACAAAAAAAAAATCATTATTTATTCCCAAATTAGTAGAAAACAACACTAATAAGATATTTCACCAATACAGAAATATATACACCAAAATAATTACCTTAATCATGGTATTCTAATCATGAATTTTTACCCCACCTAATTCACCTTTCTTTGTTAGGATATTCTTTATGTTTGAAGAAAATCCAATGGGAAATTTTATTTTTCAATAACCTATTTTACATCCTGCTTTGTTTCTTTGTCAATAACCATGGAAGGGCTCTTATATTTTGGTCTCCATAGCTATTTGAATGAATCACACTTTTCATTGCATGATTGGCCTCCTTAATGTCATGACAAATCTTGACAATTTTTTCTTTGTCATTCCTTCCATCTAAGGTTATCCATAACATTTCTGCTACATTCTTCCCTATATGCATTGTATCAAAAAAATGAACACTTTATAGGTGGTCACAGTAGGGAATCCTACTAATTTGTATGGGATAACTTTTCATTCCTCATGAAAGTTCCCCATTATTAATGCCTTCATGACGACCTTCAAGGTGAAGAATACAAATTAAATATATTACAACAATACTTGTCAATTAGTACAATGAACAAAATGCAATAAAAATATAAAATATTCCAAACATTTCATGTATGATACATAGACTGTTTGATCCATAACTTGTTGATTTCTATTATATTGCAACTTCCATATATGAGGTGTCATTCGGTACTTCGATACCTATGGGTTTTAGAGAGGAATTTCTTATAATCATCAAACACCTCATTTCCTAAACTTCTTTAACGATGATATTTAATCTTAGGACCACAAACTAGACATGCAAATTTACTCTTTGTTTGAAGACCTACAAGAGATGGATTAAATTTGATATCAATTATTCAAAGTATGTTTAATGAAGGGATTATATAAAAAACATTCATGATATTAAATTCATAAAATTAATCACTATTAAAGTGCAGTGTAACGTTATAACATAGCACATAAATGTGTTATCCCTGGGGCATCATGAATTGTCCATACAAGCATTGCATGGAATTGAAATTCTCTTTGCGCACCTACTGGTCTAGAGATATCATAGATAGTGATTCCATTCCATAACTCTAGTAACTCGTTGATAAGAGGCTCGATATACAAATTCATACCTTTGACTTGATACTTACCTAATTGATTGAACATACATTACATAATACTACATATTTGAGTAAATAAAAAAATATCAAACATAATTGAACATATATGAGTAAACAAAAAAGTATAAGACATAATTATGAAACAAACAAGACAAATGAGATGCTACCATGTTAAAAACAATTATTATAAACAAATATATGGAACAATAATTTCCAACATTATGTGCTCCCTCTTTATTGACATCCATGGAGGAATGTTATTGTTGATAAAATAAAATAGGCCACACCAAGTAAGTAGATTTGAGCTCTCCAAATGGATTGACATCATCATATGCCAATGAAAGCCTAAGATTATGAGGTTCGCCTTTAAAATGTGTCCATATTTTCTCTATATTATTAAATGCAGATCCATTTGCAGGAATTCAAAGAACACAATCTTTAATTTTTTACTTTGCATGGTAATCCATAAACTCTGCTATGCTCTTGCACCTGAACAATCGCCGCAAATGTGGAATTATGGGAATATAACGAAGAACCTTGCAAGGCACCTTTTTTGTTACTTGATCAGTTCATTATCTACTAATTTTACATTTTGGGCATTCTTCTTTTGACACTTGTTCTCCATAATATAGAATATGATCATCAGGATATACATGATAGCTTGATACTCCATTCCAATATATTTCATAATGGAATGTAAATCTTGGTATCTGCAACATAAAACATTTAACGGTGGTAACAAAAATTCACCTAACAATCTACAACATAAAAAATAAATACTGCTTAATGTAATTAATATTAATTGTACATGTTGCATCAAAAGTTTATAGATGATCAACTAAAAATAAAATTATAGAGGAAAAAATAAAACATTTATCATCATTTACTAAATGTGACAAAATATATTACTCACATTAGAAGGTGTGTGACATGAGTGTTTCAAAAACCATTCATAAACTTTAAGTTTGCTAGTAGCAATATAGTAGAGAGAATACTTGTTTTTGGAGCCTTCATAAATAGGTTGTGTTTCCTTCTCAAGTACATGTATATAAAAAACACCATCAATTTGGTCGTCATCGTCATCCATTCCAACATTATTAAATGTCTCCTGGATCAATATATTTGTCCCATCTTCTTCAAGTGTGTTATTAGCATCATCATCTTATTACATAGGATCATTAATTTGATCTTCAATACTCGGTCCATGTTCTTGAACAAGCACTTGTACAACCACGTCTTCCTCCATGGACAATTCTCTAGGGAGTCGTTCCTTTATAATTATAAACAATCAAGTAATATTAGTGTATATAACAAATATTAAAACGATACAAATTTTTACAAATATAATATAGGAAAACAAAGACAAAGACAGTTTAGGTGAGAGTGAGAAACAAAGACAAAAAATCAATGATGAAGCTTGTGTAATTTATCAAGATGTTTATGAATATGTTGAAACAAATATAAGAAAATTGTTACTTTTCTTGAAATATTATAGAAAGAGAGACACTTTGTGAAATATATAGTCACAACCAACAAAAACAACATATTCTTATTTCTCCTTCATCATTATGTCATATTCTTTCTTGATTTCACTTGGATACCACAAGTGTTAAGTGGATGGAAACTTCCCCTGGCCCAACTTGAAGACCACAGTTTAATTTATAAGGGGTTGAGAGCTTAGGGATTAGGGGTTAACGCATTAGTGATCCAAGGGTTAGGGGTTAGGGTTTAATCTGGGGTAATTGGGGGTTAGGGATAGGGGTACATAATGGTTTAGGGGTTTATTGATGGAATATCCAACAATACTGAGGGGGGGTAAATCAGTATTACCTACTTTTTATTTTTAACTTCATCCATATTAAGAACACATATTAATTATTCATTTAAGAAATATATGATGAACAAAAAATGTTATGAACACAAGACTTTATTGTGGAACCCAACAGGGAAAACCACCAACTCTTTTCTCATTAATAAAAGTTCTTTTACAAAACTATTTTCAAGCTACAACTTGATGGAGAGACATTCCCCAAGTTTCTTCAGCTACAACTGAAGGGATGCTGCCACACCCCATTTACCAGCTACAAATGGAAGGATGCACCCACACCCTCATTCACTAGCACCAACTGGTAGGAGGCTTTGACCCCCTGTTTAGTCAGCCACAACTGACGAGGAAGCACCAACTCCCTATGTTCACCAGCACCAACTGGTAGGAGGCTTCGACCCTCTGTTTACTCAGCTACAACTGACAAGGAAGCACCAACTCCACTGTAGGATCCAACCTGCCCTTGCACCACCCAACCACCCTTATTTTATAATGCAATACAATCTCTTTTGTACTTCACCGAATTTGACTCATGCAGCCATTGTTGTAATTTCTACTTGTCTGCTGCAACCTTTGCTTGTATGGTCTTCTGTATCAAGTACTCAATTGCATAATTGCTACTCTATCTTCTTATGTTCTTGATATTTAATAAGACATTGACATGAACCTTAGAACGAACATTTCTTCATCTTGGAATCTGCTCCTATTTTAGATATTCTAATATGAACCACAGAGACACAATCTTCTCACCACTTTTTCTCGTTTATATAATCTTCAAACTGGTGTGAAATTTAAAACATCATGTCCCTTTATTTGAACCATTGTACCTCTTCATTTAAAATGATAATCTAAACTTTAATTAATATCATTTTTCCTTTTTATTCTTTATGCATATTTTCATGATTTATTCTCTTTTAATCATGATTGTGTATCGGTTCATTTTTTGTCATGAGTTGATCACATACATGGATCGACTCATTAGATTGTACTCATGTTTTTGTTGCATTCTTGGTTCACCAATAGACCTTATTCGATCATATATCGATTCTCTGTATTGTTATGGTGTAACTCCCTATTGAATGAAATATGTATGAGGCACTCCCTTCAAACCATTTTCATATGACCAATGGCGCAGAACCACAAGCTTTACCAACTATAGAGACATATTATCATTTCCTTTAAAAACTCTTTATAGCATATAACCAACAGCGGTGACCTCACGTTAGGAGAGTCGAGTTCTTGAGAATTTATCATTCCAATGGTCACGATTCAATCTCCTGATGAGATGGACAGCTGACGTAATTTCAACTCTTTGTGGTTTCCATCATGTCAAATCTCCGAAGATGTCAATCTACTGACGTGTGTCCCTTTTGCAATTTCGGCGTTCGGAACTTCGACGATATTAAAGTGTTTTCTTGCTATGAAAAACTCTCGGAGTGAATTAAGTTTCTTACGTCACTTGTTGATGTGTCATAAGATGAGTAGGTTCCACATGTCACTCTGATTCATGATTTGCACCTTCCAGAAATGTTGAATCAACTTGACACTTGTCAATGTCTGATTGTGCCACGTGTCCTTGCTGACATAGATTGCTGATGTGGTCTTTCATAGTTTCTTGTTGACATCGAGTTAGATATCCCTATGTGACACATGTTCATATCCTTGATCTAATGGTTAGGATAGTATCCAAAAGGTATCTCAGATCGATGTCCTGAGATCTATCTGTGATTCAACGGTCCAGATTTCATCGAAACTTCTCTTTTCGCAATTTTTTGTATCGGGACTTTGTATGTGAGTCTCCCCTATTCTCCCGACCTCTGAAATCCTGACAGGGTCTTAGAGCTTGCTAGCACCTACCTGAACCTTCATCAATGTGACCACCAGTTGTGACCATGGGCCAAGCCAAAGCAGTGTTTTGTTATTTAGCATATCGTGAAATCCTGATATGAGTTGCTTCTCTCGAAACTTGTGAAACTCTTAAATTCTTCATATCAGATCAATGGTACATAGCCTCGGTGATCTGACAGATGATGGGTATTCAGTTATCGGAACTCATAGCCTCTTTACCTCGCTTATCCTATCCTTCCACTCAAAAGTGATCCAACGATCCAGAATGACTTCGCGAAAACGTAACTTCACAAGTCCAGTTCCTGTCTGATCGATGACTCAGATTAGTCCTTGATCCAATGGTATAGATCGAATTACGAGTTCGCGTTTTGGGATTTTTGGAAGCATCTTGCTCCATTCTCCCAACTCACAATTTTTGATTTCCCGATTTCCTTCCCACGAAAGGAATGAATGTCGGGGCTTATCCTCTTGACAGTTATGCTGGATCAAACGGCCTACGGAAATTATTTCCTGTCCTCTCGAGCGATCTCTATCATCCATCGAGATTATTGATGGATCCTTGCTCTAAACTCGATGCCAACCCTTCTGAGCTTAACTCAACTCTCGTCCTTCCTCTGATCTCTTTCAATATTCTATCCCTCCTGAGCTTTAATCATAGGAATATTGTTGATCCTATCATTATCAACAATAATCACGAATTCCTTCTGCTACCTGATTTACTATGGAACTCTCTTCCTTCTAAGCTTTGATCTTTGATACTATTTGCTTCTCCTTTTTTCTCCTCCTCTTGAGCTTGCGCTATCAATCTCTTTCACACTTTATGACATTTCTTGCTAACTAATATACTTGTTGACATCAAGGACAATCTTATGTGTGATAATTCATCATTAACAACAAATCATCATATCGACTGTTGACATCAATGAAAATATTTCCAACATTTATAAGGGGTACAAAGCTAATGGATTAGGGGTTAATAGGTTATTGGTCATCCAAGGGTCAAGGGTACTTAGTAGTTGGTATTCTATATGGAGAAACCAACTTAGTCGGTGAGAGAGAGAAATAAAGACAAAAAATCAATGATGAAGCTTGTGCAATTTATCAAGATGTTTATGACTATGTTGAAATAATATAGGAAAAATGTTACTTTTATTGACATGTAGAAAGAGACACACATTGTGAGATATATAGTCACAACAAATAATACAAACATATTATTATTTCTCCTTCATCATTATGTCATATTATTTCTTGATTTCACTTGGAGACCACAAGTGTTAACTGGATTGAAACTTCCCTCGACCCAATTTGGAGACCACGGTTTAATTTATAAGGGGTTGAGAGTTGAGGGATTAGGGGTTAATGCATTAATGGTCCAAGGGTTAGGGGTTAGGGGTTTAAGCTAGGGTAATTAGGGGTTGGAGATAGGGGTACTTAATGGTTTATGGTTTTATAAGGGGTCAAGGGCTAAGGGCTTAGGATTTAACAAGTTATTGGTCATCCAAGGGTCAAGGGTACTTAGGAGTTGGTATTCTATATGAAGTATCCAACTTAGCAAGTGAGAATGAGAAATAAAGATAACAAATCAATGATGAAGCTTGTGAAATTTATCAAGATGTTTATGAATATGTAGAAAAATATAGGCAAAATGTTTCTTTTATTGACAAGTATAAAGAGAGACACTTTGTGAGATATATACTAGTCACAACCAAAAAAAACAACATATTGTTATTTTTCCTTCATCATCATGTCACATTCTTTCTTTATTTCACTTGGGGACCACAAGTGTTAATTGGATGGCAGCTTCCCCCGACCCAACTTGGATACCATGGTTTAATTTATAAGGGGTTGAGAGCTAAGGGATTAGGGGTTAACACATTAGTGGTCCAAGGGTGAGCAGTTAGGGGTTAAGAGGTTAGTGTTTAATCTAGGGTAATTAGGGGTCATGTATAGAAATAGTTAATGGTTTATGGATTTATAATGAGCCAAGGTCTAAGGGGTTGGGGGTTAACAGGTTATTGGTATTCTATATGGAGCAACCATCTTATCCAATGAGAGCGAGAGACAAAGACAACAAATCAATGATGAATCTTGTGCAATTTATCAATATCTTCATGAATATGTTGAAAAAATATAGGAAAAAAGTTACTTTTCTTGACACGTAGAAAGAGAGACACTTTGTGAGATATATATTCACAACCAACAAAAACAACATATTCTTATTTCTCCTTCATCATTATGTCATATTCTTTCTTGATGTCACCTGGATACCATAAATTTTAAGTTGATGGAAAGTTCCCCTGACCCAACTTGGACACCACAGTTTAATTTATAAGGGGTTGATAGTTGAGGGATTGGGGGCTAACACATTAGTGGTCCAATGGCTAGGGGTTAGGGGTTAGGGTTTAAGCTAGGGTAATTAGGGGTACTTAATGGTTTAATGGTTTGTTATCACCAAAAAATGGTTCATTGCAACTACAGGAAATGGAAGAAGAAATAGCTAACACAAACACAACATAATACCAATATTCATGGAAGGATTACATTCAGTTTTGTAAGAAAATAAAAAAAATATACAAAAGTGGTTCTCTAAATCTGCACACATTCATCCAAAGTTGCACACACACATCCATGCGGGCTAACACAATGTACAATGTGCATAATGTGTTATCACATAAGATTGTCAAGGGTCGTATGTGATTGTTGTTAATACCCATGTCTGTATCCTTGCCCCGTCTCTCTCTCTCTCTTTCGCAGGCCGGGTCCTAAAATTTATCCCTTCAACTGGTAAAGTTTTTTTTTACCTCTTTGTTGAAACGACCTGGTTTTCCTTAATGTCTTAACTGAATAAGTATTGGCCCAAAGACTTTTTGTTTTTATCTAAGGATGAACACTCGTCACCTTTTTGTTTCAATCACTGGTCATTATGTTTTACCGAGCCCACAAAAAGTCATCCAAGTCTCTATTTACAAAGGCATCATCTCTGAGCACAAAGTGCAACACTCAAAGAGATCCACTGTCGACTCGAATCAAGAAAACATGCAGGTTCAGTTTTCAACGGCGGAGATCCCCTATGAATTTCATATTAGCGACCCTCAGGCATTTAGAATTATAAAGTTTCATGAATTTTAACATTAGACAGAAGTCCAGAATTGAAGATCAAGTGCCGCATGTCTATCTCCAACAGACAATCATGATTTTATCCGTCATTTGGGGATTCTTTAATTTTGGCTCCTCTCGGTTTGGTTTCCTTTGGAGGAAATTCCTATGGAGTGCATGGATCTCTTCCGTGTGTCCGTCTCCAACAACCGGTCATGATTTTCTCTGTCATTTCAAGTTTCGGTAGTTTTGGCTCCTCTTGGTTTGGTTTCCTTCAGAGGACATTCCCGTGGAGTGCATGGATATTTTCCATGTGTTTGTCTCCAACACATGGTCATGATTTGCTTCGTCATTTTGGGTTTCAGGAGTTTTGTCTCCTCTTGGTTTGGTTTCCTCCGGAGGACATTCCTATGGAGTGCATGGATATATGTCGCATGTCCCCCCCAGATTCAGTGGGTCAGATTTTTTCCAGACTCCATAGCTTTTGCATTTTCACTTTCTCCTTGTTTTCAAATTCTCAAGGTGTTCCTACGACATATTTTAGTTTCGACGCATGGTGCTGACCGATAGAGACACATGTCATATGTATACCATTGACACGTGGAACTCATTTTAGGAACCTTTGGGAATATCATCCACTTTTTTTCAGGTGATGCATGTCATTATCATTTCCATGACACATCATCACAGTGACGTCAAGTCACCACGTCAACTTCGGGAAGCCATTCTTTGGGGAATATTCTTGTTCATCATCAACACTCCCTATCACCAAGATTGGCACCTCCCTAAAGCGTAATTAAAAATTTTCTAAATTTGGCGGGCGGTGAATCTTTAGCAGCGACACTAAATAGTGAGACTTCCCAGATATTAGATCGTAATCAAACCAATGGACGCACTCCAATTCGAGGCCACAATGTGCTAGGATGTTAAATTCTTTGAGTGGGATGAAATCTAAACTGCAGGTTTTGGGAAGAGCAACGTGGAAGAAAGCAATGCACTTCAGGCCCAAAGGCGGTATGATTCCAAACTACTTTGGATAGCTATGAATTCACACGTTCACTCAGTGTCATTTCTAATCGCAACAAGTGGTCGCTCCCTGGTTATTAGGTCATGACTTGATCCTGAATAAATATCAATTAATGGACACAGACCGGTAGTTGAAACCTCGACTCACTCCATAAATAGAAGGCATGGAAGCCCTAGCAGAAGGGTCAGAACTGTCAGCCTAAGGAAGATACATGCACAGTCCGACAGAGAGGGTACACAAGTGGAAATATAATAACAAGATGTCTAGATCAGACCACACTTCTAGCAGTTGTGAATGGGTCTAAGTATAAATAGCTCAGTGTAAGAATTTGTTAAGTTCGTCAACTGGTTAAGCAGAGCTCCCCGTTTTGTAATATTTTGATGCCAAAACTGTTCTATGGATATGTATCAAATTTGAGACTTTTTCATTAATAGAATTTAGCCTCTTTCATCTCTTTGTTTAAACTGTTCTAAAACGCTCGGTCCTAGAGGATCCATTTGAGGGTTGTGATTCTATTGTAATGTAGGTTTGATTACAGTAGTGTCCTGACCAATTTTAGTCAGATTCCTTGTTATCCTTTTTCCCCTTACACATAAAGGCTCAAGCATGGAGGATCCAGTCGAGTTGTTGTAGTTTCATTGTGGTGTCGGTTTGATCATTATGCCGCTGTGACATATTTCAGCATCTGAAAATTAATTCCCACAATAGTATTGTTCACCTTTCCCACTAAGTCTTCCTTCTGCCTATCCTTAAAATAAAATCACTGACTGAAGTTAATGAGGCCCTCACTTCCCTGTGCACTACTTGTCCAGTCTCTATGATTAAAATCATTCTTGTACTGAGTTTTTTCCATTTGACCTCCACTCATAAAACACACATCCACCAAACATTCAGATGCTTAATGGGCTTATCCTCTTGAAATATGATGGTGACTCTCAGTGCTAACATTCATGGCGTCATTTCCAGGGAATGGATTGAAGAAATTTCCCTGGGATAGAACAACAAAGAGATTATGATTCTGAAGGTGCATTAGAAATCAGTAATTTGAAGATTGCTACTTGCACCTGACAACTCCACGGTTTCATTTGTGGCTCCTATAGGGAGACACACGAGGTATACTCCACAGATGCCTCTAGAAATGCCTGAAGTTAACCAAGAGAATATTATGAAGAAATGAAAATCCTCTCAAGAAGGACTTTCATCTTTTGTACCAGGTGACTCTGGTAATCTACATGATTCTTCTTTTAAAAATCCAGCAGTCGTATCTAATTCTCCTTTTATATCGTCTACTAGAGTTTCTAGACATTTAAATTTTGGAAGCTTTCCTGTTGAACTTCCCCTTTCTAGTCTTCAATTGGAAGGAGAAGGTTTTAAAACTCATGTTTCCTCTAATATTGTAAAGTAGTTTAGACCTAGAGGCTTAGAAAAATTTTCCACTTTGTGTTGTCCTACTCCCCATGTCAAAGTTGTAGGATCTAAAGAGGGGGAAACTTCTTTCCCTTTGAACCCCACATTATCCTCATACAACACTCAACCATTTCCCTTCTCCCCTAGAAACACAGTTCAAGTCTCACTTTTCTGACTCGCATCTCCCTCTGGTTCTCCTATAGTTCACATCCCAATGGCAGGTGCTAATCCTCCTAGAAACAGAATGGATGCCATAGTGGCTGCTAGGTATGCCCCTCTTGTTTTACCTCAGCCTATTAATCCCCTCCCAGTTGGATATCACCTCAAGTACATGCCCAAGTTTACATGAGAGGAAGACATAAATACTAAAGAACACCTTTAAAGACATAATTATGCAGATAATATTTATATTGGAAATGAAGATCTCTCGTTGAGAGTTTTTGTATAGAGCCTTGATGGTGAGGCTCAAAAATGGTTCAGGGACTTAACTCCTAGATATATCAATGGGATTGAAGCTCTAGATGATGCATTTTTAAGACATTGGGGGGATAAAAAATACTTCCTTTATTATATTACAGAGTTCAGATCTCTTAAGAGAGAAGAAGTGGACTGTTGATTCCATAAATTATTTTGACCAAATCAAGAGGGCTTTGACTGAAGCACCTGTGCTCATCAACCCAGACTATTCTAGTGAATTTCTGATATTTTCCTTTGCCTCATCATATACATTGGTTGCAACCTTGCTACAGAAAAATGAAGAGGGGTTAGAGCATCCTATTTCCTTTTTCAACAGAGCATTGAGGGATGCAGAGATGAGATAGCATATAATGAAGAAGCTAGCTTATTCTTTGGTCAAAGCCCTCAAGGATTTTAGAATCTATGTCCTGCATTCAAATATTATTGCATGTCTCCTCGGCCTCAGTAAACAAGATATTGATTGAGCCTGATATAGATGGGAAGAGAAGCAAATGGATTGCCACAATTCTGGAGTTTGACATGGAAATAAAACCCACCAAATTGGTGAAAGGCCAAGGTTTAGTCAGGTTACTAGCAGAATCAAATTGCAAGGAATTGGGGGTTAATTTCATGAACACACACTCATAAAATCAGAAAACTGAGATTGTTGATAAATACTCGCATGTCATCCTCAACTTAGCAGAATGCACCTAGTATAAAGACATCATATATTTCCTGCAAAAGTTGAGGCCTCCTTATGGTTTGTACAAAAACAAGGTGATAGATTTGAAACTCAAAGCAATCAAATATTGTCTCGTTGATCAGGATTTTTACTGGAGGGATCCTATGCTAGTTCTGTTAATATGTCTAGACCCACTGGAGGCCCAAAGTACTATGATTAATTTTCATGACATCTCATGTGGGGGACATCATTTTTGGAGGACCACGGCTTATAATATCCTCAGAGATGGGTATTTCTGGCCCAACCGTTTCACTGATGTTTGTGAAAAGGTTAGATCTTGTGTCAAGTGTCAAAAGTTTGCTAGAAAAAAATAGCTCAAATATTTTCCTTTGAAACCTGTAATGGTTTCTTGACCTTTTCAACAGTGGGGTCTTGACTTCATTAGAGAGATCCACCTAGCCTAAAGTGGTCAGCACGGGTGGATTTTGAATGCCACTGATTATTTTACCAAATAAATAGAATCCATCCCTACAAGGAACGCATCCCACAAGGTAATCATAAACTTCCTTGAAGATATCATGTCTAGATTTAGCTGTACAACCAAGATTGTTACAGACAATGCTTCCCTTTTCAGAGATGAGCCATTAATTAATTTATGTGAGTAGTATGGGATTACATTAATCCATTCCAGTCCCTACTACCCTCATGCAAATGGTTTATCAGAGTCCTCTAACAAGAGCCTCATAAATATCATCAAAAAATGGTTAGAAGACAATAAGAAAGATTGGGACTCAAAGATGAAATTTTCATTATGGGCTGACAGAGTCACAACAAAGAGGTCACTAGGTGTTTCCCCTTTTTATCTTGTATATGGGGTGGAGGTTGTTTTTCCTACTTAGCCTTCCTTTCCTGTGGCAAAATTCCTCCAGGAATACCAAAGAGACCTTGATGATATGGTCAGGAGGATACTGCAGCTGGTAGAAGTACAGAAAACTAGGGAACAACTGCTTGAAAAGTGCAAGATCATCATCATAAAATAAAACGAGCCTTTGACAAGAGGGAAAGTAAGGAATATTTTTAGCTGGGGGATCTAGTGCTCAAGTGGGATGCCCCAAAGCATGAAAAAGGAAAACATGGTAAATTGAAGCCTTGTGGATTGGTCCCTTCAAGAGTTTTGAGGTATTTTCAAACAACACTCATAAATTGCAGAACTTGGAGGATTTCGAAGTTTTTGGTGGCCCTGTCAATGGGAACTTTATGAAAAAATATTTTGTCTAATCTGTGATTGAAGTCCCACCATTGTAATTACCACTTCATTTTTATTTCCATTTTGAATAAGAGACTCCATAACCCAAGGCTAAGGCACTGAAACTGCGCATTCTTGGCAGCTCACATGGAGCATGCCATACCATGTGGAGCCAATGTTATCACATAATATTGTCAAGGGTCGTATGTGATTGTTGTTAATACCTATGTCTTTATCCTTTCCCCATCTCTCTCTCTCTTTTGCAGGCCAGGTCCTAAAATTTTTCCCTTCGACTGGTAGAGTCATTTTTTCCCTCTTTGTTTAAACGACCTGGTTTCCCTTGATGTCTTACTTGAACAAGTCTTGGCCCGAAGTTTTTCTATTTTTCTCTAAGGATGAAAAATCGTCACCTTTTTGTTTCAATCACTGGTCATTCTGTTTTCCCGAGTCCACAAAAAGTCATCCAAGTATTTGTTTACACAGGCATCATCCATGGGCACAAAGAAAAACACTCAAAATGATCCATTGTGGAATCAAATTAAGCAAACATGCAGGTTCAATTTTCAACGACGGAGATCCCCTGTGAAGTTCATATTAACGGCCCTCAAGAATTCATAATTATAAAGTTGTGCAAATTTTAATGTCAGATAGAAGTCTGGAATTGAAGATCAAATGTCGCATGTCCATCTCCAATGGAAATTCATGATTTTCTCCATCATTCTGGATTTCAGGATTTTTGTCTCCTCCTGGTTTGGTTTCCTCCAAAGGACATTCCCACGGAGTGCATGGATCTCTTCCACGTGTCTGTATCCAATGAGCAGTCATGATTTTCTCTGTCATTTCGAGTTTCAGGATTCTTGGCTCCTCTTGGTTTGGTTTCCTCCAGAGGACATTCCCGTAGAGTGCATGGACCTCTATCGCGTGTCCATCTCCAATAGACAATCATGATTTTTTCCATCCTTTCAGGTTTCGAGAGTTTTGGCTCCTCTTGGTTTGGTTTCCTCTGGAGGAAATTCCTATGGAGTGCATGGATATCTGTCACGTGTCCCCCCCCAATCCAGCGACTCAGATATTCTCCAAACTCTGGAGCTTCGACATTCTCTCTTTATCCTTGTTTGCAAATTCCTGAGGTGTTCCTACGGTGGATTTTAGTTCTGGTGCATGGTGCTCACCGGTAGAGACACGTGGCATCCATCTAGCACTGACACATGTCACTCATTTTAGGCACCTTTAAGCATATCATCCACTTGTTTTCAAGTGACGCGTGTCGTCCTCCTTTCTGTGACACATCACCACAGTGATGCCAGGTCACCATGTCAGCTTTGGGAAGTCGTTCTTCGGGGAATATTCTTGTTTAGCATCAACGCTCCCTAGAACCAATATTGGCGCCTCCCCAAAGAGTAATTAAAAAGTTTCTAAACTTGGTGGGCAGGTCAATATTTAGCAGCGACGCTAAATAGGGGGACTGCCCAGATCTCATATCACAATCATACCAATGGCTACCCTCCATTTTGGGGCCACAACGTGCTCGGATGTTAATGTCTTTGAGTAGGCCAAAATCAAAACCGTGGTTTTTGGGAAGAGCGACATGGTAGAAAGCGGTGCATTTTGGGCTCAAAGGCGGTATGGTTCCAAACTACTTTCAACAGCTCTGAATTCATGTGTTCACTTGGCGTCATTCCTAATTGCAGCAAGTGGTTGTTCCCTGGTTATCAGGTCATGTCTCGATCCTGATCAAATATACTTTAATGGACACGGGTCGGTAGTTGAAACCTCGGCTCACTCCATAAATAGAATGCATGGAAGCACTGACAGAAGGGTCAGAACTGTCAGCCCGAGGAAGATACACGTACAGTTTGACAGAGAGGGTACACAGGTGGAAATATTTAGAAAGGATGTCTAGATCAGACCACACTTCTAGCAGTTGTGAATGGGTCTGAGTATAAATAGCTCAGTGTAATAATTTGTTAAGGTCGTCAACTAGTTGAGAAGAGATCCATATTTTGTAATATTTTGATGCCAGAACTGTTCTCTGGTTATGTATCAAATTTGAGACTTTCTCATTAATAGAAGTCAACCTCTTTCATCTCTTTGTTTAAACTGTGCTAAAACTCTCGGGCATGGAGCATCCAGTCAAGGGTTGTGATTCTATTTTAATGTAGGTTTGATTATAGTAGTGTCCTAACCAGTTTTAGTCAACTTACTTATTATCGTTTTTCCCCTTGCGCTGAAAGGCTTGAGCATGGAGGATCCATTCGATTTGTTGTAGTTTAATTGTGATGTAGGTTTGATCATTATGCCATTGTGACATATTTCATCATATGAAACATGAGTTCAAGAGTGCTCTTGAGCCTGAGTTTTTCTTCACCAAGTTGTTTCAAACTCAGATGCCCACAAAAGTCTTATTAACATTTCCCAGTAAGTCTTCCTTCTTCTTACCCTTAAACTCAAATCACTGATTGAAGTTAATGAGTCCCTCACGTCCCTATGCATTACTTGTCCAGTATCTATGATTAAAATCATTCTTGTAATGACTTTTGTCCATTTTACCTCCACTCATAAAACCAACATCCACCAAACATTTTAATGGGTACTGGGCTTATCCTCTTGCAATATAAGGGTGACTCTCATTGATAACATTCATGGCATCATTGTTGGGGAACGTATTGAAGACATTTCCCTGGGATAGAACGAAAAAGAGATTATGATTCTGAAATTCCATCAGCAATTAGTAACTTGAAGATTGCTACTTGCACTTGGCGACTCCACTGTTTCAGTTGTGGCTCCTAAAGGCAGAGACATGAGGTCTACTCCAGAGTTTCCTCTAGCAACGCATGAAGTTGAACCAGAGAATATTATCAAGAAAGGAAAATCCTATCAAGAAGGACTTTCAGCTGTTGTATCAGGTGACTCTGGTAATTTACATGATTCTTCTTTTAAAAGTCTAGTAGTCGTATCTAATTCTCCTTTTATACCATCTGCTAGAGTTTCCAGAAGTTTAAATTTTGGAATCTTTCTTGCTAAACTTCCCCTTTCTAGTATTTAATTGGAAGGAGAAGGTTTTGAAACTCCAGTTTCCCCTAATATTGTAAAGTCGTTTAGATCCAGAGGCTTAGAAAAGTTTCCCACTTTGGGTTTTCCTACTCCTCCTGTCAAATTTGTAGGATCTAAAGAGGTGGAAACTTCTTTCCCTTTGAACCCCACATTATCCTCATCCAACACTCAACTGTTTCCCTTCTCCCCTAGAAACACATTTCTAGTCTCACCTATCTAATGCCCATCTCCCCCTGGTTCTCCTATAGTTAACATCCCAATGGCAGGTGCAAATCCTCCTAGAAACATAATGGATGCCATAGTGGTTGCTAGGTATGCCCCTCTTGTTTTACCAACCCAACGCAGCTTGAATGGGGTCAAACAGACACCATATGCTCCTGATATCGCATTCTGTTCATTTTGCCAAATAGGAAAAAACAATGCTGACTGTACAAGTCGTACGGCCATATAGTTGACGTGGCATCACATTTGGCATGGAAATAGAATATTCTGTATAGTTGACATGGCAGCACTGTTGGCGCAAATGTGTGAAATTCCATACAACTGATGTGGCATCTTCTGGAAGTGACATGTGGCAGGGTGACTGGGCATACCAACGGATGACATGGAAGGTACAGGTGGAACAATCCAGGGATGGCACGTGTCACCACTACAAGGGTGACATGCGACACTCCCATATAGCTTGTGTGCAGGGATGATTTTAAGAATGGAAATTTATTTTAAAATGTAGAAACCTTGGTGAATCTTACTAATCCTTCATATGCCAACTATAAATGTTTGGCGATATTTTTGTAAAAATATTCAAATTTCTAAGGATTTTATATAGTTTTTATAAAATTTTGGCGATTCNTTCAAATTTCTAAGGATTTTATATAGTTTTTATAAAATTTTGGCGATTCTTAAGGTAAAATAATTTTATCCTATAGAATTTGGGTGAATCATTTTTAAAATAGCGAATCTCAGTTTTGGAAAAACCATGGAAAAATAGCCCATCACTGAAATTTAGCCCCTAAAATCATCCATGCTTGTGTGGCAGGTACGACACGTGGTAGACACGTTGACTAAGAAGATGACAGATGTGGTCCAATCCTTTTTTGACAAGCCGCACATTCATGGACCAATGAAAAGGTGCCACGTGGCCCAGATGTGGGCTGCCACATGGCACCCCATTATTCATTGGATGGTTAAATTTTTTTGAACTTCATGGGATTTGACTGCTTGACCTATTGGTAGGGTAATGCTTTGGGGAAGGTTGGGTGCCAACCCGCCACAATGTTTCTTTTTATACCATTCCCATTTTAAAATATATAAAGTTCTTTAATGTCAGAGCGGAGGCGGAAAGGGGTTGGGGCCTAGCCCTAGCCCATGGGTTTATCGGTCCCATATAACCACATCCACCATATAGGCGCTCCACTCTCGGTTCAACAAAGGGTGCGGGGCCACATTTCAAGGCTTAACCACTGGCGCATGTTATTGCTTAGGACTCGGGGCTTATGCCATGTATTCGGGGGAGGTGAACACAACAAATGTGCACTGTAAGGGTGTGGTCCTATAAAATTACACCATCTGACCATTGTTTGCGGGTTCAGGGCTAGTGCGTAGCCCCTAGGGGGCTAGAACTTGGCCATATCAGATCCATATGACCTAGTTTTGGAGCACGCGCTCAGGACTAAGGGGCTACATTTGATTTTTTTGTTATAAAATGGGTTTGTAACTTTATAATAGTGGATTTTCAGTGATTTTTGAAACAATTAGGAGATTTTTGGCCCTTTTGGGGGGATATTGGGCCCTTTTTTAGGCCATATCTTGGGCTGAAGATTTTCCAAGCCAAAGCCATTTTTATGCAGGGAAGTTGTTGAGAGCACACCTTTGCGGGCCATTTTTGAGGGCTCCGGTCATCCAATTTGAGTGTCGTTTCATCTGTTGGGTTCTAGAGATCTGGTAGAACAAGACCAGATTAATTTTGTAACCTTTTGGAAATGTTGTGATGTACTTATTGAGCTTTGAACTGAAATAATAAAACCTCACCCACTGAGACAAATGCCCAGAGACGTAAGCGATATTGTCGAACTCCACTATCACATTAGTGTTATGGTTTTTGTTGTTTTATGCTTCATTTCAGTTATGTACATGCTTATATGGCTGTAAAATTACTTCTATAACTTATTCCTCTTTATTTAAGCTTCCTAAATGGTTAATCAACACATGATTAATAACTCAACCATAGTTGTGTAAAATATCTTTTCAGATCAAGTGGTATCATAGCTAGTTGACGTTTGGATTTGACATTTTCATATTAACCAAGGAAAAGATACATCGTGGTGAAGGCGAGCTTGTTGAACATAATCCATTGATTGGATTGAGAAAGAGAACTTCTCAAAGAGAGAGGATGGCATCGAAAGAGGGACTTTCGTAGGATGAACACTCGTCGCCTTTTTTTTTGAATTACTGGTCATTTTGTTTCCCAAGCCCATGAAAAGTTGTCCAAGTCTTTGTTTACACAGGAATAGGCCCTAGGCACAATGCACAACACTAAAAGAAATCCATTGTGGACTCAAATCAAGAAAATAGGTAGGTTCAGTTTTCAATAATGGAGATCCCCTGTGAAGTTCAGATTAGCGGCCCTCGGGCATTTGGAATTATAAATTTGCACGAAGTTTAACATTAGAAAAAAGTCTGGAATTGAAGATCAAATGTCGCTTGTTTGTCTCCAATTGATTGTCATGATTTTCTTCGTCATTTGGGGTTTCAGGAATTTTGTCTCCTATTGGTTTGGTTTCCTTCGGAGGACATTCCCGCAGAGTGCATGGATCTCTATCGCATGTCCATCTCCAACGGACGATCATGATTTGATCTGTCATTTTGGGTTTCAAGAGTTTTGACTCCTCTTGGTTTGGTTTCCTCCCAAGGACATTCCCGTGGAGTGCATGGATGTATGTCACTTGTCTATCTCCAATGGACGGTCATGATTGTCTCCGTCATTTTTGGTTTCGGGAGTTTTGGCTCCTCTTGGTTTGGTTTCCTCCGGAGGACATTCTTGTGGAGGGCATGGATCTCTGTCGTGTCTCCCCCTCAGATCCAGTAGCTCAGATTTTCTCCAGACTCTGGAGCTTTTGCATTCTCTCTTTCTCCTTGTTTTCAAATTCCCAAGGTATTCCTGCAGTGGATTTCAGTTTTGACGCATGGCGCTCACTGGTAGAGACATGTGGCATCCATCTAGTGATGACACATGGCACTCATTTTAGGTACCTTTTGGCATATCATCCACTTGTTTTCAAGTGACGTGTGTCATCCTCCTTTCCATGACACATCAAAACAGTGACGTTAGGTCACCACGTTAGCTTCAGGAAGTCATTCGCTAGGGAATATTCTTGTTCAGGATCAACTCTCCCTAGCACCAAGATTTGTGCCTCCCCAAAGCGTAATTAAAAAGTTTCTAAATTTGGCGGGAAGGTGAAGCTTTAGCAGTGACGCTAAATAGCGAGAATGCCCAGATCTTATATCGCAATCAGATAAACGATCGCACTCCATTTCAGGGCCAGAACATGCTCGAATGTTAAAGTATTTGAGCGAGCTAAAATATAAACCACAGTTTTTGGGAAGAGCGACGTGGTAGAAAGTGATGCATTTTAGGCCCAAAGGAAGTATGGTTCCAAACTACTTTCGACAGCTTTGAATTCACATGTTCACTCGGCATCATTCCTAATCGCAGCAAGTGGCTACTCCCTGGTTATTGGGTCATGTATTGATCCTGAGTAAATATCAGTTAATGGACATAGGCTGGTAGTTGAAACCTCAGCTCACTCGATAAATAGAAGGCATAGAAGCCCTAGTAGAAGGGTCAGAACTGTCAGCCCGAGGACGATACACACACAGTATGTAACACACTCACTATGAAAATCAAAATTTTCGTCGATTCTTCGAGGATCAAAATCCTCAAAATACTCACGAGGGCCTAGCGTCAACTAGTTCCTCATATGTTCACCTCCATGTGGTTGTGGGTCATGACTACAGGCCAAACCAATACGACGTCTCTTCGCACTTTGCAACTCAGTGCCACCAGAACGTCGAGTCTTTCGACTCTGCAAACCCCGAAGCTTGAAACAACGAAACGCTGAACCCCAACAGGGCTAGCAAATGGCAAGTTTCACTCCAAAGGGAGATCGATGGCCGTAAGCCTCCCCTGATTCAACGGTATGGATCCTTCCAGGGTTTCGGTATTCGGGAGTTCGAAATGGAATGACTCCAAGACTCTTTGTCACTCAAATCTTCAAATTCCGTAATGGGAATTCATGTAAGAGATCGACGACTCTTAAGAGTGTGGATCCAATGGTCCATGGGATTTCGGGAATTTTCCCTAAACTCTGACCACACACCACGTGTCTCCTTTGATGGATGGTCTAGATTCCTTCGAGACTTCTCTTTTCTATTTCCAAGCACGTCGGGAGTTCGGGTATGCAGATTTCATGATTTGTGAAGGCAAGGTTTCTTGCCCTTTGGTTTTCTGGATGTCGAAACGACGAAACGTCGACCGACAGCCACGTGTCCCTCCGATGGACGACAGTGACCTTCAGCCAAGAACAACGGTCAGGATAATTTTGGGATGATCAACGGTCATGATCAAATCCCAGCTTTCCTTAATCTCATTCACACCTCACACCATTTCGGGGTTTCAGTGATCGGGATTTCGCGACTCGCGAAGACAAGGGTTCTTGCCCTTTGGTTTCCCGGGTGCCGAAAAGCCGAAGTGCTTACAAGCAACCACGTGTACTCTATAGATGGATGGTCCAGGTACTTCCATGGACCATGGGGATCTACAGTCCTAATTCCTTCATCTCTTGCAAGGGTAAAAAGGGTTGTGGCATTAAGGTTTGCGGCTCTTCCTCAAATCTAACGGTCATTATAGACCTTGGAACCTTCGAGAGGATCACGTTCGTGCATTGCTTGCAAAGGTGGAGAGGGGTCAAGGTACTATCATCCACGTTCCTTCCCCATATCTAACAGTTGTTACCGACCTTGGATCCTCCGAAAGGATCTCATGACACGTGGCCTCCCTTAATCAGACAGACCAGATCTATTTCGAGATTTCCACCATGGAGTGTCTCGATCTCTTGTCATCAGGACTCCCAAATTCTCGAAATATGAAACCCCAATAACGACTCTTCTTTCGGGACTTTCACCCCTGTTCATTAGGGCTTAACCCTCATATATCTCCTAACAGATCCATCGGCTACCAGGTTTTCTAACTAAGATATAACGGTTCAGATCGTCCCACATTGTGCACTCTCCCACTGCTCCCTAGACGTGGAAAAACCAACGGTTTAGATACACTCACAGACCTTGGGGATCTACGGTCTCGATTTCTTTGCTACTCACAAAGAAAAAGGAAACGGGTTAAGGCATGTAACGTCCTCATTTCTTCCTCCAAACTAACGGTCGTGAATGACAAAAGATATTCTGACGGGATCTCGTCCGTCGATCAAAACCTATCCCTACATTGCTATTTTGGGATTTCAAGAGGATCATTCTTCCTCGTACATGGTTACTAAGACTTGCGCCTTCAAATCCTTTTCCAGGTTCTTGGTAATCTCTCCAAGAAGGCTATCTCTGTGGGGAGGTCTATTCTAGGTATTCCTGGGGACAAATAAGGACATAGATCTTCCAAAAGTAGACTTGAGGTCCAAATTAATACAATATGCGTATATATATATATATATAGAAATCTATCTATAGCATAAGCCATACGTGGTCCTTCAAGTAAAATCATGCAACCACCATTTCTGATCAAAACACTACACAAACAGTCTTATACTCAAACCATTCACAAACTACACAGACTATGAGCATACATGTCAGCATATAAATTTCAAGATGCAAGATGTAAAAACTTATCAGAAATAACACCGGATGTGACTGCAACTGCTAAGAGGTGTGCTCGTTTCCACCCAACTGTAGGCTCAGTGACTCCCAATGGATTTACCACTAGCCACCCCCGAGCTGAGACCACGATGCTACGAGACTGCGTCTCTATATTCTAGTGACCGAGAACGAAGGTTACTCTCCTTCTTCTTTCCTATCACTCACTCTGTATTTTTCCAAAGTTCTCTTCCTCTTTCCCTCATGTCTGCCCTTGATCACACACACTTCCAACCTTTTCTCTGTTCGGCGAGGTTGTGTGTGGCACAATTTTCCTCACAGTGGTTAGGTCTGAGGACTCTATGGATGGGCGGTTCACCTCCATCCCTCATTACTCATGAGGAGCCCTTTACCTACCAATCCTGATGATTCATTTAATTCGGGGCTAGCGAGCCGCTCTTGGTTCTCCGGGCCAGTGAAGTCCAAATACGGTATTGGTTTCGGTGGAATTTAACGCCACCATTCCAGGTGCCTTCCACCACATTTATCCAACCATCGTGGTCTCTTTTTTAGCATATCCCCTCTCAGCAGTCCTGCAATATATACATTCATAATATTATTCACATTCATCGACCTTTTTCACAAGTTCCATTCACCTCACACACTCACATTTTTGGGTTTGCCACAACTCCTGGTTAGTATAGTTATTTTTGCAAACAGGGGGAAACGGGGTGTTACAATTCCCTCCCACTTAAAGGAACATCATCCTTGATGTTCTTATCTATCAACATGACATGCATGTACAGAAGTAAACAAAATCGGATATGCCTGTCTCATGACATCCTCCATTTCCCATGTAGCCTCATCTGGGCCAAAATGTCTCCACTGCACCTTGACCTGTGCAATGGTTCGGTTCCAGAGCAGGGTTTCTTTTCTGTCCAGTATGCATTGGGGTTCTAGTAGAAATTCTCCCTCCAGTTCCACCTGGATCACAGACCAGTCAATTATATGATTAACATCATGTACATATTTCTTCAATAATGAAACATGGAAAACATTATGTGCTCTTATTATGGAAGGAAGTGCTAGCCTATAGGCTACAGGTCCCACTCTATCTAGAACCTCAAAGGGTTCACAATACCGAGGTTCCAACTTGGCACAAGCTCCCATTTTCAGGGAACTCTTCCTGGGCCTAACTCTGAGATATACATGATCTCCCACTTTGAACTCTCTTGGAGTTCTCTTTTGGTCGGCATAAATTTTATGTCGGTTCTGAGCGACCTTCAGGTCTTGTTTTATCTGATTCACCTGTTGTTCCATTTCTTTCAACATGTCGGGTCCAAAATAAATCCTATTTACGGGATTACTCCAGCTGACTGGAGTGTTACACAGTCTACCATAGAGGACTTCGAAGGGACTCATCTTTAAGGATGCTTGGTAGTCGTTGTTGTAGGAGAATTATACCAGTGGTAGGTAGTATTCCCACTTCTTGGGTTGATGCATTACATGCATTCTTAGCATGTCTTCAAGTATTTGATTCACTCTTTCTGTTTGTCCGTCAGTTTGAGGGTGATAGGTGGTGCTAAACAACAACTTGGTCTCTAAATTAGCCATCAATGACTTCCAAAAGTTGGAAGTAAATTTCGTATCTCTATCAGACACGATCTCTTTCGGCATACCATGCAGTCTAAATATCTCCTTCATGAATACCTGGGCGATATCGATTGTTTTGCAAGTTGATTCGACAAGGATGAAATGAGCAGACTTTCTCAATTTATCCACCACTACCATAATGGTGTCGTTCTATTTGGTTGAGGTTGGTAATCTAGTGATGAAATCCATGGAGATGGTTTCCCATTTCCATTCTGGGATTGGTAAAGGTTGCAATAATCCTGCTGGGTGTCGATGTTCTACTTTAACCTGCTAGCACTCTGTGCATTTGGCTAAGTACTCGGCTATGTATTTCTTCAATCCAGGCCAATAAAATTGTTTCCTGGTGGCAGTGATCATTTTTTGGTATTCTGGATGACCAGTATAGGGTCTTTTATGTAGTTCATCCATCATGAACCTCTTCAAGTCGTCACAATTTGGAATATACAGTCTATTTCTGTAAGTGAGCAAACCTCTTTCGGTCATCTCGTAGCCTTCATATTTTACCCCAGTGGGCTCTTGTTGTACGTACGAGGTCACGGTCTGGACAAATGGATCTGTCTTTTGTGCATTTTTTACTCTTTCTTTGACATCCGTCTCACAGGTGCTCACCGCTGCCAGGTGAATTGTTTTCATACTTCTGCTAAGGGCATCGGCCACCCTATTTTCCTTTCCTTTAATGTGTTTAATTTCGAAATCAAACTCACTAAGGAGGGCCATCCACCTAGCTTGTCTAACATTGAGCTTTGGTTGATCAAACAGGTATAGAAATCCACAGTGATCTGTCATAAGTACAAATTTTCTTTCCAGGAGGTAATGCCTCCACATTTTCAAGGCATGCACTATGGCAGCCAGCTCTAGATCATGTGTCACATAGTTGACTTCATGCTCGTTCAATTTTTGGGATTCATAGTAGATCACACTTCCTTTTTGCATAAGGACTCCTCCGAGCCCTTCCTTACAGGCATCTGTTCACACGAGGAGGTCAACTTCTGGATCGACAATTTTCAGCATGGGTGCATGGGTCAGTACATGTTTCAGGGTTTGAAATCTTTCTTCACATTTCTGTTTCCACAAGAATTTTTTCCCCTTATTCTGGAGGGCAGTGATTGGACAACCAATCTTGGAGAATCCTTTTATAAATATCCTATAGTATCCTTCTAGTCCCATAAAGGATCTGATGTCTGAAACATCCTTTGGGGTAGGCCATTCCATGATAGACCTGATTTTGTCAGGGTCTACAGCTACTCCTTCTTCGGAGATAAAATGGCCTAAGTAATGTATTTTCTTCTGGAAGAATTCACATTTTTTGAATTTGGCATAGAGTTGATGTTCTCTTAGCACTTGCAGCACAATTTTAAGATGCTCTTCATGCTCTTTTATGTTCTTGGAGTAAATTAATATATCGTCAATAAAAACAAGCACAAATTTGTCTAGGAACTTGCTGAGTACATTGTTCATCAAGCACATAAAAGTGGCAGGGGCATTGGTCAACCCAAATGGCACCACCACAAACTCATAGTGACCATACCTCATTCAGAAGGTAGTTTTATGGATGTCTTCACCCTTGATTCGGACTTGATGGTATCCCAACCTCCAATCAATCTTTGAGAAAATAGATGCACCCCCCAATTGATTGAACAGGTCATCAATCCTGGGAAAGGGGTGTTTGTTCTTTATGGTTACCTTATTGAGTTGCCTATAATCTATACACAGTCTAAGGGTACCGTCCTTCTTTTTCGCGAATAGGACTGGTGCTCCCCATGGAGACATGATGGGCCGAATATAGCCCTTATCCATCATTTATTTTAATTGCAACTTGAGTTCAACTAACTCGGGTGTACTCATCCGGTAGGGAGTCCTAGACACCGGCACTGCTCCTGGTACAAGTTCTATCGAGAAGTCTATTTCCCTTCTTGGAGGTAAATTGGATACCTCTTCCGGAAACACATCTTTGTATTTTCTCAGGATAGGGTGATCATGAAGGCTTGGTTTGTCACCTTCGATTGTTTTCAACACCTGTATTGCATATAGGGGATATCCCTTTCGACAATACTTTGTCATTTGCAGAGCTGATATTTGTCTCACTGAGACAGGTTTCTAGATCCATTGAAGGGTTATCTTTTTCCCTTATTTACTTACACATTCTAAGGTTTTATGGTAACAGTCCAATCTGGNTATATCGTCAATAAAAACAAGCACAAATTTGTCTAGGAACTTGCTGAGTACATTGTTCATCAAGCACATAAAAGTGGCAGGGGCATTGGTCAACCCAAATGGCACCACCACAAACTCATAGTGACCATACCTCATTCAGAAGGTAGTTTTATGGATGTCTTCACCCTTGATTCGGACTTGATGGTATCCCAACCTCCAATCAATCTTTGAGAAAATAGATGCACCCCCCAATTGATTGAACAGGTCATCAATCCTGGGAAAGGGGTGTTTGTTCTTTATGGTTACCTTATTGAGTTGCCTATAATCTATACACAGTCTAAGGGTACCGTCCTTCTTTTTCGCGAATAGGACTGGTGCTCCCCATGGAGACATGATGGGCCGAATATAGCCCTTATCCATCATTTATTTTAATTGCAACTTGAGTTCAACTAACTCGGGTGTACTCATCCGGTAGGGAGTCCTAGACACCGGCACTGCTCCTGGTACAAGTTCTATCGAGAAGTCTATTTCCCTTCTTGGAGGTAAATTGGATACCTCTTCCGGAAACACATCTTTGTATTTTCTCAGGATAGGGTGATCATGAAGGCTTGGTTTGTCACCTTCGATTGTTTTCAACACCTGTATTGCATATAGGGGATATCCCTTTCGACAATACTTTGTCATTTGCAGAGCTGATATTTGTCTCACTGAGACAGGTTTCTAGATCCATTGAAGGGTTATCTTTTTCCCTTATTTACTTACACATTCTAAGGTTTTATGGTAACAGTCCAATCTGGCTTTATAGGAAGCTAGCCAGTCCATACCAATCAACAGATCATACAATCCCAGGGGTAATAAGTTAAGGGTTGTTTGGGTGGGGAATTCACCCAACATTAATTGGCACGCTGGTATGACCTCTGCTATCCTTCTTTTGGTGCCAGTGGCTAACTGTACCAACCATGGCTTGGTATGTTTTTGTGGCTGTATTTTACACTTATCAACAACTTTAGGGGCTATGTAACTCAAATTTGAACCAGGGTCAATTAAAACAGACACTAGATGGTTGGAAATAATACCTTCCATTTCCACTACTGAAGCTTGGTGGTCGGCTTGGTTATTATCCAAGGCTGCATAAATTTGTGGCACACCCCTGGCCACATCATTGATGGTGGTAGTTTCCTGGATGTTATAAATCCTCTGACTATTCTGTTGTCGGTGTGGACAGTCTCTCAATAGATGTTTTTCCCCGCAACCCCAACATTTCAAAGGTTCTCTCTTTGGGTTATCAGTCTTCACTGATATGGGTACAGAAGTTTTATTTACGCTCAAGGAGGGAAAATTCTGTTGGTGCATACTTCGGGATGGGAAGCTCATTCTTGGGTTATTTTTATAATTCTTAAATCCTGGGGATTTAATTCCCTTTTTCTGAAATCTTGAATTATTCTTCTGTTTCCATCCTTCGCGAGGTTTTGCTCGATGCCCAAACTGTTCATGACAATAGGTTGCCTTTCGAATAGTGCCTTCTAGAGTCTTTGGCTCATCAAATTCAATTCTATTCTGATAGTCCTTAGGTAGTCCACTGATGAAGCGTTGGACCTTTGCCTTCAAAAAATCGAGGAATTTGTTGACATATTATTTTATAGTAAGTTGTCCCAGTTTGAGTTCATAAAACTCTTTAGTCTTTTCGTCGAAATATTTTTCCGACAGATACTTATTATGGTAGTACTTCTCAAACCGTTCCCAAGACAGGTCCTCTTCGTGAACCTCTTTCATGTTCTTAAGGTCTTCCCACCAAATGGAAGCCTTTCCGTTCAAGTTTAAGGTGGCCACTCCAGCCTTCATATTTTCTGAAAATTCATGGACTCTGAAATACTTCTTTAGTCCAAGCAGCCAGGCCTCTGCTTCCTCTCCCTTCTTTATTTCACCATCGAAGGAGGGTGGTTTGGCCTTTCTGAATTCTTCAAATTTTCGACCTTTGGAAGACTTTTTCTTCTTTTGTTTTCTTCGGGGATAGGAACTAGATCTGCTACTAGAAGATCCCTATGAATTGCCAGCTTCCTTCTCAGAGGAATCATCCGATGCTTGTCCTTTACCTATGGGGTGGACCTTTTTCGAGGTGCTCCTCTCAGTGTGGCCACTGATATGACCATGTTTCTAAGTTTCAGGTTCATGTTGCATTTGTCTTTTTAGATCGAATAAACTCTGCAGTAAAACTACGTTAATTTCTGTTTGCTTTTCTTATTCCTTCATCATCCTTTCATTGTCATCCTTGTAGCTTTGTAATTCGACCATGAGACTCCTCACAGTCTTGGCTAGATCTGGAGGGGTCTCTACTTCCCTTCTTTCATCAGACTCTTCGTCTCTATTGTGGGAGCCCTCTCCCACTTCATGGTGAGTCACCATACTATGTGTTGATAAATTCCCACGGTTGATCTTCCGCTTGTGTGCAAAGACGAACGCTGGTTTTTAGTCAATAGTTAGATACATTTTTATAACCCATGCAAAATTCATATTTCTTTCACATGCATACACAGTCGGGTTTTCATTTCGGACTTTGACCTTTTTGAATTAAGAGGGTTAAGATAGAGGGTTACTCTTTTTAAGAGTGTTCCGAACGGAGCTTTTGCACAACTCGTTCATCAGCCCAAGAAAGCCGAGTGTTGTAACCATGCTCTGATACCAATTTGTAACACACCCACTACGAAACTCAAAATTTTCGTCGATTCTTCGAGGATCAAAATCTTCGAAATACTCACGGGGGCCTAGCGTCAGCTAGTTCCTGATATGCTCACCTCCATGTGGTTGTGGGTCACGACTATCGGTCGAACCAGTATGGTGTCTCTTTGCACTTCGCAACTCAGTGCTACCAGAATGTTGAGTCTTTCGACTCTGCAAACCCCGAGGCTTGGAACAGTTAAACGACGAACCCGGATAGGGCTAGCAAATGGCAAGTTTCCCTCCAAAGGGAGATCGATGGCCGTAAGCCTCCCCTAATTCAACGATATGGATCCTTCCGGGGTTTCGGTATGCGGGAGTTCAAAATGCAACGACTCCAAGACTCTTTGTCATTCAAATCCCCGAATTCCATTATGGGAATTCGTGTAAGGTATCGACGACTCTTAAGAGTGTGGATCTAATAGTCCATGGGATTTCAGGACTTTTTCCTGAACTCTGACTGCTCACCACACATCTCCTTTGATGGACGGTCTAGATTCCTTTGGGACTTCTCTTTTCTATTTCCAAGCATGTTGGGAGTTCGGGTATCAGGATTTCGCGATTTGCAAAGGCAAGGTTTCTTTCCCTTTGGTTTCCCGGATGCCAAAACGCCGAAACGTCGACCGACATCCACGTGTCCCTCCGATGGATGGCAACAACCTTCAACCAAGATCAATGGTCAGGATCTTTTTGGGATGATCAACGGTCACGATCAAATCTCGACTTTCCTTAATTTCATTCACACCTCATGCCATTTCGGGGTTTCGGTGATCGGGATTTCGTGACTCGCGAAGACATGGGTTCTTTCCCTTTGGTTTCCCGGGTGTCAAAATGCCGAAGCGCTTACCAGCAACCACATGTACTCTATATATGGTCGGTCCAGGTACTTCCATCGACCATGGGGATCTACTATCCCAATTCCTTCATCTTTTGCAAGGGTAAAAAGGGTCGTGGAATTAAGGTCTGCGTCTCTTTCTCAAATATAACGGTCATTACAGACCTTGGAACCTTCGAGAGGATCATGTTCATGCATTGCTTGCAAAGGAGGAGAGGGGTCAAGGTACTATCATCCATGTTCTTTCCCCACATCTAACGGTTGTTATCGACCTTGGATCCTCCGAAAGGATCTCGTGACATGTGGCCTCCCTTAATCGGATGGACCAGATCTATTTCGGGATTTTCACCATGGAGTGTCCCAATATCTTATCATCAGGACTCCCAAATTATTGAAATACGAAACCCTAATACCGACTCTTCTTTCAGGACTTTCGCCCCTATTCACGAGGGCTTAACCCTCATGTATCTTCTGATAGATCCATCGGCTGTCAGGTTTTCTAACTAAGATCTGACGATTCAGATCGTCCCACACTGTGCACTCTCCCACTGCTCCCTGGACATGGAAAAACCAACTGTCCAGATACTCTCACAGACCTTGGGGATCTACAGTCTCGATTTCTTCGCTACTCATGAAGATAAAGGAAAAGGGTTAAGGCATGTAACATCCTCGTTTCTTCCTCCAACCTAATGGTCGTGAATGAACGCAAATATTCTAATGGGATCTCGTCCGTCGATTGAAACCTATCCCTACGTTGCTATTTCGGGATTTCAAGAGGATCATTATTCCTCGTACAGGGTTACTAAGACTTGCGCCTTCAAATCCTTTTCCAGGTTCTTGGTAAGCTCTCCAAGAAGGGTATCTCTGTGGGGAGGTCTATTCTGGGTATTCCTAGGGACGAATAAGGACATAGATCTCCCAAAAGAAAACTTGAGGTCCAAATTAATACAATATGTGTATATATATATATACAAATATATATATATAACATAATCCATACGTGGTCCTTCCAGTAAAAGCATGCAACCACCATTTCTGATCAAAACACTACACAGACAGTCTTATACTCAAACCATTCACAAACTGCACAGACTATGAGCATACATGTCATCATATAAATTTCAATATGCAAGATGTAAACACTTATCATAAATAACACTGGGTGTGACTGTAACTGCTAAGAGAGGTGCTCGTTTCCACCCAACCGTAGGCTCAACGACTCCCAATGGATTTACCACTAGCCACCCCCAAGCTGAGACCGCGATGCTGCGAGACTGTGTCTCTGTTTACTAGTGACTGAGAACAAAGGTTACTCTCCTTCTTCTCTGCTATCACTCACTCAGAACTCTTCCTAGGCCTAACTCTGAGATATACATGATCTCCCACTTTGAACTCTCTTGGAGTTCTCTTTTGGTCGGCATAACTTTTCTGTCGGTTCTGAGCGACCTCCAGGTTTTGTTTTATCTGAGTCACCTGCTATTCCATTTCTTTCAACATGTCGGGTCCAAAAGAAATCATGTTTACGGGATTACTCCAACTGACTGGAGTGTTACACGGTCTACCATAGAGGACTTTGAAGGGACTCACCTTTAAGGATGCTTGGTAGCTGTTGTTGTAGGCGAATTCTACTAGTGGCAGGTAGTCTTCCCACTTCTTGGGTTGATGCATTACATGCATTATTAGCATGTCTTCAAGTATTTGATTCACTCTTTCTGTCTGTCCATCGGTTTGAGGGTGATAAGCGGTCCTAAACAACAACTTGGTCTCTAAACCAACCATCAATGACTTCCAAAAGTTGGAAGTAAATTTCATATCCCTATCAGACACGATCTCTTTCGGCATACCATGCAGTCTGAATATCTCCTTCATGAATACCTGGGAGATATCGATTGTTTTGCAAGTTGATTTGACAGGGATGAAATGATAAGACTTTCTCAATTTATCCACCAATACCATAATGGCATTGTTCTATTTGGTTGAGGTTGGTAATCCAGTGATGAAATCCATGGAGATGGTTTCCCATTTCCATTCTGGGATTGGTAAAGGTTGCAATAATCTTGTTGGGTGTCGATGTTCTTCTTTAACCTATTGGCACTCTATGTCTTTCTTCAATCCAGGCCAATAAAATTATTTCCTGGTGGCAGTGATAATGTTTTGGTATCCTGGATGACCAGTATAGGGTCTTCTATGTAGTTCATCCATAATTAACCTCTTCAAGTCGTCACAATTTGGAATATACATTCTATTTATGTAAGTGAGCAGACCTCCTTCGATCATCTGGTAGCCTTCATATTTTACCCTGATGGGCTCTTTTTGTAGGTACAATATCACGGTCTGGACAAATGGATCTGTCTTTTGTGCATTTCTGACTCTTTCTTTGACATCCGTCTCACAGGTGCTCACCGCTGCCAGGTGAATTGTTTTCATACTTCTGCTAAGGGCATCGACCACCCTATTTTCCTTTCCT